>CAJVRN010000200.1:187500-370000 GCA_911728415.1 Lagocephalus sceleratus | reverse complement strand
AGTCGGTGTCTAGAAGATTCCTTTCATCTCAGCACATCTCGACCACCAGAAGAAGAAAATTCACCACAACACCAAAACTCCTGAAACTAAAGAATGAAAGGCAGAATTTCCTGAAGTTTAGGACGGCATTAATCAGAATTATGGCCAGAGATTCTGAATTTAAGGCCAGTGTGAACAGAGTAAATCTGATTGATTAGAGGTCATTGAGAAAGAGGGAGGCAGAGGAACATCCCGTAAATGCTCCCTCGGTATTTTTATCTCTCAACAGTTTTCACCACAAGTGAAAGAGTGGAAATTCCCACAAATCAGAGCGCCTGCGTGAGACAAAGCGCCGTTGGAACACGTGCGTGGATCGTGTGACAGAGTCCACGACACAAGTAAGGTTCAGCGCCACTCTGGACCGGACCCAGCTCCAGGTTTTTTAGTCATTTTGGTTTCAGATCACTTTGTGATACTTATGGAGCCCACTGAAGAGGTCTCGCTTCTCCTCCCTCGTCATGTTTCTTTGACCACAGCTCCGTGGTTCCAACCTCGCCATAGATGAAAAGACAGGTTATATGACTCAGGGTGACTCAGGACACACCCCAAGGGTCTGAGAGGTGTTTTCATCTCAAAGGGGGATGTTCTTGGGCATTTAACACTCCTTGGCACAAAGGACGGAGAGGCAGCGGGGTGGTTTCATGCTACCTGAACCGAAACAAGTTTTTCTTTTTTTTTGTCATGGTGGTCGGGGTTCATTCTATCCGCCATGGGGAAAAATACCTTCTTTTAACTGTTGCAAAGTCCACTTCAAAGCCTCTGATATCTTCCCTGATAGATTGTGTGAAAGTGTGATCCACCTAAAACTGCTTTTGTGATGCATTTCCCAATTTTTGTGATGCTAATGAGACTGATCTAACGACATAAAACCAAATAAAATCCCTGGAAAATGCTGAACCACAGAGTCCGTGACTGTAACTGAGGCCACATACTTTGCATTTATCGGAGCGTTCGAGGGTCCTGGTGAGGTGAAGTCATCATCACGGGGGTGTAAGTGGAGACACTGGGCTACAAGGGCATCGCTGACATGTGGAGCAGTTAGCAGCAGCGCTATACCAGATGCTGATGAGTCTAAATCACGAGCACAAAGATTTGGAGACGTGAGCTGTAATTGTAGCGTCAGCAAATACACGACTGCTCTAGCCTCTGAAGGTTTTATGGGGCGCTCTCCCCACATGTCAGCTTTATCCTTGTGTTTGTTGGGCCTGTTAGTTTATGGTGCAGCAGGCAGCTGTTTCCACAGAAGAGCTGGAGCAACAACGGCTCGCTCCTTAAAGTCGCCACATCGGGCCCGCTCGTTGGCTTGAGACGCGGCGCTAACGCCAGCACGTGTGCTGGTCCGTGTGTTTCCAGCTCTTGGAGGTTTGGTCATCAAACACACATGTTTGGGCGAAGGCTTGTTCCAGCTTGATTGGAGGGCGAAGGGGCGGAGGTCCGTCACCTGCACTCCGCAGTCGCTCTTCGCCGTTGTTTGAGGCGGTTACGTTTGGGGGGCGTGTCCTCAGAGCTGGACTCGGGGCGCTACAACAGCAGGGGCGCGGATTACAGAGGGGCGGCCGCCGCCACGGTCTCCGGCGCCCGGCGTCTGGCGTGGAACTCGGACCTGCTGCATGACGAGCTCCACGTGGGGACCGTGGACGCCTCGCCTCTCGGCGGCCTCGGGGATCACGCCTTCTGCAGGTACGCCGGTGGCCGACGACTTATCCTGCGTCCGCCGACGTCACGGCCAAAGAAAAAAGCGGATCTTAACGACTGATGAGGTTTTCAATGTGTCATCGCTCGTGTGAGCACAAGATCAAAGAAACCATGTGATCGTCCCAGCGGCTCCACTCTTCTCTGTGGATGCTAAATCTCCTGTTCTCAGTCTGAGTCAGCATCAAGACGGCGTGATGAGAACAACGTGTTCCGCTTCCTCGTGCGTTAGCATCAAAGAAGCGACAGACGTGTGGAAAGAATGACGGGTTGCTTTGGTGAAGCTGGAAATGCGCTTCTCTGTGCACAAACCCAGACGGGGACAAGATGCCCTGGTGCTCCACGCTCAATGATGGCGCCGTCCTGGGGTTACTGCAGATTGCCCTGGTGCAGGACGGCTCTGTGTGAGTCCACACGCAACAGAGGGGAGGCACAAACCTCACTAAGGAGTGCTTTTTGGCTTTTCCCCAAACCATGAATCCCAGGTTTTGTCACCAGATGGACTTGTTTTTCAAAATAAGCTCCACACTCTCGCTCCTCTTGTTGTACAAACGAGTGTTTGTTTGTTTTCATGAGGCTCGTTTAGCGGCTCGTATGCAAACAGGCATCATGGTCATGCGTGAGGAGCGGAGGCCCTTCAACAAAGCAGCCCGCTGCATCATTCCATATCCTCGTTCTCCCGGCGTTGATGATGTGTCACGGCCGGTGACCTCTGACCCCGCTGGACACCTCATGAAAGGCCTCCCCTTTGGGAACAGACGCGCGGGATCGCTGATGAACACCCAAAACACCAAGTTGGCTCGTCTGTGCCGGGTCACAGTTTGGGGCGGGCGTTGAGTTTGACGTCGCTGATGTTGCCTCGTTGAACTTCTTGTTGTTGTTGTTTGGAGTAAACACAACAACCAACTGCTGCAGAGAACACCGGCGCACCGGCTTATAAGGCGCACTGCCAAAAAACGGGTCTGAAGGGGTTTTTTCATACATAATCTTCACCGGGTTATCAGGCACATTAAGGGAACCAAAACAGTCAGAAAACTCACTTTATTTTGGGGTTTATATTCCGTATTTTACACACCGTTTTATAGGGAACAGTCTCAATTACGTGGTCTATTTCTGTAATTAACCAACATATTATCAGACGCATGCTAAAACATACGGTAACAAAATGACAACGGAAGCAAAACAGTGAGTTTCATCAATTTAATTCAACAAAATATTCATACTCTTGTCACATTACCGGGGCCATTTCAGGGGAGGTGATTAGCAGCACACCTCTGCTGTTACCTAGCATACCGAGCATCGGTGTTGCGCAATCGTGCTGCCGAGCTCAGGGGCCGACGGCGGTGGAGGCGCTGTTCCAGCCTTGGGTGGACAACGGGATGGTGGTGCGTCTGGACATTTTCCACTGGATCCATCGGTTCGACGCAGCCATCCGCACCGAGGCCCACTCCAAATACGGCCTTTTCAAGTCGGCGTTGGCCGGGGCAGTGCTGGCCTACAACCGGGCCGACCTGGAGCTCCTCATCAAGGCGGTGCGAGCCAGAGACCCGGCGACAATGGCGGCGCTGTCGGATGAGAACGTGGTGTGGTGTCACGTCTCCAGGATGTAGTTCAAGCACCACGTCAGGCGCGTCACCCTCGGCGCCCACGAAACCTTTCGGCTCGTTCGCCTGGCCATCGAGGAGCTGAAGGGGCCCGCGGGGCTCGACGAAAGCGGCGTGAGCCTTTTCAAGTCGCCCGGTATGCGCGCTCGCTCGCTCGCAAAAATCATTTCTCAGCGCGCAAAGCCACGACGTCTGAACGTCTCCGTGTGCTTCGTTACAGCGGCCATAGACTTGATGTGGGCCAGCCAGCAGCGGCACCTGGAGTGCATCCAGGATCCCCCGGGCATGGCCATGTACAGGGTGGCGAGGTCCACAACCATCAACAAAGTGGACCTCCCCTACTACAAGTGCCTGTGTGGGAACAACAGCCTGGAGGGTTTCCACAAGTCGCTGGTCCACATGATTCCGGGTAATTTAAACGGAGGGCTCACGAAAACAATCGCTGCAGCAGAAACACGTGAACCCCCCCCCAGCGTTACACTAATGCCGCCTGTTGTCACCGTTCCCAGGTCCTCGCTGCGCAGCTCGGCCTTATCAGGTGTACCTGATCAGCGGCATCGCCCGCTGGAACACCGACAGGAGCTCGAACGCCGTGTTTGGGGGCAAAGGTCGGTGCCACAGGGTGTACTCGGCACCTCTCCTCGACCGCCTCAACACCCGCTGTCGGGAGCTGTTCGGGGAGACGGTGGAGGAGAACTTCCGACCCCCCGCCGACGTCGTGGCCAAAGAGCTGCTCGGCCTGGAGTACCTCTTCAGCCAGAGCACGGGGGGGCTTCTCACTGGAGGGCATCGTGGAGGATGGCCCTGGGCCGGAGGAGGAGGTCTTCATGCCCGGCGGGGAACTTCCCGGGGACCTCGCCGCCGCCGCCGCTCCTGTCGTGCCCCACATCATCCTCACCAGCCAAGAGACGGCTGCTGCCCACCCGCCCGCCTTTGTGAGTACCTACATGCCGGAAGCCTAACGATTAACGCGACTCCTGGGGGGGAAAAAAACTACTGTCCTTGTGCGTACCCAATTGAATAACGACCTCTTTTTTAAATGCAGGAGGATGTCTGCAGTGCCAACCCGCTTCCCGGGTTCCGAAAGCTGGAGGCCTTCTGCGCTGCGCTCGTGGACGTTGGCCAGACCGACCAGGTGCTGCTCCTCACCCCGAGCAGAGGAACAGGATCCTGGTGGCCTGGAACAACGTGGAGGACCACGACAAGCAGCAGCAGAAGTTCCACCAGCTGTACCGGACGCACTGGGGCAACACTCTGTACTGCCACACGAAAAGAGACGACCTCGTGGAAGCGGCGGTGGTACAGAGGGTCAAGATGGCCAAGAGGTACGCGCCGGCCCAGCAGGACATCAGCGCGCAGCACAACCGGCTGATGTACACCCTGGTCGAGCTGCTGTGGCTGCGCCACCCTCGGGCCTCTCGCACCAGCACCGAGAAATTGGCCATCCTCAAGGCGTACGAGAGGGTCCAGCACCGAGTCTTGGTGGAGGATCCCATCCTCTGTCGGGCGGGGATTCCTCTGCCCAAAATGAACATCAAAACGGTGAGGGACTTTATTCACCAGCAGGAGAGGCTGGTGAACATCAGCGCCACCAGGCAGCCGGCCCTGCTGACAAAGACCGCCTCCGTGTCCGCGGCCGAGCTGCCTCCCGCGCCGCGCCAACCAGAGGTTCTTCCTCCTCCGGACTACCCGGTGCTGGAGTACGCCCCCACACCCAGCACGGCAGGGACGAAGGTCTTGAAGGGAAGGGCCGACATGATGGCTCCGCCTTCAAGGCCTCCCGTGCTGCTGCCCCTGCCGCTGCTGAGGAGAACCCCCGCCACCGTCACCAGACCCGCGCCCACCCTCTCCCAGGCGACGGCCGGGCCGTCCGCCCCGCTAGCAACAGCGACGGCGCCTGCCCCTCACCCTCTTCCCATCCTGCCTGCCGCTCAGCCGGCCACGGTCATCCATGAACCTTCCACCTGGGCGAGAGCCACGCAGTATAAGCGTAAGGTCATGGACCGGCCTACGGAGGTAGGGGTGAAGATTTGGAGGGTGCAGTTTCTCCCTTCCTGCTCCGTCTGCTCCCGGGCCATCCAGGGGCACAAAAAGTATAAAAGGAAGACTTTCTGCCCGGTCAAAATGATGTCCCCCTCCAAAGGCCTGACCAACAGAGTGTTCAGTTCCTCTGAAGAATTCACCTCTGTTGTGGACGGGCTGGAGGAGAAGTAGGGGATGTCGTAAATAGTGCAAATAGTTTTTACATTGTGTTTACTTTTTTTTGTGTGTGTTCTTTATGTTCCGCTCTTACAAGTGCTCCTTTGACACGGCACTCTATGTTCCTTAACTCCTTCAATGCACTTTATTATGTTGTTCTCTATGTTCCGCTCTTACGAGTGCTCTTTAACGTGCCGCTGCACTCTCGGATGACACCTTCTGAGCTTGTTGCTCTTAAACATGGCACTTTAACGTGACACGCCGTTCCCCGTGTTGCAATGTGTGCGTGAAGGGTACGTGCAATGTTCCTCGCTTTCAGTCACCTTGTTTTCTGGGCTCTTGTGTTTCATTTTACTGTGGTGCGTAGTACCTCTCCTGCTGCACTTGTTTATTTAATACATTTTATTTCATAAAATGGTCTGTGCTACAGTAGTTATGTCTTGTGGTGTGTCTATTAACGCATGGGACCATAAACGCCTCCCCCACACAAGGCCTTTCACTTAAGACATTACAAACACAGGAATAAATGACTTCTAAAAAAGTATCCAACAGAAAGAAGTCAACAAAAAACAATTACTTTTTCAAATCGCTTTATTGAAAAGAAAGGGTGCAGAGTCATTGAATCCACAAGAGGCCAACAATTACTTTTGATTGAATTGAATAATAAACGCAATAATAAGCACATAACAATAAAAGACAGCTTTTTCATCACACGTGTTAATGAAGGTAGTAATAAACACGCAGTAATAAACGACTTTTGGTGTAATAAAAGGGTAATGACAATTGAGAAACCTCCAAATTTTGGCAAAAGATGCTCCGCATCGTTTGTTTCAATGACATCGATCTACTAGCGCCATCTCGGACTTCCTTGTTGTGATCACCTGACCGCAAGAGGTGCACATGGGTTTCACGTCACAGGTATTGATTTGTCGACTGTAGATTCTAAGCCAATGGCAGGGGCCGTTGAGTGCACTTTGCAAGGGCCCATCCCCTCAACCGGGAAGAGCTTTTACCGTAGTGCACTTAGCAAAGGCGCACAGCAGATTGTGGAAGTCCACACACCGCGCACCGTATTAAAGGAAGCACCGTCGATTTTGAGAAAAGTTCAGCGTCTTAAGTGTGCCTTATGGTGCGGAAAATACGGTCACTAATATTGATCCTGTCAGGGTCAGGGAGCTCCTTCCCGATAGGGGGCGCCCGCTGGTCTTGGGAGCAGAGGGGACTCACACACCTGCCCTGCATCGGGTAATCACCCAGCCCTTTTTAGGCCCGTCACCGACAGCAGAGCTTGTCGGATCGTTTCTCCTGTGCCCGGTAGAGACCCCGTTCCCCGGCCCCCGTCGCCTGGTACCCCCGACTGGCTTTTGGTGAACTTCCCCACGATTGGACAATCGCCCCGCTTGTCCGTTCTCCGGACATTCAGACTCGTGGTGACGTACCTACTTCTGTTGGTGCTCTCCTCGTGTTCGAGTGTTTTTGTTGGTCAATCAATCAATCAATCAATCTTTATTTCTATAGCGTCTTATACAATCAAAATTGTTTCAAGGCGCTTTACAGAATCCCAGGGCCTAACCCCAGACAAGCAACAGTGGCAAGGAAAAACTCCCCTTTAACAGGAAGAAACCTTGAGCAGGACCAGGCTCATGTAGGGGGACTTTCCTGCTGATGGCCGGCTGGGTAGAGAGAGAGAGAGGAGAGGAGAGGAAGAAGAGGGAGAGGAGAGGAGAGGCACAGAACACAGAAAACATACACAGAGATACAAAAATACAATATACAACAGGTCGGCGGGCCAGATGTTGTCATGCAGCTCCGACGGCGGCGATACCTGTAAATAAATAGAGGGGGGGGGCAGAAAAACTACACAGGAATCTGCATAACTAGTCTGCTTGATGAGGAGGAGGAAAGGAGAGGAGAGGAAACCATCACCAGTGAGGAGGCCTGTCAGGTGATCCTGTTTCTGGACCCCGGCAGCCTTGGCCTATAGCAGCATAACTAGTATCTTAACCTGACGATTAGACGACCCCCTAAGTGTGATCATTAGTCTATCTATGATAGTAACTGGAACTACAGAATTAATAACAATAAGCTTTTTCAAAGAGATAGGTTTTAAGTCTGGTCTTGAAAGCAGCGATGGAGTCAGCCTCCCGTACCAGGACAGGGAGCTGGTTCCATAGCAGAGGGGCCTGGTAGCTAAATGCTCGGCCCCCCAGTCTACTCCCAAAGACTCTGGGAACCACAAGTAGACCAGCGTTCTGAGAGCGGAGCGGTCTATTGGGCTGATAAGGTATCACTAGCTCCTCCAGGTAGGATGGAGCTAGGCCTCTGAGGACCTTGTAGGTCAAGAGGAGGGTTTTAAAAATGATTCTGAATTTAACGGGCAGCCAATGAAGAGACGCCAGTACAGGAGTTATGTGATCTCTTTTGTCAATACCTGTCAGAACTCTGGCTGCAGCGTTCTGGACAAGCTGAAGACTTCTTAAAGAGTTGTTTGGGCACCCTAATAGTAAAGAATTACAATAGTCCAGCCTGGAAGTAACAAAAGCATGAACTAACTTTTCAGCATCATGCTGCAATAATATCTTCCTGATCTTTCTAATGTTCCTTAGGTGAAGAAAGGCACTTCTACAGACAAATTTTATGTGTGAGTTAAAGGAGAGGTTCTGATCAAAAGTTACTCCTAGATTCCTCACAGACAGACTAGTTTCAAAGGAGATACCATCTAGAGTGATAATGTGATCTAACCTATCCCTGAGAGGTTCAGGACCAAACACCATGACTTCAGTTTTTCCTGGGTTGAGGAGAAGGAAATTTGAAGACATCCAAGACTTTATGTCCTTAAGACAGGTCTGGAGCTTCACTAACTTCTCTGTCTCTTCTGGTTTCATGGATAAGTAGAGCTGTGTGTCGTCAGCATAACAATGAAAATTTATCCCATGCTGCCGAATAATGTTTCCTAAGGGAAGCATGTACAAGGTGAAGAGGATTGGTCCAAGTACAGAACCTTGAGGGACTCCGTGGCTAACCCTACTGTATGAAGAGGGAACACCATGGACAAGAGCAAACTGGTATCTATCAGATAAATATGATCTAAACCAGTCTAGTGCTGTCCCTTTAATCCCAACCAAGTGTTCCAGTCTCTGTAACAGGATGCTGTGATCAACTGTATCAAAAGCAGCACTGAGGTCCAGCAGAACCAGCATAGAGACCAGTCCATGATCTGAAGCTATAAGAAGATCATTAGTAACTTTAAGAAGTGCTGTTTCTGTGCTGTGGTGAGCTCTAAAGCCTGACTGAAACATCTCAAACAGACTGTTCCTCTAAAGGTGCTCCAGTAACTGAGTCACCACCACCTTCTCAAGAATTTTAGAAATAAAAGGAAGGTTGGATATTGGCCTATAATTTGCTAACACGTCAGGATCCAGTGATGGTTTTTTAAGCAACGGCTTAATCACTGCCACCTTGTAGGACCGAGGTACATAACCTGTTACTAAGGAAGAATTGATCTGGTCCAAGATAGGACTGCCTATCAATGGTAGAACATCCTTCAACAGGTGTGTTGGGATGGGATCTAAAAGACACGTGGTGGTCTTGGATTTCTGAATCAGCGAAGATGCCTCAGAAAAATATATAGGGATGAAGGAGTTTAAGGGCTCGTTGGAGAACCTGTATGTTCCCACGGTCAGGACCAGGTCCGTGACCCCGTTTTGTTTCCTCCTTTATCGGAGCGCTTTCTGTTCGGACTGTTTTTGCCTGTTTCTTCCCTCCTTTGTGGGGCGTCTTTGTTTGGTACTTTCGCCTGTTTGTTTCCTCCGTCTCCAGAGCGTTTTTTGTTAAGGACACAAATAATAATCTTGTTCTCCCTCGTCACCCTGTGTGTGTGTCTGGTTCCTCGTTCAATACCTAACACTCCTCTACCACCCGACACATCCAGGCAGCACCACCACCTCTTCAGGAGGCTGATGGTGCAGCAAACAGGAGCATGGACCTCAAGGAACCGGGTTTGACCCCCTGAGGGAACAGGATGGGAACCAGCAGCCACTCCCTCAGGAAGTAGCCACTATGGCCTGTAGGTGACCGTGTCAGAGTAAGCATCAATCCTGAAGACCAACAGCATCATCACAAGCTTTGCATGAATGGGTATCATGTGTTTGTGCACTCAGCAAGAAGCCAGCCGTCACGTGCAGCACCTGCCTCCAGTCTAGCTCCCACACTGCCGTGTGCCAGGATGAATGAATCATGTGTGGAGCCAGGCCACCGTGCCACTACATTTGTGATGAGCATGTAGGCGTCACATGATCTGGATATTGATGGTGTTCACAGGATTAGGATTCACATACACAAATGGATGCTGCCTTAATCAGAATGTGAATGTAGTCAATGGCTCCGATTACATTGGGAAAACAGGAAATGGCTGCAAATCACAAAGTAGGACAAGGACAGAGACATCACCAGCATCAGCATTCATTAGAAGGTCATTGGTGACCTTCAATAAGCACCTTCAGTGTTGTGATGTTTACAAAATCCAGATTGAAACTTTAAGTTCACCCTAGCATTAATCTAGCATTGATCTTGTTGGACTTGATGAGCTCAGAGAAATATTTACTTCTAGCATCCCTTACTAACTGATTGTACCATTTTAGTACGCCTTAAATTGGGTGAAGTCTACTTGGCAGCCTGTGTCTTTCATTAACATTCTGCCTTCCTGCGTTCACTCCTACGGCGTATCTCCCCATTTCCCCCCAATATCCTGACATGCTCCACTCTTGGGAGGGGGGGCAAGATGAGAGAGCCCATCCATCCTCCACACACCTGCAAAACACATTCAAACCTCGTGTACCCTCTCCCACATGCTCACACCCAAACACCATGTTCTGGAGTGTGGATACTCCAGAACACAGAACCCTGCACCCCACCAGGAGCCAATGGCACCCAGCCCAGATGTTATCCCCCCAGATGTTATCCCCTCCTCAGTGTGAGAGGAATCCACCTCCACTCCAGGGCAGACAGGTTCCCCAGGCCCCCTCCACTGCTCCGTGTTGTCTCAGGGTTGATTCAATTCTTGAGGGGTTACTCCACTGTTCAGTGACAGTGAACCTTCACTCCTAATGTGTGTGTGTGTGTGTGTGTGTGTGTGTGTGTGTGTGTGTGTCCTGACTGGGGAAAGAGGATGAGGCAGCTTCCTGTCTATCTTTTTTTCCCTTTCCTCACCTTAAATGACTCGTCATTTGTCATTGATTGTTTGATTAAAAAAATTTAAAAAAATCGTTTTTTAAATTTTTTTTATTCCACACCTTGTATTTCCACCACTGTTCAGAAAAACCACTCCTTTAAAATGGACTGGTACTCAAGAAATGACTGGCTGTGTGGATGTCCACTGAGAAAGTCATTTTCAGAGCTGAAAAGACTGAAAACTTACAGTCGGGACAGGACTGACCAAGGACGTCTGTCCTCTCTGGCACTGATCTCCATCAGACAGACAGACTTTAAAACTCAAGGCACAAAAGGAAGACTTCTACAAGCAGGTCATCGATGCGTTGGTTCAGAAGGAACGGCGCATGGACTTCATTTATAAGTAAAGGTGAGACCGTGATGACATTTTGAAATGAAAGGTGCTTTTTGTGTGCTACTTGTGAACACGCTGCTCTGGAGGGCTCATATGATGTTTGTGAATCTGACTGATGACGCCAGTGCCTCCCCAGACATCAACCTCACCACACGTCACTGCTGCAGAGGCACCCTGAAGTCCTGCCATCACCCCAGAGCTGGCAGCACCCCAACCCATGTCGAGGGTGAGCCAGGTGTGCTCCCCCCCCCAGATGAAGGTGCAGTGAGCTCAAGCACTGGAGTCCCACACTCCTGAGAGTCTGGTCATGACTGGGAGCACATGGACTCCCACACAAACCCACACAAGTGTGTTCATGCATACCCCCCCCACAAGCCCCCAGCCCGGGGTATTGGTGTTGTGAAAACCTTCAAGTAACAGACAGCGACAGACATCTCCCTTTAATGATTGGACACATTGAAGCTTTACCCATAATTCTATTGGTTAATGACTCCATGTTATTATTGACAGAAAGAGGGGAAGATTTCCTCAGTTCAGGTCTTTTAACACTTTAGAAATGACAATATTTTTTCTATAAATAACACTTTCCTACGTGAACATGAATATCTGCAGCCATTTTCTGTTCTATCATTTATTATTGCGTCAATTTGATGCAAGACACCCACACCGACACACACACACACACACGATCACACACATTCACACAATAACACCCAATAGAAGAAAAAACAAACACACTTTCTACTAGTTAAGTGGCTGGCTATCTGGCTTTTCTTTAAAGCTGGTGATCTCCCCAGTGTTTTCATGGGAAGATCAAGTGGGATGTGAGCTCAAACTTACACATCAAAAGATCAAACAAATAAAGAGATCAAAGCATCTAAAAAAAAAAAACCCTTGAGGTTTGATCCTTCAATGGTCAAGGCGTTAGGGTCTGGCGCACCTCCTTCCCCATAAGGGGGCGCCGTTCTAGGGTGATTTTGTGTTGGACTTTAGAACCCGTTTTCCCTCCTGTACCGGAGCGCTTTGTGTTTGGACTTTTGAGAATGAACCTGTGTTCTTCCCTCGTTACCCTGTGCCTGCGTTTGGGTCCCCGTTCTGAAAGCTAACAGAAGGACCCGACCATCATGGACCCAGCAGAGGCACAGCGGGCTCTGACCAACCAGGGTCAGCTGCTTGGCCACCACGATCAGGCCATCCAGGCGCTGCTGCAGAGCACGAACGCGACTTCCCGGGCGGTGCAGGACCAGTCCCATCCAGCCGCGCGGCTGACGAGTTGTTCGGTGCTGCCGGGAGCCGCGGCATCTCCCGCGCCCCCGAGGGAATCGTACGCCTGCGACCCTGAACCCTTTGACGGTGACCTTAGAGGCCCGGCTTTTCTCCAAGCTCCCGTCACCCCTGAATTGACAGATGATTCAGCCAATGGCGGTGGCAAAACGTCAGTGGTGAGGGAGCATTCAAAGTTTCATTCCACTCCTGTCCAGCAGCAGCACAACCTCCTCCACAACCACAGGATTTGCCCCAGTATTTAACAAACCTGTGGGGACCTGGGACTGCGATATATGTCTTGTTAGGAATAGATCCAATGCAGTCAACTGTGTGGCCTGTGAAACAGCCAATCCAGGAACAGGGCTCAAAACCTCACTGACTGTTCCGTCTGCCTTTTCAGCCATTAAGGCTGAATCCACCCCTGCACCCACCAATGGCTCCAGTTGTCCAGACCTGCAGAAGCAGGACATTTCAGCCAGCAGCTCCTTCATCATCAATCTTTATTTATACAGCGTCTTATACAATCAAAATAGTTTCAAGGCTCTTTCCAGGATCCCAGGACCTAACCCCAGACAAGCAACAGTGGCAAGGAAACACTCCCCTTTAACAGGAAGAAACCTTGAGCAGGACCAGGCTCATGTAGGGGGACCGTCCTGATGATGGACAGATGGGTAGAGAGAGAGAGAGGAGAGGAGAGGAAGAAGGAGAGGAGAGGAGACGAGAGGAGAGGAGAGGAGAGGGAGAGGAGAGGAGAGGAGAGGAGAGGGAGAGGAGAAGGAGAGGAGAGGAGAGGAGAGGGAGAGGAGAGGAGAGGAGAGGAGAGGAGAGGAGAGGAGAGGAGAGGAGAGGAGATGAGAAGAAGAAGAGGTCCCAGAGTCCCACCCACAGAACTTTAACTTTTATTGGCTATGGACCCCAGGAAAGTGATGGAGAAAAGTGAAAAAGAAGAAGAGAGCTTTTTTGTCCGTACAAACGAAGCAAGAAATAATAGAAAAGCATGAAAAAGGGATGCGTTTGGTTGATCTCACCAAAGAATACGGCCGTAATACATCGACGATAACACGGTATTAAAACAACATTCGTTGCTAGTAATGACGGCTATTGTAAGATTAGCCTGTAATAAAGTTCATTTTGTTCCTGGAGAAGCCTTGCACTGAATTTCTACATTTATTATGCGGTAATCTAACTGTAACAATTATTTGTTACATGTTTTGATGCATTTTTATGATTTATAAAAAAATTATGTGAATGTTCCGAATTTTTGGGGGCTTGGAACGGATTAGGGCATTTACATGGAAAACGTGTCTCTACTTACGTAATTTTCAGGTTAAGAAACAACTTCTGGAACCAATTAATTTCATAAGTAGAGGTCCCACTGTCGTCCCGCTAAGCTCAGAGTTTATACATGTTTAACTAGTGAAATCATAAAGTGAGTGAAGGATAAAGAACCTGAGCAGCATCACCACTAACCAGCGTTATCCTGATTTCAAGGTTTAGACTCACCAACATACGTAACATGAGGGAGTTTGGGAGCAGCTGGTGAAACAGCAAACATCACTCCTGCAGTCATAGTTTTGATATTTAAACTGTCACTAACTGTCACAGCGCTCGGTCATCTGACACGCTGGAGGACAAATGACCAACGTCTGACACGGTGGACACAGTCATGAGACAGAAGGGGAGGTCCTGACCTCACTGGTGGTCCATGTCAGGGCTCCAACTGGTCAACAAGCACTGGTCCTCTGTCCATGGACACTTCAAGACATGACCACCACCCCTCAATACCTTCCACATCCCAGTTCCTCAGCTACCAAGTTTGCTTCACCTTACAACTGTTTGCAAATAGATTCTTGTGTTTTGTCAGGAGTTCACACCCAGAGGTCAGAGGTCAAACACCTTTGGATGAAGAAATTAGCCCGAGTCAATTTATTCTGATCTGAAAGATATTTGATACATCTATTAAAATAATATTTAGTGTAACAAAGATCTGAAACCTCCCCTACAAAATGACACAAGACATGCTGAGAACATCAAGAGCTCCTGTAAGAGGCCAGTATGGGCGTTGAACCCATGACCTTGGCATTATTAGCACAATGCTGCATTCAGGGAACACAGTTTATTTTCTTTTGTTCTGCTCTTAAATGATTTTAAAGCACCACCATTGAGGTCTGTGTTTAAGGCAAGTTTATTTCTAGAGCTCAGTTCAGACACAAGACAGGTGAAAGAAAAGCTCCTTTACAAAGACACACACACACTGTGAAGGTGAAGACATTCAAATGTATCAAATGAGATTGTTGCATCTGTAAAGGCGTTATTCAGGGCAGAGCGAGTGCATGGAGAGCAGGTCGTGTCTCATTAGAAGATCACATATGGAGTTGTGAAGGAAGAGCAGGAGAACTCAGTTCACCATGCAGTACTGGTTATTGTCTGGCCTTTCACAACTGTTTCTTGATTTCTTATTTTCTTCTTGGTTGTAACGTCCTTTCATTTGTAACTGCTTGTGTTCTACATCAAAGAGAAATAAACATGTACACACGATGAGTCATCAAGACACAATTAAAGGCTCAACAAGTTGAAGATAATCATCAAAATAGCTGTAAATGCACAGAAAACTAAAAGTGATATGCAGTAGACATCCAGATAATACACAGACCATTTTAGCACAAACTGACTGGGACCAGGAAACAATCAATCTCCAAGGCCCACGACGCATGTCTGAGAACAAAGGATCAACAAACACACACCATCAAGGCTACTTCAAAGTCAGTTGGACTCATGTCCCAATAAACAATAGAAAACAGTACATTCAAATAAACTCAAAATAAGTCAGTCTGTTCAGACATGAAAAGGGATTAAAATCAAAGAAGGTATGAGCAGATAAAAGAGCATTTAAGATCAAAGAAAAGCAGGCGACAGATGTGAGAGAAAGCTGCAGCAAACATGCAGCTTTCAGGCCTGATTTCAAAGAGCTGACAGTGTGAGCAGACCTCAGGTGTTCAGCAGCTTTGTTCCACAGGTGAGCAGCACAAGAGCCAAAGGCTGCTTCACTAGTTTTGCTTGTGATTGTGGGAACACACAGTCAGCTGATCCCTGATGAGCTGAGGGCTGTGGATGATCAGACGGTGCTGACAGATCATTCAGGTGTTTGTAGAGCAGCAGTCAGCTTTACAACTCTGTCCTTTGACTGACAGGAAGCCAGTGTACTGGTTTGAGGACTGGTGTACTCTGGTCCAGTCTGCTGCTGTTAGTGAGGACTCTGGCAGCAGCACTCTGGATCAGCTGCAGCTGCCTTCATTTCCTGCTCCCACCTGAAAAGACACATGACAAGAACTTTGAGTCAACTCTGACACATGCACTCAGCCATTTGATGAATAAAGTGAGTGAGAGCAAGTAAGGGACTGTAGTCATGTGATGACAATCAAATAGAAAGCTGTGTGTCATGTGGAGAAGGGCTCATTATTTTAGAAAGATTCAACATGATATGATTGTGGACCAAAGATGCACTGCTCTGAGACCTGTTCACACCAGTGTGTGTGTGTGTGTGTGTGTGAGTGTGTGTGTGTGTGTGAGTGAGTGTGTGTGTGTGTGTGTGTGTGTGTGTGTGTGTGTGTGTGTGTGTGTGTGTGAGTGTGTGTGTGTGAGAGTGTGTGTGTGTGTGTGTGTGTGTGTGTGTGTGTGTGTGTGTGTGTGTGTGTGTGTGTGTGTGTGTGTGTGTGTGTCAGCCTGCGTGCTGCATTCACTTGTCTCCTCGCTGCAGGACACTCAAGACAAGATGATTTTACAGCCTGAAGGAGACTCTGTCTTCACTGAGTTGGACTCCAACATTGAGTTTTCCTGACAGTCAGAGCTGTGAAAGACTGTGAGTTATACTGATGTCACACTAGTGTGTGTGTGTGTGTGTGTGTGTGTGTGTCTGTCTGTGTGTCTCTGCATGTGTCTGTCTGTGCGTCTCTGAATGTGTCTGTCTCTGTGTGTGTCTGTTTCTCTGTGTGTCTGTCTGTGCACATGTGTGTGTCTGTCTGTGTGTCTCTGCATGTGTCTGTCTGTGTGTGTGTCTGTTTCTCTGTGTATTTTTCTGTGTGTGTCTATTTCTGTGTGTTTCTGTCTGTGTTTGTGTGTGTGTCTATTTCTCTTTCTTGGTCTGTCTGTGTGTTTGTCTGTGTGTCTCTCTGTGTCTCTGTGTGTGTCTCCATGTGTCTGTGTGTGGTCCAGACTCCAGTGTCCTGTGTCTCTACTGTCCACCACCACCCTGATGGAGACATCCCAACTGTAAAGCAGTAGTCAGAGTGTCTCCTGAAGCCTGTCAACATTCTTATGCAGCAGCTTCAGTGATGAAAGAGGCTCAGAAACAGGAAACACTGGATCTGTGCTCCAATCAGGATTGAGGTCAACACACCATCAAAACAGGCTGCACTGACCTCTACCAGCTGGAAACAGTCTCCAGTTTATAGTTTGGACTGGACACAAGATCAGACAGCAGCTTCACTCCTGAATCCTGCAGGTTGTTCCCACCCAGGTCCAGTTGTCTCAGATGGGAGGGGTTGGACTTCAGAGCTGAGGCCAGATAATCACAGCTGATCTCTGATAAACTGCAGCTGTACAATCTAAAGAAGAATAAATGAAAGATGAGACGGTGTCACAATAGATGAAAGGATCAAGTGGAAATCACACATAAAACATGTAGAGAACAAATGATCCAGAAGCATGTCAGTGTTCTATATGATTCTATTCTATATGATTCTATCAGGTGTGTGTCCCTTCAACAGTGGAGCTAACAGTGTGTATCACCAAGGTGCTGATAGTGACACTGTCACCTATTCACAAGCCCATGGCCCTCACAGTGTTCTGCTTGATCACAGAACAACAGCATCATTAAGCTTGTGTTTATTTATGTTCTATCCTGATGTTTTTGGAGCTCAGCCTATCCACACAGGCTGATTCTACCTGATAACCTGCAGCGTCTCAATCTGGACAAAGAAATAATACATTTGATTGACCTCATTTACAATCACACATGTTCACATCCTAAACCTAAATCCGAAATATTTTCCACAATGTATCAGAACATTTCATCACTGATAACACATCAGGTGATTAAAACATCAAAAACAGTAACTTTTTAAAGGGGCTGCCTTTGACATGGCTCATGTACATGACTGATGATGTCTCACATGGAATTCAACTCTTTCATTCTCTTGTTCTCTAATTTACATAAAATACACTGAAACAACATCCTTGACAGCACTTGATGTGTCAGCACGAAGATTTGTGTGTCTGTGTGTGTCTCTATGTGTCAGTGTGTGTGTCTGTCTCTGTGTATATATGTGTGTATGTCTGTCTATGTGTGTCTCTGTTTCTTTGTGTGTCGATCTCTGTGTGTGTCTGGGTGTATTTATGTCTGTTTCTCTGTGTGTGTCTGTCTATGTGTGTGTCTGTTTCTTTGTGTGTGTGTGTTTCTTTGTGTGTCTCTTCTGTGTGTGTGTTTCTTTGTGTGTCGATCTGTGTGTGTGTCTGTCTCTGTTTGTCTTTGTGTCTCTGTCTGTGTGTGTCTGTCTGTGTGAGTGTCTCTTGGTCTTTCTCTGTGTGTTTGCGTGTGTGTATATGTATATCTGTTTCTCTGTGTGTGTCTGTTTATGTGTGTGTCTGTTTCTCTGTGTGTGTTTCTTTGTGTGTCGATCTCTGTGTGTGTCTGTCTCTGTCTGTCTCTCTGTGTGTGTTTCATTGTGTGTCAATCTCTGTGTGTGTCTGTGTGTGTGTGTGTTTCTTTGTGTGTCGATCTCTGTGTGTGTCTGTCTCTGTCTGTCTCTCTGTGTGTGTTTCATTGTGTGTCAATCTCTGTGTGTGTCTGTGTGTGTGTGTGTTTCTTTGTGTGTCGATCTCTGTGTGTGTTTCTTTGTGTGTCGATCTCTGTGTGTGTCTGTCTCCGTGTGTCCCGTTGTCCCCACGTAAAGGGTAACATGGTGTCCAAACTCCAGTGGGACCTCTACTCACGAACGTCTCTACATGAATTTTCAGGTTCCGACACGTCTCAACGGGAAAATATTTCCTCTTGTTCCGAAAGAAATTTCAGGATCCGAAAGGTAAAAATACGCTACCGCTGCTACTCGCAGCTCGCGGAGTTTAGCGAACGTAAACCTGCTTGTAGCTGCTCTGCCATTGGCTGTCGCCTAGCAACGTCCTGTCATCCCATTGGCTAGGAGGGACGTCAATATGTAGGCCTACAGGTGTGTCAGTGACGTCAGTCAGAGGCGGGGCCTCCCCTGCCGTCACGGAAAGAAGAAAAGAAAAAAATAAATTCAATGGTCGTATTTTTCCAGTGATTTATTAAACTAATTATCAACTTAACTTCGCCGTTTTTATATTATCTTTTAATTTTCACGTTTACGATTAAAATACTGAGAAGAGACGAGGCAGCGGACACACAAATATTGCGCAACACAGCACAAATATTGCGCAACACAGCGCTGCCCCGCTCCATCCGGAGGCCCGGTTTGATTGTGCCTCCGGATGTAGCGGTGCACTTTAGTCTTCAATTCTTGCTTCTTTGATTGTTTGATTAAAAACCAAAACAAAAATCACAACATTTTTATTCAACATAATATATAATATTAAGATCATAATATGATGGAGGATTATATTCAGAAACTGGAGACTTTAACATCCACGTAGACATTGTGAATGACAGCTTTAGAAATGGCTTCATTTCACTACTTGAGTCAGTTGGGTTCCTCCAGCAGATAAACCAACCAACTCATACCTTCAACCACACCCTAGATCTAGTTCTGACTTATGGTGTTGACGTAGAACATGTGTCAGTGTTCCCTCAGAACCCAGTTCTGTCAGACCATTCTTTGATCACTTTTACATTTATGATTAAGGATTCTTCTATGCTCAGAACAAAGTCTTACTATAGCAGATGTCTTTCAGATAATGCTGTAGCTAAGTTTAAGGAAGTGATCCCTGTGCTAATCCCAGGACCACCGTGTGTTTCCCCAGGGATCAATCATTATAATCTTAGCCCTGCAGAGGTTGACTCTATTGCTGAAGGTGCAGCAACCTCACTGAGAATCACACTTGATTCTGTTGCCCCCTTGAAAAAGAAAACAGTAAATCAGAGGAGGTGTGCCCCGTGGTATAATTCACATATCAGGACCCTCAAGCAGAAAGTGTGAAGATTAGAAAGAAAGTGGCATTCCTGTAAAATAGACAGCTATCATGTAGCCTGGAAAGACTGTCTAGTAGTTTACAAAAAGGCCCTTAGCAAGGCTAGAACAGCTTATTTTTCTTCTTTAATTGAGGAAAATAAGAGCAACCCCAGGTTCCTTTTCAGCACCGTGGCCAAACTAACTCAGAGTCACAGTGCTTTAGACCCACGTATCCCTTCCTCCCTTACTGGTGAAGACTTCATGAGCTTCTTCACTCATAAAGTTCTAGCCATTAGAGAGAAAGCTAAGCAGGCCATCCCAACATCTGGACCATCACCAGATGTGCTGACCGTGGGAACATACAGGGTCTCCAACGAGCCCTTAAACTCCTTCATCCCTATATATTTTTCTGAGGCGTCTTCGCTGATTCAGAAATCCAAGACCACCACGTGTCTTTTAGATCCCATCCCAACACATCTGTTGAAGGATGTTCTACCATTGATAGGCAGTCCTATCCTGGACCAGATCAATGGTTCCTTAGTAACAGGTTATGTACCCCGGTCCTACAAGGTGGCAGTGATTAAGCTGTTGCTTAAAAAACCATCACTGGATCCTGACGTGTTAGCAAATTATAGGCCGATATCCAACCTTCCTTTTATTTCTAAAATTCTTGAGAAGGTGGTGGTGACTCAGTTACTGGAGCACCTGCAGAGGAACAGTCTGTTTGAGATGTTTCAGTCAGGCTTTAGAGCTCACCACAGCACAGAAACAGCACTTCTTAAAGTTACTAATGATCTTCTCATAGCTTCAGATCATGGACTGGTTTCTATGCTGGTTCTGCTGGACCTCAGTGCTGCTTTTGATACAGTTGATCACAGCATCCTGTTACAGAGACTGGAACACTTGGTTGGGATTAAAGGGACAGCACTAGACTGGTTTAGATCATATTTATCTGATAGATACCAGTTTGCTCATGTCCATGGTGTTCCCTCTTCATACAGTAAGGTTAGCCACGGAGTCCCTCAAGGTTCTGTACTTGGACCAATCCTCTTCACCCTGTACATGCTTCCCTTAGGGAACATTATTCGGCAGCATGGGATAAATTTTCATTGTTATGCTGATGACACACAGCTTTACTTATCCATGAAACCAGAAGAGACAGAGAAGTTAGTGAAGCTCCAGACCTGTCTTAAGGACATAAAGTCCTGGATGTCTTCAAATTTCCTTCTCCTCAACCCAGGAAAAACTGAAGTCATGGTGTTTGGTCCTAAACCTCTCAGGGATAGGTTAGATCACATTATCACTCTAGACGGTATCTCCTTAGAAACTAGTCTGTCTGTGAGGAATCTAGGAGTAACTTTTGATCAGAACCTCTCCTTTAACTCACACATAAAATTTGTCTGTAGAAGTGCCTTTCTTCACCTGAGGAACATCACAAAGATCAGGAAGATATTATTGCAGCATGATGCTGAAAAGTTAGTCCATGCTTTTGTTACTTCCAGGCTGGACTATTGTAATTCTTTACTATCAGGGTGCCCAAACAACTCTTTAAGAAGTCTTCAGCTGATCCAGAACGCTGCAGCCAGAGTTCTGACAGGTATTGACAAAAGAGATCACATAACTCCTGTACTGGCGTCTCTTTATTGGCTACCCGTTAAATTCAGAATCATTTTTAAAACCCTCCTCTTGACCTACAAGGTCCTCAGAGGCCTAGCTCCATCCTACCTGGAGGAGCTAGTGATACCTTATCAGCCCAATAGACTGCTCCGCTCTCAGAACGGTGGTCTACTTGTGGTTCCCAGAGTCTTTGGGAGTAGATTGGGGGGCCGAGCGTTTAGCTACCAGGCCCCCCTGCTATGGAACCAGCTCCCTGTCCTGGTACGGGAGGCTGACTCCATCTCTACTTTCAAGACCAGACTTAAAACCTACCTCTTTGAAAAAGCTTATTGTTATCAATTCTGTAGTTCCAGTTACTATCATAGACAGACTAATGATCATACTTAGGGGGTCGTCTAATCACTAGGTTAAGATACTAGTTATGCTGCTATAGGCCGAGGCTGAGGGTCCAGAAACATGATCACTTGACAGGCCTCTGTCACCACACTGGTGATGGTTTCCTCTCCTCTCCTTTCCTCCTTCTTCTCCTCTCCCTCTCTTCTACTCTCCCTCTCCTTCTTCTCCTCTTGTCTCCTCTCCCCTCCTCTCCTCTCCTCTCCTTCTCCTCTCCCTCTCCCTCTCCTCTCTCTCTCTACCCATCTGTCCATCACCAGGAGGGTCCCCCTACATGAGCCTGGTCCTGCTCAAGGTTTCTTCCTGTTAAAGGGGAGTTTTTCCTTGCCACTGTTGCTTGTCTGGGGTTAGGTCCTGGGATCCTGGAAAGAGCCTTGAAACTATTTTGATTGTATAAGACGCTATATAAATAAAGATTGATTGATTGATTGAAAAATGTTCAACTTTGAAATTCTGCTCAAAGCAGAATATAATAGCTCAAGGAAGACCGACGCCAGAGCTGAGAGATTTACTTCAGAGCACGGATGGGAAAAAGCGCTCCTTTCAAACAGACTGGTACTTGAGAAATGACTGGCTGTGTGGATGTCCACTAAGAAAGCGCCTTTTCTGTTTTTCCTGCCTACTTTTCTCACCCAGCCGTGATAGTGTCTGGACTCAGTCAGGATATTGCCACCTTAAGAATTTACAGCGGGGCATCAGCAGACATGAGCAGTCCACCACTCACATTCAAAGCCAGATGGCACTGAAAACATTTGGGACATCCCGGATTGACTTGGCTTTGGATGAACACAAAGACTCAACATCAGCATCCACAATGCTAAGGTTAGGGAGAACCCAGATATTTGAAAAGATCTCATTCATGCCACCTGCTTCCTCGCCAAACAGCAGCTAGCATTTTGTGGAAATGATGAAAGTACAGGCTCTGCCAATCGTGGCAACGATGTTGAGCTGTTACATGCTTTTGCTGAGAAAGATGACAGGCTAGCCAGACATTTGGACACATCCACTGGATTTTCTGGTTTGTCAAATAGAATACAGAACGATTTCATGGAAGCAGTCGCGGACGTCATCAGAAATGACATTCAGAATGAGATCTTTGCAGCCCCGTTTGTTGCTGTCCAAGTGGACGAGACCACAGATGTCACAAACCAAGCTCACATTTCTGTTATATTGCGCTATGTGGCTAAAACTGAAGCAGATTGTGAGGTGAAGGAGGCCTTTTTGGGCTTTGATGATGTGAGTGAGGACAGACGCGCTCCTGCCATTGCTGAGTGTGTCCTGGGAGTGTTGGAGAAGTATGACTGTGTTGAAAAGCTTGTAGCTCAGACCTATGATGGAGCAGCTGTAATGGCCTCAGAGCTTAATGGAGTGAAGCTAAAATGAAAGAGAAACTACCTGAAGCCATGTTTACACACTGTTTTGCACACCAGCTGAATTTGGTGCTATTGCATTCAGCCAAGTGCATGCCCATGTGTCACGTGTTTTTCAAAGCAGCTGAGGGACTAGCATCATTTTTCAGCAAATCCACAAAGCGCACTCACTTGCTGGATGATGTTGTCAAGCGCCGTTTACCACGAGCAGCGCCTACAAGATGGAGCTCCAAATGGAGGCTGGTGCAGACAATAAGTATGCACCACATTGACCTGCGCGCTTTATTTGAGATCATTTTAGAAAATCCAGACAGGTGGGATAATGACACCCTGATGATGGCATACGAACGGTGGTTGTCAAAAGCATCAACTTGTTTTCTCCTGATGGCATATGAGGACATTTGAATGAAACTGATGCACTTTTTAGAGTGCTGCAAAACAAAGTGATGGACATTGAAATTTGTCTTACACGCATTCACGACACTGTTGCATCTCTGGAGCGCATGACAAATGAGTTTGACAGTTTCTCTGTCAAATTTGAGAATAGATGTAGCGAATTTGGCCTGACAGAGAGTGGAGCCAGAGAGGAGATTAAAAGTGACAGAAAACTAGTGTTCTGTAATATTCTGGACAACATTAGCTGTCAAATGAAGGCTAGGTTGGATCATTTTGGCCAGCTGGCTTTCCTTGGTTTGGTGGACTGCACAAGATTCAGGGAAATGTCATTGTGCTTTGATGACACCAAACTGCAGAGCCTGTCAAAATATGACTCATTTTTTGACTTTGTGAAATTGAAGGCGGATCTCGTTGGACTATATAGTTCACAAACAGTGAGAAATGAATGGAAATCTCCTGGACAGCTTCTCACTTTTGTGGCCCAAAAGGATCTCATTGAAACTCTTCCTGAGGGGACAAAGTTGCTCATGCTCGTGCGCACAGTTCCAGCTACTACAGCGTCAGTGGAGAGGTCGTTTTCAGAGCTGAAAAGACTGAAAACTTACAGTCGGGACAGGACTGACCAAGGACGACTTTCCTCTCTGGCACTGATCTCCATCAGACAGACAGACTTTAAAACTCAAGGCACAAAAGGAAGACTTCTACAAGCAGGTCATCGATGCGTTGGTTCAGAAGGAACGGCGCATGGACTTCATTTATAAGTAAAGGTGAGACCGTGATGACATTTTGAAATGAAAGGTGCTTTTTGTGTGCTACTTGTGAACACGCTGCTCTGGAGGGCTCATATGATGTTTGTGAATCTGACTGATGACGTCAGTGCCTCCCCAGACATCAACCTCACCACACGTCCCTGAGGTGTGTGTATCCCAGCGTCGTCTTCATTTAACTTTTATTCGCTATGGACCCCAGGAAAGTGATGGAGAAAAGTGAAAAAGAAGAAAAGAAGAAGAAGAGAGCTTTTTTGTCTGGACAAACGAAGCAAGAAATAATAGAAAAGCATGAAAAAGGGATGCATTTGGTTGATCTCACCAAAGAATACGGCCGTAATACATCGACGATAACACGGTATTAAAACATCATCAAATATCAGCAGCAAATTAAATCTTGAAACACATTAATAACATTCAAAGTAGCAAATCCCAAACATTTATTTATGTCTCAGGTAAATCTGATATAGCCCAGCAGCAGTCCCAATAGCCTATGTCTCTGCAAAGGAAATAAGGCTCTCTCCCTCCTCCTCAAGCCCGTGGCCTCCAAGGAGCTGCTGCTGCCTTACAGCTCCCAGAAACCACTGAGCAAACCAGGAAGTAGACATCCTTGCTACAAGCTGGCCAAACAATAAAACATTTCACAGCAAGGGAGAATGCAATCTGAACTAACATTTAAAGCTTCAGACAGACAGTCAAACACTAAATCCATCTCCATTAACAACATCACAAGATCAATATTTAAGTTTAGGAGCATGGAGACAATGACAGTTGTACAAGTATACCAAACAAAGCCAAGACTTATCCAGAACTTATCATTAGCTTTACCAAGTAGAGCCAACAGCACAGCAGTAGCCTACATGACAGCACATGACAAAGCCAGCAGAAAAGTAAGAAACCCAATAAACTGACCAAGCAGCCAGACACCAGGTAAGAATGTGGACAGGTAACCAGTACAACTGAAAATCTCCCACTTCATTTGAAACCATTCACAAGTGTTCACATGGACACAAAGTACAGACACTACTTAAAGTGACAGTACTCATTAAAGTAGCCTACCTACCAAGTAAGTCTGGGCCTTTTTAGTCAATGAAACCATTTTATCCCTGAGAGAAAATAATGAAAGAGAAATGAAAGAGAAGAATTCAAGAAATAATGAAGGAAAATTAAAGATGAAATAGGAGAATTCCACAAAACACAACAGTGTGTGTCTGTCTCTGTGTGTCTGTATCTGTGTGTGTCTGTCTGTGTGTGTCTGTCTATGTGTGTCTGTCTCTGTGTGTCTGTCTCTGTGTGTCTGTCTGTGTGTGTGTCAATGTGCCTCTCTGTCTGTGTCTGTGTTTGTCTGTGTGTGTCTGTGTGTGTCTCTCTGTGTAGCTCTGTGTGTGTGTCTTTCCGTGTCTCTGTGTGTCTCTCTGTCTCTCTGTGTGTGTTTCTTCTGTGTCTCTGTGCATGTCTGTGTGTGTGTCTCTATGTCTGTCTGTCTGTGTGTGTGTCTGTGTGTGTGTCTGTGTGTCTCTGTGTGTGTCTGTCTGTGTGTGTGTGTGTGTATCTGTGTGTGAATGTGTCTGTGTGTGTTTCTCTGTGTGTGTCTGTTTCTGTGTATTTCACTGTGTTTGTCTGTGTGTGTGTGGGCCTCTGTGTGTGTGTGTCTGTGTGTGTGTTTGTGTGAGTGTATCTGTGTGTGTCTGTCGCTCTTTCATTCTCTGTGTGTGTTTCTGTGTGTCTGTCTCTTTCTGTGGCTCTGTGTGTGTCTGTCTGTGTTTGTGTCTGTATGTGTGTCAATCTGTGTGTGTGTCTCTGTTTGTGTCTGTCTGTGTGAGTGTATCTGTGTGTGTCTGTTGCTCTTTCATTCTCTGTGTGTGTTTCTGTGTGTCTCTGTGTGTGTTTCTATCTCTGTGTGTGTCTCTGTGTGTGTCTGTTTGTTTCTCACTTTGTGTCTGTGTTTCTCTGTGTGTCTGTGTGTTTGCCTCTGTGTGTATCTCTGTGTGTGTCTCTGTGTGTGAGTGTCTGTGTGTGTGTCTCTGTGTGTGTCTCTGTGTGTGTTTGTCTCTGTGTGTGTTTGTCTCTGTGTGTTTCTGTGTGTGTGTCTATTTCTCTATGTGTGTGTCTCTATGTGTCTCTGTGTGTGTCTCTCTGTGTCCCTGTGTGTTTGTCTATGTGTGTGTCTCTATGTGTCTCTGTGTGTGTCTCTCTGTGTCCCTGTGTGTGTCTGTGCGTGTGTCTCTGTGTGTGTCTCTATGTGTGTCTCTGTGTGTGTGTCTTGTCTGATATTGACTGACGTGGCTAAAGTTAAACATGTGAATTATAGGGCGGCATGGTGGTGTGGTGGTTAGCACTGTCGCCTCACAGCAAGAAGACCTCGGGTTCGAATCCCGGTTGGGATGGAGGCTGGGGACTTTCTGTGTGGAGTTTACATGTTCTCCCTGTGCCTGCGTGGGTTCTCTCCGGGTTCTCCGGCTTCCTCCCACAGTCCAAAGACATGCATAATTGGGGGTTAGGCTGATTGAATACTCTAAATTGCCCATAGGTGTGAATGTGAGAGTGAATGGTTGTTTGTCTCTGTGTTAGCCCTGCTCAGTTTTTGGTTTACACTTACACACAAACCAGCCTGAAATCATGTTGATTTAATAAAGGCTTGAAAAAAACTACACTTTGTTTAAAAAGACAAGAAAATAAGTGATTGTGTGTGAGCTCAGACAAAAACAATAAAAAGGGTTTTGGTTTTAAATGAATGACAGACAGACTGTAGAGATACAGGAACTGACCTGAGAGTCTGCAGTTTACAGTTTGGACTCTCCAGTCCAGAAGAGAGCAGCTTCACTCCTGAATCCTGCAGCTTGTTCATACCCAGGTCCAGTTGTCTCAGATGGGAGGGGTTGGACTTCAGAGCTGAGGCCAGATAATCACAGCTGATCTCTGATAAACTGCAGCTCCACAATCTAAAGAAGAATAAATGAAAGATGAGACGGTGTCACAATAGATGAAAGGATCAAGTGGAAATTACACATAAAACATGTAGAGAACAAATGATCCAGAAGCATGTCAGTGTTCTATATGGTTCTATTGTATATGATTCTATCAGGTGTGTGTCCCTTCAACAGTGGAGCTAACAGTGTGTATCACCAAGGTGCTGATAGTGACACTGTCACCTATTCACAAGCCCATGGCCCTCACAGTGTTCTGCTTGATCACAGAACAACAGCATCATTAAGCTTGTGTTGATTTATGTTCTATCCTGATGTTTTTGGAGCTCAGCCTATCCACACAGGCTGATTCTACCTGATAACCTGCAGCGTCTCAATCTGGACAAAGAAATAATACATTTGATTGACCTCATTTACAATCACACATGTTCACATCCTAAACCTAAATCCGAAATATTTTCCACAATCTATCAGAACATTTCATCATTGATAACACATCAGGTGATTAAAACATCAAAAACAGTAACTTTTTAAAGGGGCTGCCTTTGACATGGCTCATGTACATGACTGATGATGTCTCACACGGAATTCAACTCTTTCATTCTCTTGTTCTGTAATTTCAATAAAATACACTGAAACAACATCCTTGACAGCACTTGACGTGTCAGCAGGAAGATTTGTGTGTGTGTGTGTCTGTCTATGTGTGTGTCTCTTTCTTTGTGTGTCTGTGTGTGTCTGTCTGTGTGTGTGTCTTTCTATGTGTGTGTCCATATGTGTGTGTCTTTCTCTCTCTGTTTGTCTTTCTCTCTGTGTGTGTCTGTTTCTTTGTGTCTCTGTGTGTCTCTGTGTGAGTCTATGTGTGTGTCTCTGTGTGTGTCTTGTCTGATATTGACTGAAGTGGCTGCAGCCATTTATTTTAATGTGCTGACGATTGTTGATAGTTTATATTTAAAATAGTTAAACATGTGAATTATAATCACATGTGTTCAGTTTTTGGTTTACACTTACACACAAACCTGCCTGAAATCATGTTGATTTAATAAAGGCTTGAAAAAAACTACACTTTGTTTAAAAAGACAAGAAAATAAGTGATTGTGTGTGAGCTCAGACAAAAACAATAAAAAGGGTTTTAGTGTTAAATGAATGACAGACAGACTGTAGAGATACAGGAACTGACCTGAGAGTCTGCAGTTTACAGTTTGGACTCTCCAGTCCAGAAGAGAGCAGCTTCACTCCTGAATCCTGCAGCTCGTTCACACCCAAGTGCAGTTGTCTCAGATGGGAGGGGTTGGACTTCAGAGCTGAGGCCAGATAATCACAGCTGATCTCTGATAAACTGCAGCTCCACAAACTAAAGAAGAATAAATGAAAGATGAGACGGTGTCACAATAGATGAAAGGATCACGTGGAAATCACACATTAAACATGTAGAGAACAAATGATCCAGAAGCATGTCAGTGTTCTATATGATTCTATTCTATATGATTCTATCAGGTGTGTGTCCCTTCAACAGTGGAGCTAACAGTGTGTATCACCAAAGTGCTGATAGTGACACTGTCACCTATTCACAAGCCCATGGCCCTCACAGTGTTCTGGTTGATCACAGAACAACACCATCATTAAGGTTGTGTTGATTTATGTTCTATCCTGATGTTTTTGGAGCTCAGCCTATCCACACAGGCTGATTCTACCTGATAACCTGCAGCGTCTCAATCTGGACAAAGAAATAATACATTTGATTGACCTCATTTACAATCACACATGTTCACATCCTAAACCTAAATCCTAAATATTTTCCACAATGTATCAGAACATTTCATCATTGATAACACATCAGGTGATTAAAACATCAAAAACAGTAACTTTTCAAAGGGGCTGCCTTTGACATGGCTCATGTACATGACTGATGATGTCTCACATGGAATTCAACTCTTTCATTCTCTTGTTCTCTAATTTACATAAAATACACTGAAACAACATCCTTGACAGCACTTGATGTGTCAGCACGAAGATTTGTGTGTGTGTCTGTGTGTGTGTGGGTCTGTCTGTATGTGTGTGTCTGTCTCTGTGTGTGTCTATGTGTGTGTCTATGTGTGTGTCTGTCTCTGTATGTGTCTCTGTGTCTCTGTGTGTCTGTCTCTGTGTTTCTGTCTCTGTGTCTGTGTCTGTTTCTTTGTGTGTCTGTGTGTGTCTGTCTGTGTGTGTCTTTGTGTGTTTTTCTGTCTCTGTGTGTTTGTCTTTCTCTGTGTGTGTCTGTGTGTGTGTCTGTTTCTTTGTGTGTCTGTGTGTCTGTCTTTGTGTGTGTGTCTTTCTCTTTGTGTGTGTCTGTCTGTGTATGTGTCTTTCTCTGTGTGTGTGTCTCTGTCACAGCAGCAGGTAGCCCCGCCCTCAGCTCCGCCCCCTCACTGCACACCTGTGTCCAATCAGGCCAATCAGGTGGTGTATTTAAATCCCGTCCAAACATTTGTCCTCTTCCAGATTGTCCTCTGTGTCCTCATGACATTCCAACGTTTTCCTGTGTGCCTGTTAGCGACCCTGCCTTTCCCTGACCTGCCTGCTCCTGTTCCCCGGTAAACCTGACTGCCTTCTGTCCCTGGACCACCCTGTTAATAAAACGCTGTCAAACCCAACTCTGGTGTCGCTCGTGGGTTCTCGTCTGGTTGGTAGATGATACAACATCCTTGACAGCACTTGATGTGTCATCAGGAAGATTTGTGTCTGTCTGTGTGTGTGTCTATGTGTGTGTGTCTGTGTTTAACTTTTATTGGCTATGGACCCCAGGAAAGTGATGGAGAGAAGTGAAAAAGAAGAAAAGAAGAAGAAGAGAGCTTTTTTGTCCGTACAAACGAAGCAAGAAATAATAGAAAAGCATGAAAAAGGGATGCGTTTGGTTGATCTCACCAAAGAATACGGCCGTAATACATCGACGATCAGCACGGTATTAAAACAACGTTCGTTGCTAGTAATGACGCTATTGTAAGATTAGCCTGTAATAAAGTTGATTTTGTTCCTGGAGAAGCCTTGCACTGAATTTCTGTATTTATTACGCAGTAATCTAACTGTAACAATTATTTGTTACATGTTTTGATGCATTTTTATGATTTATATAAAAACTATGTCAGAATTTTGGGGGGCTTGAACGGATTAGGGCATTTACATGGAAAACGTGTCTCTACTTACGTAATTTTCAGGTTAAGAAACAACTTCCGGAACCAATTAATTTTGTAAGTAGAGGTCCCACTCTATAAGGATATTAGTCTTTCAATCTCTCAATTTTTTTCCACTTTTTGTTCTTTTTATTTCCCAAGTGCTGTGAGCAGGTAATAAACCTGAAATCAGGAAATGCAAGGTTTCACTCATGTGCATTATAAGCACAACTTTCCAGCATTTACATACACATTGCAATATTAAACAGCATTACACCAGATGTTTTAAAACACAACTAATTCATTTTGTATCCTGATAGGGCATAAAGTTCAATAGCATGATGTCAGTGAACAAATGCATTTAAATACTTCACACATATTATGCATCATATTCAAATATCAAACATCAAATATCAGCAGCAAATGAAATCTTGAAACACATTAATAACATTCAAAGTAGCAAATCCCAAGCATTTATGTCTGTCTCAAAGGCAAATCTGATATAGCCCAGCAGCAGTCCCAATAGCCGATGTCTCTGCAAAGGAAATACAACTGGACTACAGCTCCCACAAACCACTGAGCAAACCAGGAAGGAGACATCCTGGCTACAAGCTGGACAAACAATCAAACATTCCAAAGCAAGGGAGAACACAATCTGAACTAACATTTAAAGCTTCAGAAAGACAGTCAAACACCAAACCCATCTCCATGAACAACATGACAATATCAATATTTAAGTTTAGGAGCATGGAGACAATGACAGTTGTACAAGTATACTAAACAAAGCCAAGACTTATCCAGAACTTATCATTAGCTTTACCAAGTAGAGCCAACAGCACAGCAGTAGCCTACATGACAGCACATGACAAAGCCAGCAGAAAAGTAAGAAACCCAATAAAGTGACCAAGCAGCCAGACACCAGGTAAGAATGTGGACAGGTAACCAGTACAACTGAAAATCTCCCACTTCATTTGAAACCATTCACAAGTGTTCACATGGACACAAAGTACAGACACTACTTAAAGTGACAGTACTCATTAAAGTAGCCTACCTACCAAGTAAGTCTGGGCCTTTTTAGTCAATGAAACCATTTTATCTCTGAGAGAAAATAATGAAAGAGAAATGAAAGAGAAGAATTCAAGAAATAATGAAGGAAAACTAAAGATGAAAGAGGAGAATTCCACAAAGGACAACAGTGTGTGTCTGTCTCTGTGTGTGTCTGTCTCTGTGTGTCTGTCTCTGTGTGTGTCTGTCTCTGTGTGTCTGTCTCTGTGTGTCTGTGTCTGTGTGTGTCTCTGTATGTGTGACTGTCTCTTTGTGTCTGTGTGTGTGTCTGTCTGTGTGTCTGTGTGTGTCAATCTGTGTGTGTGTGTCTGTCACTCTGTGTCTGTCTCTTTTTGTGGTTGTGTGTTTGTCTATGTTTGTGTGTCTCTGTGTGTCGTGTGTGTCTGTGTGTCTCTCTGTGTGTTTCTGTGTGTGTGTCTGTGTGTGTGTGAGTGTCTCCTTGTGTGTCTCTGTGTGCGTCTGTCTGTGTATGTGTCTGTCGCTGTGTTTGTGACTGTCTGTGTGTCTCTGTGTGCGTCTGTCTCTCTGTTTGTCTGTCGCTGTTTGTCTGTCTATGTGTGACTCCTTCTGTGTGTTTTTGTCTGTGTCTGTGTCTCTGTCTGTGCCTGTGTGTGTCTCTGTGTGTGTTTCTCTCTGTGTGTGTTTCTGTGTGTTTCTCTCTCTCTGTGTCTCTGTGTGTTTGTGTGTCTCTGTGTGTGTATGTGTGTCTCTGTGTATCTCTGTGTGTGTGTGGCTGTGTGTGTGTCTGTGTGTGTCTGTCTCTTATGTGTATGTGTCTGTCTATGTGTCTCTCTGTGTCTCTTTCTGTGTCTCTCTGTGTCTTTATGTGTCTCAGTGTGTGTCTCTGTGTCTCTGCATGCCTCTGTGTGTTTCTCTCTGTGTGTCCCTATGTGTGTTTCTGTGTGAGTGTCTCTTTGTGTGTCTCTGTGTGTGTCTGTCTCTGTGTGTGTCTGTCGCTGTGTGTCTGTCTATGTGTGACTCCTTCTGTGTGTTTTTGTCAGTGTCTGTGTGTCTGTCTGTGTGTGTCTCTGTGTGTTTCTCTCTGAGTCACTATGTGTGTGTCTCTTTGTGTGTGTGTGTGTTTCTGTGTGTGTGTGTGTGTGTGTGTGTGTGTCTCTGTGTGTCTGTCTCTGTCTCGGTCTATGTGTGTGTCTCAATGTGTCTCTGTGTGTGTCTGTGTGTATGTCTCTGTGTATGTGTCTCTGTGTATGTGTCTGTGTGTGTGTCTGTTTCACTGTGTGTGTCTGTCTCTGTGTGTCTGTCGATGTGTGCATTTTTGTTTCTTTGTGCGTGTCTGTCTCTGTGTGTGACTGTCTGTCTGTGTGTGTCTGTGTGTCTCGGTGTATTTCTCTCTGTGTGTCTGTGTGTGTGTTGTAGTGTGTCACTATCTGATTATCATAACTTTTATCATTTGTTCTGGTCTTCTCTTAGAAGTCAAGCATGGGGGACTCATTTATTAATGGTAACAAAGAGTAGGGACGTTTTATGACAGGGTGTGATGGTTTAGATAGTGGGGAGCTCAGGAACCAGCAGAACAAAGGGTGGTAAAATATTCATTAGAAAGCAGGACATCATGCTGGGGGTGGTAAGGTCTATCTGCAGGGAGAAGATGAACTCTTCAACTGGCCATCGGGGGAGATGCTGGAGGAAGGACGGACACCAACATCTACCAGGATTGGAGGAAGAGGACGAGATCATCGAACCAGGAGAACTGGATTGGACTTCAAGGACATTAAATTTACATCTGTGTTGTATAACAGACTGGGTCAAGGGATAGTTAGGTTGTCAGACTTCGTGCCCTGACGATGACTCTGTTGTTCTAGGGATATGAACTGGCCCGGAGCTCTGTAATATTTGTATCCTGAATTGGTTCTATTGTCAAATACATTTTTAAATTGGCAGTTATTTTCTCGAGATCTTCATTTAACGAACACGCGGATTAGCAAATGGTAGGCTGGAGCTACTGCAATCCAACAATTTGGTGACCCCGACGTGATGAAGACTGAGAAATCATCTGAGGCAAAGAATTGAACGATGGTCTCTTCAGAGGACAACTGACGACAAAGGGTACCCTAACAAGAAGGTAAGCAGGCGCCTGTTTAATCAAAGCTCTGCACATTGGCAATTTCCAAAAGATTTGTCGTCACTGTCAAGTGAGGTGTCCTAGTTATAAATTCCAGATACAAATATAGTAGTTAGTGAAAAGACGTCAGAAGAAAAGTACGGTTAGAGTCCGTCAGTGAAAAGTACGGTTAGAGGCCGTCAGTGAAAAGTACGGTTAGAGGCCGTCAGTGAAAAGTACGGTTAGAGTCCGTCAGTGAAAAGTACGGTTAGAGGCCGTCAGTGAAAAGTACGGTTAGAGTCCGTCAGAAGAAAAGTACGGTTAGAGGCCGTCAGTGAAAAGTACGGTTAGAGTCCGTCAGAAGAAAAGTACGGTTAGAGGCCGTCAGTGAAAAGTACGGTTAGAGTCCGTCAGGAAAAAGAGGTAACGGTTAGAGGCCGTCGATAAAAAATAAAACTTGCGGTTAGAGGCCGTAGAAAAAGGTAACGGTTAGAGGCCGTCGATAAACGAGTAACGGTTGGAGGCCGTCAATAAACGAGTTACGGTTAGAGGCCGTCAATAAATAAGTAAATTGAACGAGTAGAGTCCGTTAATACGGTTATAGTCGGTAAAATTGGAGTTGTTAGAGTAAACGAGAAATAGTATTGTGTTGTATTGTGTATGGTGTATTGTATATAAGAAAGAGTATATTAAAAAAAAAAAAAAATTAATAAAAAATTAATAAGTAAATAAAATATAAAATTGGGTTGGGGCTCGGAGCGCAGTTGACGGGACGGACACTCCCGACACCCGAGCTTGTGTTTTGTGTGGGTTGGAAAAGTGCTAGAGTGAACGTGAATTAAAAGGCTCTTTGTCCTTGGGAATTAACCCCCAGAGTGGAACCGGATCAACGGAGTTGATCTAGAAGCTTGTTTCACTGAGGCTTTGAGTTGACCGTCGGAGTCATTCACATTCAATCTCACTTGGGAGTACAGCTAAAGATGGAACTGGAATGTGGAGAAGCGTGTTGGGATCAGGGAGAAAGTTCTCCCTATCCTCGGTCGGTAGAGGAACAGTGGAAGTGGACTCTTGATCAGGTTGTGAGTGGCATGAAAAAAGAGGACAGGGAAAGAGAATTGGACGCAATAAAAAAGTTGTGGAAGGAAGCTCAGAAGCAAAAGAAACTTCCCCCTCCAGGGGTGAAGGTTAATTTGGCTGAGGAATTGTGTAAGTGGGAATCGGAAATTCATACTAAATTACAGGATCATCTTGAAAATCCCAAATCAGGCTTTATAGCAGGAAAATCATGGAAAAAACAGGGTAAGGAGTTAGAAGAGAAGCGTAGAAGGATACATCTGGTGGCTGTGGCATGTGCAGCAGTGCACAACTGCAGATCTAGGGGGTTACACGGGTGCCTAATGTTGAGAAGCCTCCATTAGAAGATCCAAATCATAAATTGACACTTAACAATAATCTTTACCCATCATTACCAACTACCTCTTCCCCACCCCCATATCAATTGCCAGTTTTGACTATCAATAGTGGTCAGTTAGATGTGGACAAGGATGAACAACTGCAGGAATTGCGTGAGACAGTGTGGGAACTTAGGAGACAGGTAAGTAGTATTAAGAAGGGACAAGAAGAGGTTGGAGACAAGTCAGGAGGAAATGAATGTAGAGAGGAAGGTGGAGTGGTTCGCCCTAAAATCTCCCAACAAATCATATTAAAAAAACAGGATATTCAAAAATCTACATCAAATATCTTCAAAACATCAAGTAATCAAACAAAACCAGTTAGGAGAATTGATCCCTCAGGAGGATTTGATAGGGCTGAGCGCAGGGAGCAGATAGGAATACACATGCGGAGTATGGGGCCGGTTTCAGGAATGCCGCAGTTCCAGGCCCCTCTGATACAGAAAAGAGGAGGACAGGAACCAGTATATGTTCCATTTGCTATCACTGATATTAATTGTTTAGTGGATAAGATGCCCCCACCCTCAGAAGGAGGCGGCAAGTGGATGTCTAGCCTTTTTAGTTTAACACAGAGCATGCAGCTGGCGATGGGAGACTTTAGAGGAATTTTAGGGAGACAAGTGTCTCTCTGGGATTTGGACAAGGTTGAGATAGCAGCAGGCATAAAAGACAGACCTAATGCTGCACGTTTTGGGCCTTGTGCAACCAGGGTAGGTGAAGCTATGAGACAGATATTTCCGATATCTCCAGGGGCAATGCAGAACCTAAGATTTAAATGGGAGGAAAAAGAGTCAGCACATGGGTTCCTTACGAGGTGTAAAGAGGAATGGATGTGTGCCACAGGATGCCATCCTGGCTCAGATAATCTACACACTACTTTGTTCCGTCAGGCAATAATTATAGGACTTCCACAATCAGTTAAAGAAGCCATTGAAGGAAATCCTGACCTTCCAGGCAGTACAGCAGAAGTCTGGGAGAGGCATCTTTCTCATCACATAAAGATATTTAAAGCTAAGCAACAAGGAAAGAAAGAGGAGGTGGTGACAGCGCAGGTACAGCTCCTAAAAATGCAGTTAGATGAGGCACGGGAAAAACTTAATGAATGAAAGCTACAGATTGGACATCGACTTAGATTCCTGGCTGGTTACATTCTCTTTCAGAAAAGAGTTATAAAATAATGCACACAATCACTAACTTAGTCACTTTACAACATCGACAATTTCCGAGGTTTCATGGGAGAGAAAAGACTGATCATTCAGATAGTGCACAAATATTAAATTCACTTCCGGAAACTTTGTGGTCCTCAGGCCCGACAGATGTGGGGTTGTGTCCTACAATTGACCCTGTATCATTTAGAGTTTCAGATAACACCCCTATCTGGCAGAGTCAATATAAACACAGACCACCTGCTGAGGAAGGCATTGAAGAAACAATAGAAGGGCTATTAACCTCTGGGGTTCTTGAGCGTTCCACTTCAGCATGGAATACTCCTATTTTGCCAGTTGAGAAGCAGGAGAAAGGTAAATATAGGATGGCTCATGATTTGAGGCAAATTAATTCCATTGTAACAACACCCACAGTGCCAGTTCCTAACCCTTATACTCTTAAACAGGCACTCACCACAGCCGTACATTTGGCAGTTCTGGATTATATGGATACTTTCTTTTTGGATGTTTCTGAAGGAGAACATACAGTAAACGGTGTTCTCTTTCAGAAAAAGGGGGTGAAAGGAAAGTATTAGGATATTCAAGTATAATACTGAAGCATGTAGCAGAGGTAGTAAAACTTTTACAGAAAACAGCACATTTAGTGATGGGTCACGCTTTGACAGTTCTTATAACACATAGTGTGGTAGCACTGGTTAGTTCAGCAGCATTCACCATGACTTTACTTAAACAGATTAGGATGGATAAGATTTTAACTGCACCACACATAACATACACACATGAATAGATTAACATGGCAGATGGTATGGGAGAGGGTGAACCACATAGATGTGAGGAAAGTGAAGAGAAATGGAGAAGTTAGAGTGGATATTAGAAAGTCGGGAGAAGGTTTTGAGGAAGTGGAAATAGGAAAGATAATAGGTAAGTCAGTACAACTTGCAGAGTTGTTGAAGGCAGTTATCAGGGCATTGGAAATATCTAAGGGAAAGAGAGTCACTATCTACATAGACTCGGCATATGTAGTGGGAGCCATACAGTTAGAACTTTGTCAATGGTTGCGAACGGGGTTTAACACAGCATCAGGCTCTCCTATAAGACATGAACCAGAGATGAGGCATGTGGTACAGGCACTCATGGAACCAGAGGAGGTTGCAGTCGTAAAATGCAAAGATTACAGCAGGGAGGATTCTTCAGAAGGAAAAGGTAATGAGGCGAAGAGCGAAGAAGGTGGCAGGTTAAACCAAATTACAATTTGTTGTTAGGAGATAAGACAGGTCATGAGATCCTTCCAAGATACGACAGGGAGAGATTGGGTTGTGATCAAGAGGAAGCTTCTCCATATGAAAAGAGTTTGGAAGGAAAAGGGGGCTGTGAAGTCGAAGGTATTTGGCGGGGCCCAGACGGAAGACCTGTTTTCCCGCCAGGTCTGGTAGATGCCGTTCTGGAAGAGGCCCACGGCCTGACACTAAGGGAATACCACATGATAGATAGGGTTAATGGGTTCTGATACCTCTTGGTGGTGGTGGATGCATACACCGGCTGCCCAGAGGCGGTTCCCATAAAATTAGAAGATGCAAAAAGCGTTATTGAATTTGGATTAATTAATATGGTGGTTTCCCCAAAACAAATTAGGTCTGACAATGGAACGCATTTCAGGAACAGAGACTTACAAGAAGTAGAAAAGGCACTAGGCTTTAAACAGGCATTTGGCACCATCTATCATCCACAATAACACCAAAAGTTAGACAAAATGAATCAGACACTGAAGAGCAAAATTGGCAAGATATGTGCTCACAGTGGAATGAAGTGGACACAGGCGCTTCCAATAGCCCTGATGTCAGTAAGGAGCTCTGTTAGCTCCCGGACAGGATGCACCCCCTATGAGCTCAAGAGGGGTGTCTCCTTTCTGGGACCAGGAGCGGAAAATCCATTGGCCAATCCATCATCATTTTTGAGATATAAGCCATATTTTGATTAACTAAAAGCGACCCTCTCAGTTTTCTCCCAACAGGTCAACTCTATAAGTACATCGGCGGAGGACTCAGGAATTCCACACACAGTGGAGTGGGTCCTTCTGAGAGCCCAGGTGGACTGGTCCATTCGAAGTGACAGAGCGGACCTCACATGCTGTCCGACTGAAAGGAAAAGGTGACTTCTGGTATCACTGGACTCAGTGTACCTCAGCAGATAACCCACAGAGAACCCTTGGATAGATCCGGGAACATCTAAAGGAGACGGCACAATGATTAAGATTCTGATATGGTGTGCGTTGTGGGCAGGATCTCGAGGTAAAAAGGGGGAGATCTGCTTGGGTTACACAGGGGTGATCCTTGATTACATCAAAGGGAGTGATACCACATTTCAGTGTGACCTGTGTGAGGTCGTAGAGAGCTGTAAGTGAGTTGTTAGTGTTGGCCTAGCGTAGGCTAGGCCAAAAGGGGGAATTGTAGAGTGTCACTATCTGATTATCATAAGGTTTACCATTTGTTCTGGTCTTCTCTTAGAAGTCAATCATGGGGGACTCATTTATTAATGGTAACAAAGAGTAGGGACGTTTTACGACAGGGTGTGATGGTTTAGATAGTGGGGAGCTCAGGAACCAGCAAAACAAAGGGTGGTAAAATATTCATTAGAAAGCAGGACATCATGCTGGGGGTGGTAAGGTCTATCTGCAGGGAGAAGATGAACTCTTCAACTGGCCATCGAGGGAGATGCTGGAGGAAGGACGGACACCAACATCTACCAGGATTGGAGGAAGAGGACGAGATCATCGAACCAGGAGAACTGGATTGGACTTCAAGGACATTAAATTTACATCTGTGTTGTATAAAAGACTGGGTCAAGGGATAGTTAGGTTGTCAGACTTCGTGCCCTGACGATGACTCTGTTGTTTTAGGGATATGAACTGGCCCGGAGCTCTGTAATATTTGTATCCTGAATTGGTTCTATTGTCAAATACATTTTTAAATTGGCAGTTATTTTCTCGAGATCTTCATTTAACGAACACACGGATTAGCAAATAGTAGGCTAGAGCTACTGCAATCCAACAGTGTCTGTGTGTGTGTCTGTCTCTTATATGTGTGTGTGGGTCTGTATGTGTGTCTGTGTGTGTCTCTGTGCGTGTCTCTGTGTGTGTCTCTGTGTCTCTGTGTGTCTTTGTGTGTCTCTGTGTGTGTCTCTGTGTGTGTCTCTGTGTGTGTGTGTGTGTCTCTGTTTCGGTCTACTTGTGTGTCTCAATGTGTCTCTGTGTGTGTCTGTCTGTGAGTGTGTCTCTGTGTGTGTCTGTGTCTGTCTTGTTGTTTCTGTGTGTGTGTGTCTTTGTGTACGTGTCTCTGTGTATGTGTCTGCCGATGTGTGTGTGTGTTTCTTTGTGTGTGTCTGTCTCTGTGTGTGACTGTCTGTGTGCGTCTGTGTGTCTCGGTGTGTTTCTCTCTGTGTTTGTCTGTGTGTCTGGGTCAATTTCTGTGTCTGTGTTTCTTTGTGTCTGTCTGTGTGTGTGTCTCTGTGTGTATGAGTGTGTGTCTCTGTGTGTCTGTCTGTGTGTGTATGTCTTTTTGTGTGTGTCTATGTGCGTGTGTCTGTGTATCTCTGTGTTTGTGTGTGTGTGTGTGTCTCTGTGTGTGTGTATCTCTGTGTGTGTCTCTGTGTGTGTGTCTCTGTGTGTGTGTATCTCTGTGTGTGTCTGTGTGTGTGTGTCTGTTTGTGTGTGTGTGTCTGTGTGTGTGTCTCTGTGTGTGTGTGTGTGTGTCTTTGCCTGTGTGTGTGTGTCTCTGTGTGTATCTCTGTGTGTCTCTGTGTGTGTCGGTGTGTGTTTCTGTGTGTCTCTGTGTGTGTCTCTGTGTGTGTTTCTGTGTGTCTGTGTGTGTCTCTGTGTGTCTCACTGTGTGCCTGTGTGTGTCTCTGTGTGTTTCTGTGTGAGTCTCTGTGTGTGTCTCTCTCTGTGTCTGTGTGTGTGTCTGTGTGTGTGTCTTTGTGTATGTCTCTGTGTGTGTCTGTGTGTCTCTGTGTGTGTCTTTGTGTGTGTCTGTGTGTGTGTTTCTGTGTATGTCTCTGTTTGTGTCTTTGTGTGTGTGTGTCTGTTTCTGTCTCTGTGTGTTTCTCTGTGTAAGTCTCTGTGTGTGTCTGTGTGTGTGTGTTGTCTGGTATTGACTGAAGTGGCTGCAGCCATTTATTTTAATGTGCTGACGATTGTTGATAGTTTATATTTAAAATAGTTAAACATGTGAATTATAATCACATGTGTTCAGTTTTTGGTTTACACTTACACACAAACCTGCCTGAAATCATGTTGATTTAATAAAGGCTTGAAAAAAACTACACTTTGTTTAAAAAGACAAGAAAATAAGTGATTGTGTGTGAGCTCAGACAAAAACAATAAAAAGGGTTTTAGTGTTAAATGAATGACAGACAGACTGTAGAGATACAGGAACTGACCTGAGAGTCTGCAGTTTACAGTTTGGACTCTCCAGTCCAGAAGAGAGCAGCTTCACTCCTGAATCCTGCAGCTTGTTCCAGCCCAGGTCCAGTTGTCTCAGATGGGAGGGGTTGGACTTCAGAGCTGAGGCCAGATAATCACAGCTGATCTCTGATAAACTACAGCGCTCTAATCTAAAGAAGAATAAATGAAAGATGAGATGGTGTCACAATAGATGAAAGGATCAAGTGGAAATCATACATAAAACATGTAGAGAACAAATGATCCAGAAGCATGTCAGTGTTCTACATGATTCTATTGTATATGATTCTATCAGGTGTGTGTCCCTTCAACAGTGGAGCTAACAGTGTGTATCACCAAGGTGCTGATAGTGACACTGTCACCTATTCACAAGCCCATGGCCCTCACAGTGTTCTGCTTGATCACAGAACAACAGCATCATTAAGCTTGTGTTGATTTATGTTCTATCCTGATGTTTTTGGAGCTCAGCCTATCCACACAGGCCGATTATACCTGATAACCTGCAGCGTCTCAATCTGGACAAAGAAATAATACGTTTGATTGACCTCATTTACAATCACACATGTTCACATCCTAAACCTAAATCCGAAATATTTTCCACAATGTATCAGAACATTTCATCATTGATAACACATCAGGTGATTAAAACATCAAAAACAGTAACTTTTTAAAGGGGCTGCCTTTGACATGGCTCATGTACATGATTGATGATGTCTCACATGGAATTCAACTCTTTCATTCTCTTGTTCTCTAATTTCAATAAAATACACTGATACAACATCCTAGCACAGGGATTCCCAAAGGGACATGAGTATAATACAACACAAAGGTTTACATTGTATCAATCAATAAATAACTTCAATCATCATTGATGGGGCTTTCAGTCTAAATATTTAAAGTCATTCATGAAAATCAAATACAATTTAATTGAAAACACTTTGCCTTAAAAATAAAGTCATCTACCCGTTCTTATTCTGCCACCTCTCATGAAGAAGACACAGAATGAGCAGGACTACACGTCAGTGATGGATTCAGCATTAGAAGAGATGTTTAAGCGTTTGTTCAGTTCAGTACACGATAAGTGGGTCCAACAACTCAGACAGAGGTCTTCAAAAACATGAGACAAGAGGCACGGTCAAAAAAAACAAGCAAGGATCATCCAGTACAGGACCAGGAGGAGCCAGAGACACAGAGGGAACTAAATCCAAACCAATGAGGGGAGTGATGCAGTACAGGTGAGGAGACACAGTCAGGGAACAGGTGTACACACACAGGTGGGGGCGGGGCAGACAGGTGGGGGCGGGGCAGACAGGAAGCTGACGTAGAGACAGCGGGGAGTAAATATGTCAGATATTTTATCTTTTTCTATTTTTTACTGTCCTGTGTTGATCTTCAAGACTTCAGAGGTAGAGAGTGCTCCCAATTTATAAAAGAACAATCATATTTAGACTTTCTAACAGGTCACTCCTCCTCCTCATTTGTCTCATTTATCCTGGATTATACACTTATCTCAATCAATCAGATTATTTATGAGGTTTTTTCCTCCTCTTTGTGTCTGTTGCCCCTCCCTCACCTGTCTCATCACCCTGATCTTCCTCACCCATGTCTAATGGTCTCGTCCCCTTCCTGTGTGCACAAAGCTGACCTCTGGACCAGATCTCTCCTGACCACATCCCACCATTCTGTCCTCATGTCTGTCTTCTCACTCAGATCCTTCTGCCTTTAGTGCTCATTTAAAAACCTCTGGCTGACTTTTTGTTTCCTGTGTACTGACCTGAGTCTGGAAGTTAAAATGATGTGAACGTTGTCTTATATTATACATAAACAGTAGATATAACTCTGGGACTCCCACCAGTTAGTGTAGAACTAAAGAAGCCTCATGGACAGTCCTTGTTTTTCTCAGTTCTCTTCGACCTGGATGACTCAGAACATTCATCAACATCAGAGAAGCAGCAATCAGCAGAAGAGGAGGTGGTTGTGATGTCACCCATTATTGGACTCTTCTTCACACCCTCTCCACAATGTGCTGATCAGCTACAGGAAGTCATTCAGCAACAAACTGACCCATCATCATCAATATTAGACATCTGTTGCTCCTTCTACCTGAAGTATTACCTTTCTTGTTTTTATTTTTATTCATGGCCTTTTTGTCATTTCCTCTGGTGCTCAATAAAGTAACTTCTGATTCTGATCAGTCCTCTGAAGTGCTTCAAGAAAATAATGCTACATCAACATCAACTACATTCAGTCTTTTCTCTGGGGACCCTGGGACCTCTTCAAAGACCTATGGGGGTCCGTTCTTTCTGAAGCTTTAAATGTTAGACTGCTATTGAGAACCATTGTTCAAACTACGACAATAGTTTCTCTCCTGTGGGCTAACAGACACCAGTTGTCACTCACAGCTGGACCAGTAGGGGTTTGGACTGGTGGAACTGGTTTTAAATGAGCACCATTGTTACCTGGCGCCCCAGGTAGGTGAAACACTTTCAGGCTGGATTTCTCACTAAACTGGTTTGAGGAGTGTCTACATTGAAATGGTCTTATCTTCTTCAACATGTTCACATTTCCATGTGTTAGATATCATTGGAAAGATTAGAAACTACACTTCCACAATCTGGAAATAACTCAAAATGTTCCTCAGGAGACCTGTTCCTGTTTTTTCTGTGGCTGGACACATGTATCATATATACTTAATGAACAATCATGAAACAGGAAAATACAGGAACTGACCTGAGAGTCTCCAGTTTACAGTTTGGACTCTCCAGTCCAGAACAGAGCAGCTTCACTCTTGAACCCTGCAGGTCAATGGCCATCAGGTCCAGTTGTGTCAGATGGGAGGGGTTGGACTTCAGAGCTGAGACAACAACTTCAAAGTGAGTCTCTGACAGTCTGATGTTATTAAATCTGTGATGACCAAGAAAACTATTCTGTTGACATCATTCAACACTTAAATATCAACATATATTTGTCTTTTCCATCAAACGTAAAACAAAACGTGCAGCTTTACACCACAAACTTTACACTACAAACTAAAGAGACACAGTTCTGACATGAATTTCCCACCAGTAACTGTGAACACAGTGACCTTTGACCTTCATGAATGGAATCAAAAACCTTGTAGAGGACACTCCCAGAAGATCACCATTGTTCATATCAGTGAGCATTTACCTGAGGAGATCACTGCATGGCACTAAATGTGTCTTTATTGACTGTGAAACAGCCACTCATGTTTGTTGACTGACTGTTCAGTCATGGACAGTAATTCTGATCCACCACATGATTCAGCCTGATCTCCTGGACCTGTCAAAGTTCTCTTGATCTCTACATTGTAATCAACTCTTGTAGTTTGGCTGTTTGAAATCAGAAAGTGTCCCCAGCACAGTCCTGGAAGAACACACCTGAACTCATCCCCCCTGACTTCCTTGGTGAGTGACATCATCTCCTCCCAGTTTGATGTGAACCATGGGGTGCTGGGAATTGTGGGGAGGAGGGGGCCCTGTCAGAGGACCTGAGACAGCAGCAGCTTCAGACCTGCTCTTTGTTCAGCAGCTGAATCTAAATGCTGCTGAGAGACAACTGCAGTGGACCAATCCGTGTTTCCACTCACAGGATCACAACACGTGTTGGGTGTGGCCGCTCTGACTCCAGAGAACAGGCGTCACATGATGAATCACTGTCAATCATATGGAAGATAGAAACTACACACACAAATGACTGAATGTGCTTTCAGCTCTTGAATTCTAAAGATGCTTTGAAGAAAGAGGCAGCCGTCACATCTGGCCTCCACTCACACCTTCTGATGTTTGACATCTTTATGAATCCTTCAGCTGCAGCAGATCACAGGTACAAACAGTTCTTGTGACATGTAACCATGTCTGCCATTCCACTGGATTCAACGGTCTCCACACACCAAGTGATGTTAAATGTAGATCAGGGCTTGGTGTTCTTCACCTCAATGTTACAAGTCTATTGACAAACTTGACCTGCTTCAAATCTGGGCTAAACTGACGGCTGCTGACATTCTGCTCATCTGAAACTTGGCTAAAGAAATCCATCCCAGACAAAGACGTTGCTGTTAAAGGTCACAGTGTTTCCGTGGTGACCGTCCCAGAAAAGGTGTTGACATAGCAACATCTGTCAGTCAGAAAGTTCATCCCACTCTTCAATCATCTCTTTCCCTCAGTCAATCTGCATTTGTTGCTCTGAACTTGGAGCTTCTTCATGGCTCCTTTCTCACCATCGTAGGCTGCTCTAGAGCGCCCTCTGCTGGTAGTCACACTCTAGTATCATTCAATCAGCAGCTTTCCACTTTTGACTTCAATGACATTCTTCTCCCAGGAGATCTGAACTGGATTGGTCATCTCCTGTCTCTCAGAGGTTTAAATCTCTGTGATTCTTTTAACTCAACACAAATAGTTAACGGGTCAACACGCCCACACCTTAAATGTCCAGAGAAATCTTCTCTTCTTGATTTATTCTGAACTAATTCCCCTCATAAATACTCAGATATTTAAGGTATTTTTCTCAATGATCTGAGCGATCATTGTGCTATAGCTCCTGTCAGTTGAGCTAAACTCCCCAAATTAAGGCCCCAGATTATTTTAACCACCTAATTACTTACTTAATTATTTACTTATGTACTTGTCTAATACTTATTTCTTTTATACGTTTTTATGTCCTGTTCTTAACCATTCTTAACCCATTTTTACTCTTAATTCATAGGCATTACACATTTTATCTCATTTTACTGTTTTAGTCTCTTAGTTTTTAGCTCCAGTGTCTCCTCGTGGGGGCATGCCAGGCTGGGGAATGTATCCGGTCTACCGCTGGGGGTGCTGTCCTGTGGACGGCTCTGGCCTGGGGGGCCTGGGCGCTCTGTGCCTTGGTGCGGAGTATCTTGTCCGCCGGGTCGGGGCGGTTCTCTGTGGCAGCGCCCCCTGTGACCATGGATCGTGTCCTCCCTCGGCCTGATATGCCCCCAAAAAGGTGGCGTCCCAGGTCTAGGTGCATGGCCATGTCTCAGCTTGTTTGTGTGCGCGGGGATGTGTGTTGCGTGTCTGTCTGTATGTAAGTTCGCTTGTGGGTCTACGTATGTGTGTGCTTTTATATTCTTTATATTTATGGTGTTTTTATTCTTTTAATGTTGGATTGTAGATGTTTTTATCATCTGTGAGGCACTTTGAATTACATAAATGTATTAAAAGTGCCATATAAATAAATAAAAAGTAAAGTAAAGTAAAGTCAACACCAGTCAGGTTGTAGCAAACAGGACAGCAGGAGAACTGCTGCTGTTAAAGTGCTGAAGGACATCATAGAATGTATATATACGCGTATACATCTGCCTGTACAAACAACATGATTGTACTGACAACCACTGCTGTGACACAATGCTGAGGCACTGTCACCGTTGTCTCTTGGTTTGTATGTGAGCTCCATCATTAAAAGAGATTTAGAGGAGATCCTTTTCTTCACTGATATAGAACTATATCCATCTAACATTGATACACATGTTAGAACTGTAAACATGCTCATGATGCTTTTACAGGGGCTTTATTACTAGATTCATAGAACCTGTGGAATAGTAAAGTTTGATGCTCCATATCTTAATCACATCTGGACTTACACAGCCTTCCTGCAGTTCCTCACAGCTGGAATCAGTCTGAGTCGTCCCTCCTCTGATGTGTTGTACTTCTTCAGGTCCAGCTCATCCAGAACCTCCTCTGACATCTGCAGCAGGTAGGCCAGAGCAGAACAGTGGATCTCTGACAGTCTCTCCTCTGATTTCTTCTCTGACTTCAGGAACTGTTGGATCTCCTGATGGACTGAATCATCCTTCATCTCCATCAGACAGTGGAAGATGTTGATGCTTCTGTCTGGAGAGACTTCATCACTCTTCATCTTCTTCAGCTTGTTGATGACCCTCTGGATGGTTTCTGGATGGTTGTCTGTCTGGTTCAACAGTCCTCTCAAGATTATCTGATTGGACTCCAGAGAGAGACCATGAAGGAAGCGGACAAACAGGTCCAGGTGTCCATTTGGACTGTTGAGGGATTTCATCATGGCTCTTTTGAGAAAGATGTTTGCAGAACAAAACAAGGAAGAAGATCTTCCTTTTGAGTAACCGAGGAAAGGCTCTATAACCTCTTTCTTCTTCTGGGTGTAACAGTGGAACATGTAGACTGCAGCCAGAAACTCCTGAATGCTCAGATGAACAAAGCAGTAGACTGATTTCTGGAAGATCACACTCTCTCTTCTGAAGATCTCTGCACAAACTCCTGAGTACACTGACACCTCTGAGACGTCCAGTCCACGTCGCTCCAGGTCTTCTGGGTAGAACATGATGCTTCCATTCCCCAGATGTTCAAACGCCAGCTGGCCCAACTTCAGCAGGACTTCTTTGTCAGCCTCAGTCAGTTCCTCTGGTCTTTGGTGTCCTTCATACTTCTGCTTCTTCCTCTTTGTCAGAACCATCAGGAAGTGTGAGTACAGGTCAGTCAGGGTCTTGGGCAGCTCTCCTCTCTGCTCTGTGGTCAACATGTCCTCCAGAACTATAGCAGAGATCCAGCAGAAGACCGGGATCAGACACATGATGTGGAGGCTCCTGGAGGCCTTGATGTGGGAGATGATTCTGTTGGACAGATCTTCATCACTGAACCTCCTCCTGAAGTACTCCTCCTTCTGGGAGTCAGTGAAGCCTCGTACTTCTGTCATCCTGTCAACACACCCTGGAGGAATCTGATTGGCTGCTGCAGGTCTGGAGGTGATCCAGATGAGAGCTGAGGGAAGCAGGTTCCCCTGGATGAGGTTCCTCAGGAGCACGTTGACTGATGACACCTGTGTGACATCAGAGATGACCTGCTTGTTGTTGAAATCCAGTGAAAGTCTGCTTTCATCCAGGCCATCAAAGATGAACAGAAGTTTACAGACAGTCAGATCTTCTGCTCTGATCTTCTGTAATGTTGGATGGAAACCATGAAGCAGTGTGAGAAGACTGAACTGCTCATGTTTGATCAAGTTCAGCTCCCTGAATGAGAGCAGGAGCACCAGACTGATGTCTTGGTTCTCCAAACCCTCTGCCCAGTCCAGACTGAACTTCTGCACTGAGAAGGTTTTTCCAACACCAGCGACACCGTTTGTCAGAACCACTCTGATCTTCTCCTCTTGGTCACAGAAGGCTTTGAAGATGTGCTGGCACTTGATTGGAGCGTCATGGAGGCTCTTCTTGGAGGTCATCTCCAGCTGTCTGACCTCATTTTGTGTGTTCACCTCCTCACTTTGTCCCTCAGTGATGTAGAGCTCAGTGTAGATGTTGTTCAGCAGGGTTCCTCTTCCTGCTTCATTAGTTCCTTCAGTCACACGTTCACATCTTCTCTTCACACTGATCTTATGTTCTTCTAAAACCTGCTGCAGTTCACTGACTAAAACCAGAGAGAAGAAAGAAAACACATTATTCCCATCTCTTCTAAAGTCATCAACACAGCTACAAATTCATGACGTCACATGTTGAATTTTCCAGTCAACAATTTTACTTTGTCCAGTCTTCATTTCAGCATCTCTCTGCAGTCTGTCAGAGTGTTCACAAGAGGACTCTCCTGGTGGAGCACACTGGTCCCAGTATGGGGACATGGACTCCTTCCTGTCACTGGGAAACATTTGGGATTGATTTAGAGGTCATTCTTCTGAAAATGACATGATCATGACTGAGTTTAAGAGAATATTCTTCTGTCTGAATTCATCTTTCAGTCTAAAGAACATGATCCTTTTTCCTCTTTTCAATCAGCATTATCCACATATGACTGTATCTGATCTATATTCAGGCTCTGGGTTTCTGGAGAGAACTGAGACACAACTACCATTGGAACACATGCTGTTAAATAAAGTTCAGTACAACTGAGATGAAGAATCATTTAAGATTTAACATGAAATGTTGACATGAAGGTCCAGCAAGGAGAACTTGTAGAATCCAGATGTGATAAATCTAAAATGAGGTGACCACTGTGGACATCAGCTTGTAATAAACCTGTAGTTTAAGAGTTGAATAAAACATCTCCAGATGGAAACTCCCACCCTGCTGATGCTCATGTGACTAACAGTTGTCATCTAGAAACACTAAATCAGTTTTCTTACTTTGGCTTTGAAGGTCCAGCTTCAGCTCTGAAGTTTAAAGGTTCACCTTTGGAGTGGTCACTCTTCATGGACACACAGCTGGACACTGGAGACTCTGTCAGCTTCAGTTTTCTGGAGATAAAACAAACTGAATGAACACGTGAGCTCAGGAAATGTTCAAGTTGACATCTTGTGCTTCACATGGTGAACATGGTTCCTTGATGTCTAAATTGATGGTAGTCAGGTGCTTTGGCATGGACGGCTGGGTTTGGGTCTGGCTGGCTCTTTTCTTTTTGAAGCCTCAAACAGCCGCGGTTGGCCGCAGCAGTCTGCCCCAGAGTGGAACGTCAGACTGGATCATCTCATATTTGGATTATTCAGGGGGATCTGAGGGCTCCTCTCACTTTGAGCTGATCCTGATGTAATTGGTTCAGTTGATCAGTCACTTATTAAAATGTTGTTTTCCTGTTTTTGTTGTTGTTTTTTAATGAATTCAAAAAGAGGAGCGGGGTAAATGTGCAAACATGCTGTAACGGAGCGTTATAAGTCTGAATACTGATGGATCATGAAATAAAACACGGAGGGTTGGTTGTCTGCAAAAGTGAATTGTTGGTTTGGAACTCTTCTTCTGGTCTCAAGGGCATTACACAAACAACTTCCGCTCCACTCCTCCAAAATAAAATCACCACTTATACTCTTTTAGGGCTTGAGCAGAAACACAAATATAAAGTAGTGAATACGCTGACAAATCAGAAATAACTTGATTCAAGAAACAGGTTAGAATGTCCAAAAGAAAGAAGCCAGACAAAGAGACGGGAGGAGCCTGAAAACTAAGGGTGAAAAAGAAACTAGTTGCAGGCCAGGATGCAGCCAGATGTGCTAAAGAGCCAGAGGTTTTCCGTGGTGGAGGGGCTAAGGTCAGCGTGGACGAGGGGAGCGAGCAGCATGTCCACAGCAGGTTAGTAAGCAGTGCCTCCATGGGCCTGTCAGGATGGCCTATCAGCAATGGGACAGCATACCTGCATACATCATGAATGTGCTTTATCAAGTCAAAAGAACATCACTGTGACTGAGCAGAAGAATGCACACATTTCTCTATTTCAGGAGAGAGTCTGTGTTCAAGGTTCAAAAGAGAAGATTTAATATAGAGGCTTTAGCTCCTGTGTCCCTGTTGTGTTTCTACATTCCTGTATTGAGCCTTTTAACAGCTGAAGAAAACCACATTAAAGTGATGAATTCTGACTGACTGATGCTCATCATGCCATCAGACTGGCCTACAAGTTCCTTCTGATGCTCTTTCAGTCCAGCAGCCTGTGAGAGGACTTTCTCTACACTATCACACACACACAAACACACACACACACACACACACACACACACACACACACACACACACACACACACACACACACACACACTGTGTCCTTCAAAGCCTGGGTGGAAAGTATATTGTAAAAGACTGAGGAGGAAACCTTTAAAGAAATAGATGAAAGAATGCATTGAGCTCTGAATGAGATGGGAAGGCTCTGAGAAATGGAGATCACGTTGTGTTGTTTGTGTTTTCATGTAACTACTCTTCAGAAGTGAACAAGAAAAGTGAGAAAAGAAAAGTGTGTTCACACAAAATGGGAGGATAAGGGTGTAAAAAGGGTGTAAAAGGGTGTGTCCACAAAGATAAATGAGGCTCCAGCTTTGTGTGACTAAACTGAGGAGATCAAAGCTGATCCACCTGCAGTTCAAACCTTGTCCGGTAGAGGGCGCTACAACTCTCATCAAACTATTGGGACTTCCTGTATCTTCTTCAGCTTTAAGGAGCTTTAAATCTTTATCTGTCTGTCCTCTTCTGATCTGTTACTATTGAACAGCTCTGTGTTCATCTGTTGATTCAAAGGGTTTTTTCATCAATTCTGTTGGATGAGCTTGACTGACGGCCCAGGTACGTTTTATTGGTTTGGGGGAATCATTGACACAAGAGAAACAAGAAACGGAATGGTTTTTACTTTTGTTCAAAAAACGACAAAGAAGGAAAAACGACAAAGAAGGAAGGTTCGTTTTTGGTCAAAGAGCAGAAATCCACTACACATTTAGACTTCGGAGCCCTCTGTGCAGTGCCCTTCAAAATAAAGGTCTAGCTCCAGGCAGGCCCTGAACAGACTGAATTTCCTTCATGATTTACCTCTCATAGATTGTAATGAACCATGTATATTTAGTAAATTAAAGCAGGTTTTCTTACCAAAGTCTCTATTGAGCGAGAGAAAGATTTCTCAAGAAGAAGTGCTCTGAAAGTGGAGATTAACCTGACCAGCAGGTGTCGCTGTGCCTGAACGTTGTCATCAATAGTCCCTCATTAAACATCCCAGGGATTTCTACATGGATCTGGGTTTACACCAATTTATACAGCAAATCAATCATCAGGATCTCTGTTCACATTTTAATGATCATTCTTTACATTCTTATATTCATTTCTATTTTCCACATACTTGAATGTATGCTTTTATTGTGTGGGAGCAACTGGCCACCGCTGGGGGAATTTATGATTTCAGCTCTTTGACAAAAACAAACAAAATAAGAGCTCATTTCTTGTTTCCTCTTGTGACGAATATTCCCAGACAACAGCCCGATAAAACGTAGCTCATCACTGACGCTGTCACTGATCATTAGAAAGTGTGTCGTACATGTTTGTCATCAGGTTCATGGTTTTTAGACTGATGTGAAAGAGATCAAATGACTTGAAGAGTTGAATAAAACATCTCCAGATGGAAACTCCCACCCTGCTGATGCTCATGTGACTAACAGTTGTCATCTAGAAACACTAAATCACTCTCTTACCCTGGCTTTGAAGGTCCAGCTTCAGCTCTGAAGTTTATAGGTTCATGTTTGGAGTGGTCACTCTTCATGGACACACAGCTGGACACTGGAGACTCTGCTCTGTCCTCCTCCTCCATTCTGCTGAGATGTTTTACACTTACACCACGTTTCTGATGCACACAAATCTAAAACACATCAGACTTTACTCGACGACAAAAGCAAAGTTAACCCTCACACTCCCCAACTCTGACCTGAGCAGTAAAACTCCAAAGGTTCTTCAACACGGACACAAATGACTTCAAATGTTGATTCTGAACACCAGATTGATGCACACAGGCAGAGGGAGTCCCCACCCTTGCTGGTGCTAACCACCACACCACCATGCTGCTCTGAGAGAGAATCTTATTCAATGTTTTGAGAAGATATGAGGTTCAGGTGACTTTGAACCCAATACCATCAGAGAGGCAGGACCCTTGGCTATGCTGCAGGAACATCAGGACTTTAAGTTCTTTCTGAACATCAGGACTTTAAGTTCACTCGTCTATACACAGCTCCAGTCGGAGAATATTGACTCAGTCCATATCAAAGCGAGCATCCAGCATTTCAAACAGGACATACAAAATATCAGGTAATAAGTATTTCTGTGAGTAATATGATCATTCACTTTATATTTCATTTTCATTATCTCTTCATATTTTTATTATCATGATGACTTTTCTTTATCCTTCACAGAAATTCTCTCATGCCATGTGTAAGCAAAGCTGGCTCTCTCATCAAAGAGGCATGTGGTACTCAGACGATCTGTTCAGATGATCGCCAAAGGGTTACAGAAGAAGTGAGTTTATGTTGTAGAAATCTGTCGTAGTTTCATCTTAGTTTGTACTATTGGTTTAAGGAGAAATGTGTTTTGAAATACTATGTTAAATATATTGTGGCGGTTGCTGGAGGTGTTCCTCTCACCCCAGAGGGTCATGGGAAAGGGGCGTGGTTTAACCCCTTGTTCTGGCGCGAAAAGACACGACTGGTCAGTGTCTTCGGAGTTGTGTGTGAGCAACTAATAAACGTCTGTGTTGATGCACCTCGTCTCACCGAGTGATTCCTCCGTCCTGCCACAATATCAATAATATGTTGCAGACATATGTCCAGCCTATCACCTGTGTATGTGTGTGTGTATAGGTGTGTGTATAGGTGTGTGTGTGTGTATGGGGGGGGCGTAATAACAATGAAAATTATTTTAACATGTTTCAACTCATATTTTTGCAGTGGTCAAAATAACAGCAAGATATTTTTTCAAAAATCATGCAGCAAAAAAGTGTGTTGTCTTAACAATTTTAGGTTAATTATGGATTTATTTTATAGCTTTATTATTATATTATTCTCTTTAGGTCTGCAGCACCATTCTGGGACACACCAGGGAACACCTTTCCTTCACAGACCATCTTGTCTGTGCAACCATGATGCAGAGGTCCATGTTTGAAGAATATTACAGGTCATTTCCTGAAGATGCATTGCAAATCATTTCTACCCAGGTCTACCCAATGCTGAATGGAAGCTGAAGACATTCCAGCTGTTCACGGAAAACAACCTAGAAGAGATCTTATCAGAAACTGTCACGCTTTTAAAGATCATCATCACCACACCCAGACCACAGCGGAAACTGAGATGTGCTTTTCAATATTAAAAATCTTGATCCAGGAGAGGCTGAATGAAGCCATTACTAATAGTACTACCACTACTACAACTACCACTACAATAATAATAAGGTTATGTGACCAAACTGAAGCGAGGAGCTAAGAGCTGTTCCATCTGTAGCTTAACTTTTGTCCAGCAGGAGGACTTTATTTTAACACAAAATCAGTTTTCTTACTTTGGGTTTGAAGATCCAGCTTCATCTTTGAGATTCCCAGGTTTGTTTTTGGATTCTTCACCCTTAATAGATACACAGCTGGACACTGGATACTTTGCTATGTCCTCTTCCTCCATACTGTTGAAACCTATTTCCACTGGACAAAATAGGCATTTGTTTCAAACAAAATAAATAGGAAAATACATGGAATTTGACTCAACAACAACAAAGTTAACGACTTCAAACTCTGCAAGTCCAACCTGAACACCAAAACAAGTGTTCAAAGTCCAACAGACCTTCAACACTGGAAAAAAAATGTCTTCAAATATTTTCCTTATTTCTCCTCTATAAAATCTCTCTTTTAGACTCACCCTTTGTCTCTCTTCAGTCGTGCTGCCGGGTCTGGAGTGAATACTTTCACATTCGTCTTTTTTGTTTTGTTTTTTTCCAGTCACACCAGTTCATCAAGTTTTGATCAATCTGTATGTAGCAGGATGAGGGCGCTCTGCTCCGTCCTCTCGCTCCTTCTCTCTCTCTCTCCTGCTGCTGTCTTGATTGGAAGGCGGCGCTTGGGAGTAGAAGTGTGCTGGCGCACACCTGTCCCAGAGTCACCTCCTGAAAGCCAAGGGCGTGGCTCAGCTGGGAGAGGCTGCAGCGTGGGAGATGGATCGGCTTTGTTGCTGGAGCCTGGTCCTCGGCGACTGTCTGAATGCGTGTGCGTTGTCTGACTGACAGCAGATGACAGTGCTTCCGCTCTGCGTGGGATCGGCTCGTTGCGCCATTTTCTTTTCTCATCTGCGAGCTCTCCATGCGGCGGTAGCGCAATCGACCTCCGTGTTCAGTTTTCCCACGCTAACTCATCTTTGGGCTCAGAGCCTCGGTGTGCGGCCCTGCTCATGGCGGCCGCCACTCCCATGAGAGCTGCTGTTTTGTCGTCGTGTGTTTGTGTCCTTTTATTTGAATATGCCGTTCTGATCAGGCGGGCTTTATGCCAGCAAAAGCACGCGGGGGCGTGGCCTGTTAGGCTGCCGATTCCAGCCTGCTGGTCGTTGTGTGCAGTAGGCCTGAAGGTTTGAGTCACAACCTGTTTTACTGTTTGCATATTGTTCACTGTTTTGTTGTCAAGATAATCTTTTTAGTGTGTATTTTGTATTTGACCTGGGTTTATTTCGTTCAGTGTTTTTGTGTTTGGATCATTTTCTTTGAATATTTGATTAAATTGTGTTCATAGTTCTATTGCTGGGCTTGTAATGGTTTTGTGTTTCTTTTTGTGTGTTGAACAGGAGCTGGGGGCCCCCAGTGTGTGGCAGCCAGATCCCTTGGTGGTGGTATTTATTTTGCAGTGAAGTGCACTCTGGGTGTCCCTGATTTTTCACGTGGTGTTACATAGAGTTTTCCCCTGCTGGCTGCCGTGGTAAGCCCAAGCCCCATTCCATAAAGTTGTGTCTAGTTTAGTGATGCTTTCTTTTGATTTAGCCCAGCAATAGTGAAGCACTGACTGTGTGAATTTATTTGTTTGTTTTTAAGTAGCAGCAAGGACCAAAATAAAATCAGTTATACTTTGGAAAGCCCGTCTCAGCCAATCATTGTGTATCTTCGAACCTGTGTGACCTTTTATCAGGTGGGAACTGCACCACACCCATCAAAACTAGTTCCTGGGGCGAAATACCCCAGGTGGCGTTGTCCGCACCTTTCCCAACACTTACCGCCCTGCCACATCAGGAAAACCAGAACAAGGCCAGGTCTCTGTCCAGCAGTGTAGCCAGATGAACCAGGAGTCTCAGGGATTTGGATCCACGTGTTCCTTCTCCACCTGATAGTGAAGACTCTCTGAGCTCCTTCACTCCTGAAGTTATTATGAGAGAGAAGACAGCAGAAATGTCTGCTGGTACAGGAGGAGCAGACGGGTTCACCGCTGAGCCCTTGTACTCCTTTAACCCTTGACCCTAGTGTACAAGTCTACCACCGGTCCTTTAGAACCCATCCCAACCCACTTCATAAAGGAGATGTTCCCACTGATTGGAAGTTCTGTTCTTGGCCAGATCAATTCTCTCTTGAGCTCTTGAGCCACAGGTTTTGAACCCTTGTCTTACAAGGTTGCAGTAATCAAACCGCTGCTTAAAAAACATCATGTGATCCAGATGTGTTGGCAAACTCTAGGCCCATATCTAACCTTTCTATTTCTAAAGTTCTTGAGACGGTGGTGGTGACTCAGTCTCACCCTCACAACAGTCAGACTGTTGACAAAGCTGCCTAACATCTACTTTAGCACAGTCCTACCAATAAAAACACAACAGGACACCACGTAGTGATCTGAGAAGTCTCCTGGCAGAATCTGGTTCCTTCTAAAAGTGCTAAAATGACCTTTAAAACCAGTCTAACCTGCCCTTGGAAATAAAATTCCCTCATCAGGGAAATGCTACCATATTTACTAATTCTGCTACAAATAATCTGAGGAGATAGGTGGGGAACTAATTCAGTTGGGGATATTAATAGACAGATGGAATATTAGAATTGTTAATATTATACTTCAGTACTTTAGATATTGTTTTCAACTCAGGACTCTGCTGCCTTTAATTGGCTTTTGAGAAGACATAAATGTTGACAAGAGTATGGACCAAAGTGGGAAATTCAATTTTATTTAAACACAAACACACTCATAAAACATTAAATCTCAAACTGTGTACAGGAGTGAATCATTACATTTCAGAACTATTTACAGGAGTGAATCATTACATTTCAGAACTATTTACAGGAGTTCAACATTACATTTCAGAACTATTTACAGGAGTTCAACATTACATTTCAGAACTATTTACAGGAGTTCAACATTACATTTCAGAACTATTTACAGGAGTTCAACATTACATTTCAGAACTATTTACAGGAGTTCAACATGATGTTTCAGAACTATTTACAGGAGTTCAACATTACATTTCAGAACTATTTACAGCAGTTCAACATTATGTTTCAGAACTATTTACAGGAGTTCAACATTAATTTCAGAACTATTTACAGGAGTTCAACATGATGTTTCAGAAGTGTGTGTAGTAGTGCAGCATTACATTTCAGAACTATGTACAGTCGTGCAACATGCAGTCATGGCACCCGCTCTTCGCGTAAACGGCAAAACAGGGCCACCGGATGATAGGGCCGGAAATATATTGCATCTGTCGTGGTTTAGGCACTACCATTGAAAATGAATGGGAAACGGTTTAGGGCCGTTTAGCTAAAAAACTCTCCATGCTTGCGTTTTTGTGGTGCGTCCAAGTCTTGTATTCACATATCTATTCCAAGTGACCCACGTGGTTTCACTGACATGAAATGGCTGATCTCTACAGTTCTGTCCAACTGAGAAACTGTAACTGGGCACAAGCTGGGAAAACAGTGAACACTTGTTGGTGACTGATAAACCCAGCAATTTCTCTCCTGGTTGAAAATCTCCTTGTCGCCACACAGTTCCAACCAGTCAAGCGCTCCCAGTCTGACCAGTCAGCTGTGTGAAGACTCAGGTCAGGTGATGAAAAGAGTCCAGTCTGGTGTGCTGTTGCTGGGTTGGAACAGAAACCTGCAGCCACACGGCTCTTTGTGGAAGAGCTTGGACATCCCTGCACTATGAAGAGAATGGAAACTGACAGGATTATGATCACATTTATGTCAATGATTACAGCTTCTGTCATTATTTATTTGACTCGTCTTCTGGACACTTTATATTGAATGTGTCAGAACTTTGATGTAAATAATAATAATAATATTTTAGGTGGGCTTCAGCCCCCCAAAATAGGCCTAGTGAAGCCACTGGGTAGGACACAACAGAGAAACTGCAACTGTGTTAAACAATAAGTGGATCATGTTCCTTCACTCCAGCAGCTGTGATCACAACATGTCTCAACACACACAGCAGCTCTGCCTGATAATTCCACCAGAAAAAAGGTTTTCACTGTCACCACAGCAGCAGAAATAAAACACTATTGTTGAAACACTTTAACTGTGCTGGAAATAATAGCTAACTGTTTTACATGATCGTATCAAAGAGGGTTGAATTTAACAGGGTGTTCAGAATTCAAGTTACTTTTCCACGCTGTCTCTCACGTTGACAGCATGTGTCGCCCTCTAGTGGTCACATTTCTTCATAACATGATGGTCTCAAGAACCTTTTCTTCATTTAGTCCGTTAGAAATCGATGAATGTGTCACATTTTCTCAAACAAGGTCATATCCGGCTAATTTAGTCTTTCAACTGAGGCACACATCTTTTCAGGAGTTTTTAAACCCCAATAAAAACAGAAGAATATTTGAGACTGAAAACTTGGTCGATTCAAAATCCACACAAACCTGAGTTTGAGCGTCGCTTCATTTTCATTCAGAACCTCTCATTATTCAGTCAATAAAGCTCCTGAAGATGAAGAGATGATCTCAGACGCGTCTGAGAAACATCTGCGTCATAAACAGGCCGCTCACCCGCGGCGTCAAAGTGAAAGTGAAAGTATTCGGTTTGACCTCCAGGGAGAGTAAAGACGGACGCAGGGCGAGTGTAAAGAAGGCTTTTAAAAGAAGAGAAATCCTTCATCCATCTGGTGTTCAGGATCAACATTTGAAGTCATTTGTGTCCGTGTTGAAGAACCTTTGGAGTTTTACTGCTCAGGTCAGAGTTGGGGAGTGTGAGGGTTAACTTTGCTTTTGTCGTCGAGTAAAGTCTGATGTGTTTTAGATTTGTGTGCATCAGAAACGTGGTATAAGTGTAAAACATCTCAGCAGAATGGAGGAGGAGGACAGAGCAGAGTCTCCAGTGTCCAGCTGTGTATCCATGAAGAGTGACTGGTCCAAACAACATTCTATAAACTTCAGAGGTGAAGCTGGACCTTCAAAGCCAAAGTAAGAAAACTGATTTAGTGTTTCTAGATGACAACTGTTAGTCACATGAGCATCAGCAGGGTGGGAGTTTCCATCTGGAGATGTTTTATTCAACTCTTCAAGTCATTTGATCTCTTTCACATCAGTCTAAAAACCATGAACCTGATGACAAACATGTACGACACACTTTCTAATGATCAGTGACAGCGTCAGTGATGAGCTACGTTTTATCAGGCTGTTGTCTGGGAATATTCGTCACAAGAGGAAACAAGAAATGAGCTCTTATTTTGTTTGTTTTTGGTCAAAGAGCCAAAATCATAAATTCCCCCAGCGGTGGCCAGTTGCTCCCACACAATAAAAGCATACATTGAAGTATGTGGAAAATAGAAATGAATATAAGAATGTAAAGAATGATCATTAAAATGGGAACAGAGGTCCTGGTGATTGATTTGCTGTATAAATTGGTGTAAACCCAGATCCATGTAGAAATCCCTGGGATGTTTAATGAGGGACTATTGATGACAACGTTCAGGCACAGCGACACCTGCTGGTCACGTTAATCTCCACTTTCAGAGCGCTTCTTCTTGAGAAATCTTTCTCTCGCTCAATAGAGACTTTGGTAAGAAAACCTGCTTTAATTTACTAAATATACATGGTTCATTACAATCTATGAGAGGTAAATCATGAAGGAAATTCAGTCTGTTCAGGGCCTGCCTGGAGCTAGACCTTTATTTTGAAGGGCACTGCACAGAGGGCTCCGAAGTCTAAATATGTAGTGGATTTCTGCTCTTTGACCAAAAACCAACCTTCCTTCTTTGTCGTTTTTCCTTCTTTGTCGTTTTTTGAACAAAAGTAAAAACCATTCCGTTTCTTGTTTCTCTTGTGTCAATGATTCCCCCAAACCAATAAAACGTACCTGGGCCGTCAGTCAAGCTCATCCAACAGAATTGATGAAAAATCCCTTTGAATCAACAGATGAACACAGAGCTGTTCAATAGTAACACATCAGAAGAGGACAGACAGATAAAGATTTAAAGCTCCTTAAAGCTGAAGAAGATACAGGAAGTCCCAATAGTTTGATGAGAGTTGTAGCGCCCTCTACTGGACAAGGTTGGAACTGCAGGTGGATCAGCTTTGATCTGAGTTTAGTCACACAAAGCTGGAGCCTCATTTATCTTTGTGGACACACCCTTTTACACCCTTTTTACACCCTTATCCTCCCATTTTGTGTGAACACACTTGTCTTTTCTCATGCCTCTATGTTAAATCTTCTCTTTTGAACCTTGAACACAGACTCTCTCCTGAAATAGAGAAATGTGTGCATTCTTCTGCTCAGTCACAGTGATGTTCTTTTGACTTGATAAAGCACATTCATGATGTATGCAGGTATGCTGTCCCATTGCTGATAGGCCATCCTGACAGGCCCATGGAGGCACTGCTTACTAACCTGCTGTGGACATGCTGCTCGCTCCCCTCGTCCACGCTGACCTTAGCCCCTCCACCACGGAAAACCTCTGGCTCTTTAGCACATCTGGCTGCATCCTGGCCTGCAACTAGTTTCTTTTTCACCCTTAGTTTTCAGGCTCCACCCGTCTCTTTGTCCAGCTTCTTTCTTTTGGACATTCTAACCTGTTTCTTGAATCAAGTTAATTCTGATTTGTCAGAGTATTCACTACTTTATATTTGTGTTTCTGCTCAAGCACTAAGAGTATAAGTGGTGATTTTATTTTGGAGGAGTGGAGCGGAAGTTGTTTGTGTAATGCCCTTGAGACCAGAAGAAGAGTTCCAAACCAAGAAATGACTTTTGCAGACAACCAACCCTCCGTGTTTTATTTCATGATCCATCAGTATTCAGACTTATAACGCTCCGTTACAGCATGTTTGCACATTTACCCCGCTCCTCTTTTTGAATTCATTAAAAAACAACAACAAAAACAGGAAAACAACAGTTGAATAAGTGACTGATCAACTGAACCAATTACATCAGGATCAGCTCAAAGTGAGAGGAGCCCTCAGATCCCCCTGAATAATCCAAATATGAGATGATCCAGTCTGACGTTCCACTCTGGGGCAGACTGCTGCGGCCAACCGCGGCTGTTTGAGGCTTCAAAAAGAAAAGAGCCAGCCAGACCCAAACCCAGCCGTCCATGCCAAAGCACCTGACTACCATCAATTTAGACATCAAGGAACCATGTTCACCATGTGAAGCACAAGATGTCAACTTGAACATTTCCTGAGGTCACGTGTTCATTCAGTTTGTTTTATCTCCAGAAAACTGAAGCTGACAGAGTCTCCAGTGTCCAGCTGTGTGTCCATGAAGAGTGACCACTCCAAAGGTGAACCTTTAGACTTCAGAGGTGAAGCTGGACCTTCAAAGCCAAAGTAAGAAAACTGATTTAGTGTTTCTAGATGACAACTGTTAGTCACATGAGCATCAGCAGGGTGGGAGTTTCCATCTGGAGATGTTTTATTCAACTCTTAAACTACAGGTTTATTACAAGCTGATGTCCACAGTGGTCACCTCATTTTAGATTGATCACATCTGGATTCTACAAGTTCTCCTTGCTGGACCTTCATGTTCAACATTTCATGTTAAATCTTAAATGATTCTTCATCTCAGTTGTACTGAACTTTATTTAACAGCATGTGTTCCAATGGTAGTTGTGTCTCAGTTCTCTCCAGAAACCCAGAGCCTGAATATAGATCAGATACAGTCATGTGTGGATAATTTTCAGAAGAATGACCTCTAAATCAATCCCAAATGTTTCCCAGTGACAGGAAGGAGTCCATGTCCCCATACTGGGACCAGTGTGCTCCACCAGGAGAGTCCTCTTGTGAACACTCTGACAGACTGCAGAGAGATGCTGAAATGAAGACTGGACAAAGTAAAATTGTTGACTGGAAAATTCAACATGTGACGTCATGAATTTGTAGCTGTGTTGATGACTTTAGAAGAGATGGGAATAATGTGTTTTCTTTCTTCTCTCTGGTTTTAGTCAGTGAACTGCAGCAGGTTTTAGAAGAACATAAGATCAGTGTGAAGAGAAGATGTGAACGTGTGACTGAAGGAACTAATGAAGCAGGAAGAGGAACCCTGCTGAACAAGATCTACACTGAGCTCTACATCACTGAGGGACAAAGTGAGGAGGTGAACACACAACATGAGGTCCGACAGCTGGAGAGGACCTCCAAGAAGAGCCTCCATGACACTCCAATCAAGTGCCAGCACATCTTCAAAGCCTTCTGTGACCAAGAGGAGAAGATCAGAGTGGTTCTGACAAACGGTGTCGCTGGTGTTGGAAAAACCTTCTCAGTGCAGAAGTTCAGTCTGGACTGGGCAGAGGGTTTGGAGAACCAAGACATCAGTCTGGTGCTCCTGCTCTCATTCAGGGAGCTGAACTTGATCAAAGATGAGCAGTTCAGTCTTCTCACACTGCTTCATGGTTTCCATCCAACATTACAGAAGATCAGAGCAGAAGATCTGACTGTCTGTAAACTTCTGTTCATCTTTGATGGCCTGGATGAAAGCAGACTTTCACTGGATTTCAACAACAAGCAGGTCATCTCTGATGTCACACAGGTGTCATCAGTCAACGTGCTCCTGAGGAACCTCATCCAGGGGAACCTGCTTCCCTCAGCTCTCATCTGGATCACCTCCAGACCTGCAGCAGCCAATCAGATTCCTCCAGGGTGTGTTGACAGGATGACAGAAGTACGAGGCTTCACTGACTCCCAGAAGGAGGAGTACTTCAGGAGGAGGTTCAGTGATGAAGATCTGTCCAACAGAATCATCTCCCACATCAAGGCCTCCAGGAGCCTCCACATCATGTGTCTGATCCCGGTCTTCTGCTGGATCTCTGCTACAGTTCTGGAGGACATGTTGACCACAGAGCAGAGAGGAGAGCTGCCCAAGACCCTGACTGACCTGTACTCACACTTCCTGATGGTTCTGACAAAGAGGAAGAAGCAGAAGTATGAAGGACACCAAAGATCAGAGGAACTGACTGAGGCTGACAAAGAAGTCCTGCTGAAGTTGGGCCAGCTGGCGTTTGAACATCTGGAGAATGGAAACATCGTTTTCTACCCAGGAGAACTGGAGCGATGTGGACTGGACGTCTCAGAGGTGTCAGTGTACTCAGGAGTTTGTACAGAGATCTTCAGAAGAGAGAGTGTGATCTTCCAGAAATCAGTCTACTGCTTTGTTCATCTGAGCATTCAGGAGTTTCTGGCTGCAGTCTACATGTTCCACTGTTACACCCAGAAGACAGAGGTTATAGGGTCTTTGCTCAGTGACTCAGAACTAAGATCATCTTCTTCCTTGTTTTGTTCTGTAGACTTCTTTCTCAGGAGAATCATGATGAAATCCCTCAACATTCCAAATGGACACCTGGACCTGTTTGTCCGTTTCCTTCAGGGTCTCTCTCTGGAGTCCAATCAGAGAATCTTGAGAGGACTGTTGAACCAGACAGACAACCATCCAGAAACCATCCAGAGGGTCATCAACAACCTGAAGAAGATGAAGAGTGATAAAGTCTCTCCAGACAGAAGCATCAACATCTTCCACTGTCTGATGGAGATGAAGGATGATTCAGTCCATCAGGAGATCCAACAGTTCCTGAAGTCAGAGAAGAAATCAGAGGAGAGACTGTCAGAGATCCACTGTTCTGCTCTGGCCTACCTGCTGCAGATGTCAGAGGAGGTTCTGGATGAGCTGGACCTGGAGAAGTACAACACATCAGTGGAGGGACGACTCAGACTGATTCCAGCTGTGAGGAACTGCAGGAAGGCTGTGTAAGTCCAGATGTGATTAAGATATGGAGCATCAAACTTTACTATTCCACAGGTTGTATGAATCTAGTAATAAAGCCCCTGTAAAAGCATCATGAGCATGTTTACAGTTCTAACATGTGTATCAATGTTAGATGGATATAGTTCTATATCAGTGAAGAAAAGGATCTCCTCTAAATCTCTTTTAATGATGGAGCTCACATACAAACCAAGAGACAACGGTGACAGTGCCTCAGCATTGTGTCACAGCAGTGGTTGTCAGTACAATCATGTTGTTTGTACAGGCAGATGTATACGCGTATATATACATTCTATGATGTCCTTCAGCACTTTAACAGCAGCAGTTCTCCTGCTGTCCTGTTTGCTACAACCTGACTGGTGTTGACAGAGAAGACCAGATGATCCAAAAAACATGGAGGTTGTTCAGCCAGCAACTTTTCTAAAACTGTGGAGAGAACACAACGTAGAGATGGACCCATAGTTGTTCACTACGGAGGGATCAGCACCTTTCAGCAGGGAAGAACATCAGCACACTTCCATATTCTCAGAATCTCATTTTCAGAAAGAGTCAGATGAAAATATGACACAGAGGTTCTGCTATGAAGTCTGCAGCTGAGCTCAAAGAGAGAGGATCCAGGTTGTCAGCTCCAGCAGATTTATTAGATCCAGTTGCTTTAAAGCCAGATGGACCTGGGCTCCTTCACAAGGAGTCAGATCAAATCCTGGAGCCACAGCATGAATAGGTGCTGCTTGAGGGCAAAGCCCCTGCACATTAGACTGATGTGGATGTGAGGACTCCAACAGAGGTCCTGAACAAACAAAGTCTTCATTCCAACAATGAAGAGGGGCTGATTTATCAGATAGAATTCCTGCATCAGGAGATTCCTCTGGTTTCATCCCCAAATGAAGATTTGACTCCTTTCCTGAACTTCTGAGGATGGTGGAAGTTCTGGGTAGTTTAATCAACATGAAAATCAGATTGAGCCTTTTTAAGGAGGGAAGTAAAGTGATTTGTGAGCTGTTTGAATATGAGCCAGTCACCCTGGGATGTAGAAGTTCTGACCTTAGTCCAGGCCTCATCCCTGGCTTTAAGGAGCCTGGACAGTTCAGGGGAGAACCAAGGATTGTTTGTAGCCTTCACTCTACATGAGCAGAGAGGGGCATGTTTATTTATGATCAGAGTCAAAGCAGCAGAAAAAGACTTCCAGGCCAGCTCTACATCATTCAAAAGTCAGATCCTGGACCAATCAAAGTGCCATAAATCATGATGAAACCCTGCTCACAGAAATGCTTCTAATCCCATTTAAAAATAATCTGGGGCCTTAATTTGGGGAGTTCAGCTGGTCTGACAGGAGCTATAACACAATGATGGCTCAGATCATTGAGAAAAATACCTTAAATATCTGAGTATTTATGAGGGGAATTAGTTCAGAATAAATCAAGAAGAGAAGATTTCTCTGGACATTTAAGGTGTGGGCGTGTTGACCCGTTAACTATTTGTGTTGAGTTAAAAGAATCACAGAGATTTAAACCTCTGAGAGACAGGAGATAACCAATCCAGTTCAGATCTCCTGGGAGAAGAATCTCATTGAAGTCAAAAGTGGAAAGCTGCTGATTGAATGATGCTAGAGTGTGACTACCAGCAGAGGGCGCTCTAGAGCAGCCTACGATGGTGAGAAAGGAGCCATGAAGAAGCTCCAAGTTCAGAGCAACAAATGCAGATTGACTGAGGGAAAGAGATGATTGAAGAGTGGGATGAACTTTCTGACTGACAGATGTTGCTATGCCAACACCTTTTCTGGGACGGTCACCACGGAAACACTGTGACCTTTAACAGCAACGTCTTTGTCTGGGATGGATTTCTTTAGCCAAGTTTCAGACGAGCAGAATGTCAGCAGCCGTCGGTTTAGCCCAGATTTGAAGCAGGTCAAGTTTGTCAATAGACTTGTAACATTGAGGTGAAGAACACCAAGCCCTGATCTACATGTAACATCACTTGGTGTGTGTAGACCAGGGGTCGGCAACCTTTTCTCCTCAAAGAGCCATTTGGGACCGTCTCCCAATGAAAAGAAAGCACCCGGAGCCACAACCCATTTTGACATCATATATCTGTCATCATATGTACAAAAAACTAGACTATGTTGCATTTATGAAATGAAGAGCTGCTGCAGAGAACACCGGCGCACCGGGTTATAAGGCGCATTAAGGGAACCAAAACAGTCAGAAAACTCACTTTATTTTGGGGTTTATATACCGTATTTTACACACCGTTTATAGGGAACAGTCTCAATTACGTGGTCTATTTCTGTAATTAACCAACATATTATCAGACGCATGCTAAAACATACAGTAAAATATACAACAACGGAAGCAGAACAGTGAGTTTCATCAATTTAATTAAACAAAATATTCATACTCTTGTCACATTACCGGGGCCATTTCAGGGGAGGTGATTAGCAGCACACCTCTGCTCTTACCTACCATACCAAGCATCGGTGTTGCGCAATCAACCGGGAGGAGCTTTTACCGTAGTGCACTTAGCAAAGGCGCACAGCAGATTGTGGAAGTCCACACACCGCGCACCATATTAAAGGAAGCACCGTCGATTTTGAGAAAAGTTCAGCGTCTAAAGTGTGACTTATGGTGCGGAAAATACGGTCACTAATATTGATCCATATATGAGGCGCATCAGATTATAAGGAGCCCTGTTGGTTTTTGAGAAAATGAAAGGCTTTTAGGTTCACTTATAGTGCGGGAAATACGGTACTCATGATTTATTTTCCAAAGTCACAGGGAGCCACAACAGAAGGATGAAAGAGCCACACGTGGCTCCGGAGACACGGGTTGCTGACCTCTGGTTTAGTCCGTTGAATCCAGTGGAATGGCAGACATGGTTACATGTCACAATAACTGTTTGTACCTGTGATCTGCTGCAGCTGAAGGATTCATAAAGATGTCAAACATCAGAAGGTGTGAGTGGAGGCCAGATGTGACGGCTGCCTCTTTCTTCAAAGCATATTTAGAATTCAAGAGCTGAAAGCACATTCAGTCATTTGTGTGTGTAGTTTCTATCTTCCATATGATTGACAGTGATTCATCATGTGACACCTGTTCTCTGGAGTCAGAGCGGCCACACCCAACACGTGTTGTGATCCTGTGAGTGGAAACACGGATTGGTCCACTGCAGTTGTCTCTCAGCAGCATTTAGATTCAGCTGCTGAACAAAGAGCAGGTCTGAAGCTGCTGCTGTCTCAGGTCCTCTGACAGGGCCCCCTCCTCCCCCACAATTCCCAGCACCCCATGGTTCACATCAAACTGGGAGGAGATGATGTCACTCACCAAGGAAGTCAGGGGGATGAGTTCAGGTGTGTTCTTCCAGGACTGTGCTGGGGACACTTTCTGATTTCAAACAGCCAAACTACAAGAGTTGATTACAATGTAGAGATCAAGAGAACTTTGACAGGTCCAGGAGATCAGGCTGAATCATGTGGTGGATCAGAATTACTGTCCATGACTGAACAGTCAGTCAACAAACATGAGTGGCTGTTTCACAGTCAGTAAAGACACATTTAGTGCCATGCAGTGATCTCCTCAGGTAAATGCTCACTGATATGAACAATGGTGATCTTCTGGGAGTGTCCTCTACAAGGTTTTTGATTCCATTCATGAAGGTCAAAGGTCACTGTGTTCACAGTTACTGGTGGGAAATTCATGTCAGAACTGTGTCTCTTTAGTTTGTAGTGTAAAGTTTGTGGTGTAAAGCTGCAGGTTTTGTTTTACTTTTGATGTAAAAGACAAATATATGTTTATATTTAAGTGTTGAATGATGTCAACACAATCATTTTCTTGGTCATCACAGATTTGAGTACATCCGCCTGTCAGAGACTCACTGTGAAGTCGTTGCCTCAGCTCTGAAGTCCAACCCCTCCCATCTGACACAACTGGACCTGAGCATCATCGACCTGCAGGGTTCAAGAGAGAAGCTGCTCTGTTCTGGACTGGAGAGTCCAAACTGTAAACTGGAGACTCTCAGGTCAGTTCCTGTATTTTCCTGTTTCATGATTGTTCATTAAGAATATATGATACATGTGTCCAGCCACAGAAAAACCAGGAACAAGTCTCCTGAGGGACATTTTGAGTTATTTCCAGATTGTGGAAGTGTAGTTTCTAATCTTTCCAATGATGTCTAACACATGGAAATGTGAACATGTTTGAAGAAGATAAGACCATTTCAATGTAGACACTTCTCAAACCAGTTTAGTGAGAAATCCAGCCTGAAAGTGTTTCACCTACCTGGGGAGCCAGGTAACAATGGTGCTCATTTAAAACCAGTTACACCAGTCCAAACCCTACTGGTCCAGCTGTGAGTGACAACTGGTGTCTGTTAGCCCACAGAGAGAAACTATTGTAGTAGTTGAACAATGGTTCTCAATAGCAGGTCTACGGACCCCCATAGGTCTTTGAAGAGGTCCCAGGGTCCCCAGAGAAAAGACTGAATGTAGTTGATGTTGATGTAGCATTATTTTCTTGAAGCACTTCAGAGGACTGATCAGAATCACAAGTTACTTTATTGAGCACCAGAGGAAATGACAAAAAGGACATGAATACAAATACAAACAAGAAAGGGAGTGCTTTAACACACACACACACACACACAGACACACACACACACACACACACACACATACACATACACACACACACAGACACACACACACAGACAGACACACACACACAGACAGAGACACACACACACACACACACACACACACATACACATACACATACACACACACACAGACACACACACACACACAGACACACACACACAGACAGAGACACACACACACACAGACACACACAGACACACACACACACACAGACACACACACACACAGACAGAGACACACAGACACACACACACACACACAGACACACACACAGAGACACACAGACACACAGACACTCACACAGACACACACAGACAGAGACACACAGACAGAGACACACAGACACACACACACATACACACACACACACAGACACACACACACACACACACACACACAAACACAGACAGACAGAAACACACACACAGACAGAAAGAGACACACAGACACACACACATACACAGACACACACAGACAGAGACACACACACAGACACACACATACACAGAGACACACACAGACAGACAGAGACACACACACAGACAGAGACACACACACACAGACAGAGACACACACACACAAAGACAGAGACACACACACAGACAGAGACACACAGACAGAGACACACACATAAACACAGACACACACACCTACAGACACAGACACACACACACACACACACAGACATGCACAGAGACACGCACAGAGACACACACACAGACGTGCACAGAGACACGCACAGAGACACACACAGAGACACACACAGAGACACACACAGAGATGTGCACAGAGACACGCACAGACACACACAGGCGGAGTCACACAGACAGACACACAGAGACACAAAAAGAGACAGTCACACACAGAGACAGACGCACAAAGAGAGAGGCACATAGAGACACACACACAAACACAGAAAGAGACACACACACAGACAGACCACAAACACACAGAGACAGACACACACAGTGACACACACACATAGTGACACACAGAGAGAAACACACAGACACACAAACACAGAAAGAGACACACACACACAGACAGACACACACACAGCCAGAGACCCAGACAGAGACCCACACACACAGACACACAGAGACACACACAGAAAGACAGAGACAATCACACGGACAGAAAGAGACACACAAACACATACAGAGACACACACATACAGAGACACACACACAGACACACACACAGAAAGAGATACACACATACACAGTGACACACACACAGACAGAAACACACACACACAGACAGAGACACACACACAGACAGAGACACACACACAGACAGACAGAGACACACACACACAGACAGACAAAGAGACACACACACACACACACACACAGACACACACATAGACACACACAGAGACACAAAGACAAAGACACACACACAGACAGAGACACACACAGACAGAGACACACACACACAGAGACACACATGCACAGAGACACACACGCACAGAGACACACACAGACAGACACACACACACAGACAGAGACACACACACAGACAGAGACACACACACAGACAGACAGAGACACACACACACAGACAGACAAAGAGACACACACACACACAGACACACACATAGACACACACAGAGACACAAAGACAAAGACACACACACAGACAGAGACACACACAGACAGAGACACACACACACAGAGACACACACGCACAGAGACACACACAGACAGACACACACACACAGACAGAGACGCACACACACAGAGACAGAGACACACACACAGACAGACACACACAGAGACATACACACACAGACAGAGACACACACACACACAGAGACACACACACAGACAGACACACACACGCAGACACACAATGACACACAGACAGAGACACACACACAGACAGAGACACACACAGACAGAGAGACACCCACACACAGACAGAGACACACACACAGACAGAGACACACACACACAGACAGAGACACACACACAGACAGACAAAGACACACACACACACAGACGCACACAAACAAAGACAGAGACACACGCACAGACAGAGACACACGCACAGACAGAGACACACACACAGACAAAGACACACACACAGACAGAGACACACACAGACAGACAGAGACACACACAGACAGACAGACACACACACACAGATAGAGACACACACACATACAGAGACACACACACATACAGAGACACACACAGACAGACACACACACACAGACAGAGACACACACAAAAAGACAGAGACAATCACACAGACAGAAAGAGACACACACACACAGACACACACACACACATACAGAGACACACACATACAGAGACACACACACAGACAGAGATACACACATACAATGACACACACAGACAGACAGAGACACACACACAGACAGAGACACACACACACAGACAGACAAAGAGACACACAGAGACAGACACACACATACACACAGACACACACACAAAGACACACACACAGACAGACACACAAACACAGACAGAGACACACACACAGAGACACAGACACACACACAGACAGAGACACACACACAGACACACACACACAGACACACAGAAAGACACACACACACGGACACACACACACAGACAGAGACACACACAGACTCACACACGCAGACACACAAAGACACACACACACAGACACACACAGACACACACACACAGACGCAGAGACACACACAGACACACAGACAGACAAAGACACACACACACAAAGACAGAGACACACACAAACAAAGACAGAGACACACACACAAAGACAGAGACACACACACACAGACAGAGACACACACGCACAGACAGAGACACACACACACAGACAGAGACACACACAGACACACACCTACAGACACACACACACACACACCCAGACACACACAATAGACACACACACACAGACACGCACACAGACACGCACAGGAGGAGTCACACAGACAGACACACAGAGACACAAAAAGAGAGTCACACACACAGACAGACGCACACAGAGAGAGGCACACAGAGACACACACACAGACACACAGACACACACACAGTGACACACACATAGTGACACACAGAGAGAAACACACAGACACACACAGGGACAGAGACACACACACACAGACAGAGACACACACACAGACAGAAAGAGACACAGACACACACACACATACACAGACACACACATACAGAGACACACACAGACATAGACACACACACAGACACACAAATACACAGACACACAGACAGACAGACAGAAACACACACACACAGACAGACAGACAGAAACACACACACACAGACAGAGACACACACACAGACAGATCGAGACACACACAAACAGAGACACACACACACACACAAAGACAGAGACACACACACAGACAGAGACACACACACACACAGACAGAGACACAGACATAAACACAGACACACACACCTACAGACACAGACACACACACACACGCACGGAGACATGCACAGAGACACGCACAGGAGGAGTCACACAGACAGACACACAGAGACACAAAAAGAGACAGTCACACACACAGAGACAGACGCACAAAGAGAGAGGCACACAGAGACACAGAGACACACACACAGACACACACACAGACAGAGACAGACACACACACAGTGACACACACACATAGTGACACACACACAGAAATACAGAAAGGGACACACACACAGACAGACACACACACAGCCAGAGACCCAGACAGAGACCCACACACACAGACAGACAAACACACACACACAGAGACAAACACACAGACAGACAGAGACACACACATCGACAGAGACACAAACATACAGAGACACACACAGAAAGACAGAGACAATCACACAGACAGAAAGAGACACACACACAGACACAAACACAAAGACACAGAGCGACAGACACATTCAGAGACTCACATACACACACACACAGACAGAGAAAGAACAAGAGACACTCACACAGACAGACACACACAGACAGAGACACAAAGACAGACACACAGAGACACAGACACATACACACACAGTGTCACACAAACTCTGAGACACAACCAGACACACGCAGAGACACACACAATCAGACACACATAGAGACACACACAGACACAGACAGAGACACAAAGACAGACACACAGAGACACAGACAGACACACAGAGACACACAGACACACACAGTCAGAAACACATAGAGACACACACATACACACAGAGACACACACACACACAGGCAGACACATACAGAGAAAGACACAGAGCGAAGGACACACACAGAGACAGACACACAGAGGCACACACATACAGACACACACAGACACACGCAGACTCACACACATACACAGAAACACAGACACACACACAGGGACAGTCACAGGGACAGTCACACAAAGACACACACACAGGGACAGACACATAAAGACACAGAGCGACAGACACACAGAGACAGACACACAGGGACAGACACACAGTCACACACACATAGACCCTCACACCTACAAACACTCACAAACACATTCTAACACACACACACCTTCACACACACACACTCACATACAACCTCACACCTCCACACACAAGCATACTCACACACACACTCACACACGATCTCTCACACAGACACTTCACACACCGTCACACATTCACATACACTCTCTCACACACACACCATCTCACACCGCCTGACAATCACACACACTTTCACACTCACACACCACACGCTCTCTCTCACACAAACCCTCACACACACACCCTCACACACAATCACAGACAGACACACACACTCGCTCAAACACACACACCCTCACACACACACACTTACACACACTCTCAGAGACACGTTAACACTTACACACACATCCTCATCAGAGAGACACACACAGCCACACACAGACACACAGAGACCACATCCTCACACTCACATCCTCACACTCACACACACACACTCAAACACACACACAAACTCACCCACACACAAACACTCACTCACACACAAAGACACACACACACTCAATTACACACACAGTTACAAACACACACACCCTCAGATATTCACATACACTCTCTCTCACACATACCATCTCACACACACATCACTCACACACCCTGACACACTCACTCACACCCTCACACCCCCTCTCAGAGACACACCCTCACACACACACACACACACACACACACACACACAGATAGACTCACAGAGACAGACACAGACACACAGAGAGACACGCACAGAGAGACACACAGAGACACACACAGAGAGACACACGGAGAGAGACACACACAGATCGACACACAGAAACAGACACACACACAGAAACGGACACACACACAGAAACAGACTGACACCCAAAGAGAGACACACAGAGACACACACAAACAAAGACACACACTGAGACACAGAGGCACACACACAGACACACACACACAGAAACATATAGAGATAGACGCACACAGAAACAGACATACACAGACAGAAAAAGAAACACACACAAAAACGCAGTCACACAAAAAACAGACACACACACAGAAATACAGACACACAGAAAGACACACTCACTCACACACTCACTCACATCCTCACACACACACAGTCACTCACACTCTTTCACACACACACACACATCTACACACACTCCCACTCCCATACAACCTCACACTGACACACAGTAACACACCAAAACACAAACACTCACACACACATACAAATCCTCACACACACACACCTTCACACACACACTCTCACACACACACGTACACACACAAACCCTCAAAAACACACCCTCACACTCCCTCTCACACACGCATTCACACACACACTCACACACATACAAACTCACACCCTCACACAAAAACATACTCACACACACATACATTCACACACACACCTTCACAGTCACACACACACACACTGACTCATGTACACACACACTCACGTCATCTCACACACACAATCACTCTTTCACTCACCCTGAAACACACACACACTGTCACACACACACAAACAAACACTCACGCACACCCTCCCACTCACAAACAACCTCACACCTACACACACACACCTAAAAACACACACACCTAAACACACACATTTACACACACAAACCCTCACACCACTATACACACACACACTCACACCTACACACACTCACTCACACTCCCACACAACCTCACACTTTCACCCACACTCACACCCTCACACACACCCACACATACCTGCACACTCACACACACAAACACAGTCACACACACACACCCTCACACACAATCTCACTCACACACTCACACACACACAAACACACACTCACACACACACACACAATCACAAACAGACACACACACAAACTCTCACAAACACACTCTCACTCACACACTGTCAATCTCAATCTTTAATCTCAATCTTTATTTATACAGCGTCTTATACAATCAAAGTAGTTTCAAGGCTCTTTCCAGAATCCCAGGACCTAACCCCAGACAAGAACAGTGGCAAGGAAACACTCCCCTTTAACAGGAAGAAACCTTGAGCAGGACCAGGCTCATGTAGGGGGACCCTCCTGCTGATGGACAGATGGGTAGAGAGAGAGGAGAGGAGAGGGAGAGGAGAGGGAGAGGAGAGGAGAGGAGAGGAGAGGAGAGGAGAGGAGAGGAGAGGAGAGGTGATGAGAGGAGAAGGAGAGGAGAGGAGAGGAGAGGAGAGGAGAGGAGAGGAAACCATCACCAGTGTGGTGACAGAGGCCTGTCAGGTGATCATGTTTCTGGACCCTCAGCCTCGGCCTATAGCAGCATAACTAGTATCTTAACCTAGTGATCCTATAGCAGCATAACTAGTATCTTAACCTAGTGATCCTATAGCAGCATAACTAGTATCTTAACCTGGTGATCCTATAGCAGCATAACTAGTATCTTAACCTAGTGATCCTATAGCAGCATAACTAGTATCTTAACCTAGTGATCCTATAGCAGCATAACTAGTATCTTAACCTAGTGATCCTATAGCAGCATAACTAGTATCTTAACCTAGTGATCCTATAGCAGCATAACTAGTATCTTAACCTAGTGATCCTATAGCAGCATAACTAGTATCTTAACCTGGTGATCCTATAGCAGCATAACTAGTATCTTAACCTAGTGATCCTATAGCAGCATAACTAGTATCTTAACCTAGTGATCCTATAGCAGCATAACTAGTATCTTAACCTAGTGATTAGACGACCCCCTAAGTGTGATCATTAGTCTGTCTATGATAGTAACTGAACTACAAGGTTAGTAACAATAAGCTTTATCAAAGAGGTAGGTTTTAAGTCTGGTCTTAAAAGTAGAGATGGAGTCAGCCTCCCGTACCTGGACAGGGAGCTGGTTCCATAGCAGGGGGGCCTGGTAGCTAAATGCTCGGCCCCCCAATCTACTCCCAAAGACTCTGGGAACCACAAGTAGACCAGCGTTCTGAGAGCGGAGCGGTCTATTGGGCTGATAAGGTATCACTAGCTCCTCCAGGTAGGATGGAGCTAGGCCTCTGAGGACCTTGTAGGTCAAGAGGAGGGTTTTAAAAATGATTCTGAATTTAACGGGCAGCCAATGAAGAGACACCAGTACAGGAGTTATGTGATCTCTTTTGTCAATACCTGTCAGAACTCTGGCTGCAGCATTTTGGATCACCTGGAGGCTTCTTAAAGAGTTGTTTGGACACCCTGATAATAAAGAATTACAATAGTCCTGCCTGGAAGTAACAAAAGTAACTTTTCAGCATCATGCTGCAACACTTCCTGATCTTTGTGATGTTCCTCAGATGAACAAAGGCACTTCTACAGACTAATTTGATGTGTGAGTTAAAGGAGAGGTTTTGATCAAAAGTTACTCCTCGATTCCTCACAGAGAGACTGGATGCTAAGGAGATACCATCTAGAGTGATAATGTGATCTAACCAATCCCTGAGAGGTTCAGGACCAAACACCATGACCTCAGTTTTTCCTGACTTAAGGAGGAGGAAATTTGAAGACATCCAGGACTTTATGTCCTTAAGACAGGTCTGGAGCTTCACTAACTTCTCTGTCTCCTCTGGTTTCATGGATAAATAAAGAGTGTCATCAGCATAACAATGAAAATGTATTCCATGCTGCCAAATAATGTTCCCTAAGGGAAGCATGTACAGGGTGAAGAGGATTGGTCCAAGTACAGAACCTTGAGGGACTCCGTGGCTAACCCTACTGTATGAAGAGGGAACGCCATGGACAAGAGCAAACTGGTATCTATCAGATAAATATGATCTAAACCAGTCTAGTGCTGTCCCTTTAATCCCAACCAAGTGTTCCAGTCTCTGTAACAGGATGCTGTGATCAACTGTATCAAAAGCAGCACTGAGGTCCAGCAGAACCAGCATAGAAACCAGTCCATGATCTGAAGCTATGAGAAGATCATTGGTAACTTTAAGAAGTGCTGTTTCTGTGCTGTGGTGAGCTCTGAAGCCTGACTGAAACATCTCAAACAGACTGTTCCTCTGCAGGTGCTCCAGTAACTGAGTCACCACCACCTTCTCAAGAATTTTAGAAATAAAAGGAAGGTTGGATATCAGCCTATAATTTGCTAACACGTCAGGATCCAGTGATGGTTTTTTAAGCAATGGCTTAATCACTGCCACCTTGTAGGACCGGGGTACATAACCTGTTACTAAGGAACCATTGATCTGGTCCAAGATAGGACTGCCTATCAATGGTAGAACATCCTTCAACAGGTGTGTTGGGATGGGATCTAAAAGACACGTGGTGGTCTTGGATTTCTGAATCAGTGAAGACGCCTCAGAAAAATATATAGGGCTGAAGGTGTTTAAGGGCTCGTTGGAGAACCTGTATGTTCCCACGGTCAGCACATCTGGTGATGGTCCAGATGTTGGGATGGCCTGCTTAGCTTTCTCTCTGATAGCTAGAACTTTATGAGTGAAGAAGCTCATGAAGTCTTTACCACTAAGGGAAGAAGGGATACGTGGGTCTAAAACACTGACTCTTGGTTAGTTTGGCTACGGTGCTGAAAAGGAACCTGGTGTTATTCTTGTTTTCTTCAATTAAAGAAGAAAAATAAGCTGTTCTAGCCTTGAGAAGGGCCTTTTTGTAAACTAATAGACAGTCTTTCCAGGCTACATGATAGCTGTCTATTTTACAGGAATGCCACTTTCTTTCTAATCTTCACACTTTCTGCTTGAGGGTCCTGATATGTGAATTATACCAGGGGGCACACCTCCTCTGATTGACTGTTTTCTTTTTCAGGGGGGCAACAGAATGAAGTGTGATTCTCAGTGAGGCTGCTGCACCTTCAGCAATAGAGTCAACCTCAGCAGGGCTAAGATTATAATGATTGATCCCTGGGGAAACACACGGTGGTCCTGGGATTAGCACAGGGATCACTTCCTTAAACTTAGCTACAGCATTATCTGAAAGACATCTGCTATAGTAAGACTTTGTTCTGAGCATAGAAGAATCCTTAATCATGAATGTGAAAGTGATCAAAGAATGGTCTGACAGGAGTGGGTTCTGAGGGAACACTGACACTGATCCATCCATCCATCTTCTACCGCTTGTTCCTCCACTGAGGGTCGCGGGGGGACTGGAGCCTATCCCAGAGCAATGGGCGGAGGCAGGGTACACCCTGGACTGGTCGCCAGCCAATCGCAGGGCTAACACAGAGACAAACAACCATTCTCTCTCACACTCACACCTATGGGCAATTTAGAGTATTCAATCAGCCTAACCCCAATCAGGCATGTCTTTGGACTGTGGGAGAAAGCCGGAGTACCCGGAGGGAACGCACGCAGGCACAGGGAGAACATGCAAACTACACACAGAAAGTCCCCAGCCTTCTTGCTGTGAGGCGACAGTGCTAACCACCACACCAACCGTGCCGCCCGCAAGCAAAGATACCGGGTGAGACAGACAGTGAGGCCATGCTAATGCTAATAATGGGCGGAGCCCTGTGTTTGTTTGGAACTCACGTGACCGGAATGGGAGGGGACCAACAAGAATTCCCCAGACTGAACACCTTGTGAAGCTCGGTGGCCAATGTGATGAAGGTGGAGCAGGCCTCTGACTGGCGCTCCCACTGGGCCGTTCCCCAGAGCCGCGCCCGTCCGGTGAGGTGTGTGATGGTGAACGTGACCTTGGCGTTCTCGGTAGCGAACGTGCGGGGCTGCAGGGAGAACAGCAGGGAGCAGTTCATCACCATGGCGACGCAGGTCTCCGCATGGCCTCCGTAGCGTTGGGGTACGCCCACCCGAGGTTGGGGATCCTGTTGGGCACGCAGGGAGGAGGCGCTGCCGGGTTGGGGCGCGCCGACAGCCGGCAGAGCTGGTGGGAGAGCGCCGCCAACGCCCGCTCGTTGGCCTCCGTGGTGCGTCTCGTCTCCACTGCGGACGCCGCCACAGCCTCCTCATGCTGCTGCAGGATCCCCTGGATCCGCTCCAGGTGCAGTGGAGGCGGGTTGTGCGCTGGCTTCATGTTTGTATGATTGTTGTGTCACCAACCAGACGAGAACCCACGAGCGACACCAGAGTTGGGTTTGACAGCGTTTTATTAGCAGGGTGGTCCAGGGACAGAAGGCAGTCAGGTTTACCGGGGAACAGGAGCAGGCAGGTCAGGGACAGGCAGGGTCGCTAACAGGCACACAGGAAAACGTTGGAATGTCATGAGGACACAGAGGACAATCTGGAAGAGGACAAATGTTTGGACGGGATTTAAATACACCACCTGATTGGCCTGATTGGACACAGGTGTGCAGTGAGGGGCGGAGCTGAGGGCGGGGCTACCTGCTGCTGTGACAGAGACACAGACACACACAGAAAGGCACACACACAGACATACACACACAGAGAGAAAGACACAAACACAGACAAACACACACAGACACACAAAGACACAGACACACTCACAGAGACACACACAGAGAAAGACAAACACACAGAGACACACACAGACACACACACACACACAGACAGACACAGAGATACACACACACACAAATCTTCGTGCTGACACATCAAGTGCTGTCAAGGATGTTGTTTCAGTGTATTTTATGTAAATGAGAGAACAAGAGAATGAAAGAGTTGAATTCCATGTGAGACATCATCAGTCATGTACATGAGCCATGTCAAAGGCAGCCCCTTTAAAAAGTTACTGTTTTTGATGTTTTAATCACCTGATGTGTTATCAATGATGAAATGTTCTGATACGTTGTGGAAAATATTTCGGATTTAGGTTTAGGATGTGAACATGTGTGATTGTAAATGAGGTCAATGAAATGTATTATTTCTTTGTCCAGATTGAGACGCTGCAGGTTATCAGGTAGAATCAGCCTGTGTGGATAGGCTGAGCTCCAAAAACATCAGGATAGAACATAAATCAACACAAGCTTAATGATGCTGTTGTTCTGTGATCAAGCAGAACACTGTGAGGGCCATGGGCTTGCTGAATAGGTGACAGTGTCACTATCAGCACCTTGGTGATACACACTGTTAACTCCACTGTTGAAGGGACACACACCTGATAGAATCATATAGAATAGAATCATATAGAACACTGACATGCTTATGTGTGATTTCCACTTGATCCTTTCATCTATTGTGACACCGTCTCATCTTTCATTTATTCTTCTTTAGATTGATTAACTGCAGTTTATCAGAGATCAGCTGTGATTATCTGGCCTCAGCTCTGAAGTCCAACCCCTCCCATCTGAGACAACTGGACCTGAGCTTCAACAAGCTGCAGGATTCAGGAGTAAAGCTGCTCTCTTCTGGACTGGAGAGTCCAAACTGTAAACTGGAGACTCTCAGGTCAGTTCCTGTATCTCTACAGTCTGTCTGTCATTCATTTAACACTAAAACCCTTTTTATTGTTTTTGTCTGAGCTCACACACAATCACTTATTTTCTTGTCTTTTTAAACAAAGTGTAGTTTTTTTCAAGCCTTTATTAAATCAACATGATTTCAGGCAGGTTTGTGTGTAAGTGTAAACCAAAAACTGAACACATGTGATTATAATTCACATGTTTAACTATTTTAAATAGAAACTATCAACAATGTCAGCACATTAAAATAAATGGCTGCAGCCACTTCAGTCAATATCAGACAAGACACACACACAGACACACACACAGAGACACACACAGACACACACAGAGACACACACAGAGAGACACACAGAGATATACACAGACACACACAAAGACACACACACAGAGACACACACACAGAGACACACACAGAGACACACACAGAGACACACACAGAGAGACAGAGACACACAGAGACACACACACAGAGACACACACACAGAGACACACACAGAGACACACACAGACACACACAGACACACACACAGACACACACAGACACACCCAGAGACACACACAGAGACACACACAGAGACACACACAGACACACACAGAGACACACACAAAGACACACACACAGACACAAACACAGACACACACACAGACACACACAGACACACACATAGAGACACACACAGAGACACACACCAAAGAAACACACAGAGTCACACAGACACACACACAGAGACACAGACAGAGACGCACACACAGAGACACATACACAAACACAGAGACACCGAGACACACACACATAGACACACACAGACACACACAAAGATACACACACACACACACACAGGGACACCCACATAGACACACACACAGACACACACAGACATACACACAGAGAGACACACAGTCACATACACAGAGACACACAGTCACATACACAGAAACACACACAGACACACACAGAGACACAGAGACACACACAGACACACACACAGACACACACACATAGACACACACACACGCAGACAGACAGATAAACAGAGACACACACACATGCCCAGACAGACACACACACACACAGAGACAGACACAGAAATTGACCCAGACACACAGACAAACACAGAGACACTCAGACACACAAAGACAGACACAGACAGACAGACAGACACAGAGACACAGACACACACAGAGACACAAACACTCACACACACAGGGACACAGAGAAACATACACAGACACAGAGACACACACAGAGAGATGCACAGAGACACACACACAGAGACACACAAGACAGACACAGACACACACAGAGACAGACACAGACAGACAGACAGACACAGAGACACAGACACACACAGAGAGACACACACAGACAGACACAATCACAGACAGATAACCAAACAGAGTGACAGACACGCACAGAGACACGCACACAAACAGACAGACAGAGAGACACACAAAGAGACACAACCAGACACACACAGAGACACACACAGACAAACACAGAGACACACCCAGAGACACACACAGAGACACACACAGTCACACAGAGAGACACACATAGAGACACACACAGAGACACGCACAGAGACACACACAGACACGCACACAGACACACACACAGACACCTACAGACACACACACACCGAGACACATACAGAGACACACACAGACACACAGAGAGACACACACAGACACACACACAGATAGACACACAGACATACACACAGACACACACAGAGACAAACACAGACACACACATAGACACACACACAGACAGACACACAGACAGACACAGAGAAAGACAAAGAGAGAGACACACACAGACACAGACACACAGAGAAACAGACACAGAGACACACACAGAGACACACACAGAGACACACACACACAGACACACACACACACAGACACACACAGAGACACAAACACTCACACACACAGGGACACAGAGAAACATACACAGACACACACACAGAGACACACACACAGAGATGCACAGAGACACACACAGAGACACACAAGACAGACACACACAGAGACACACACAGACAGAGACACACACAGAGACACACGGATATAGAAACACACAGACACACACACAGACACACACAGAGACACACACAGAGACACACATACAGACACACACACACAGACACACACAGAGACACAAACACACAAGCACAGAGACACACATAGAGACACACACACACACAGACACACACAGAGATACACATAGAGACACACATAGAGACACGCACAGAGACACACACACAGACACATACACAGACACACACACACACAGACACATACACAGACACCCAGAGAGACAAACAGAAAGAGACACAGAGAGACACATAGACAGACACACACACACAGACACACACATAAGAGACAGACACACGCACACAGACACAAACACACAGCCACACACACAGAGACACACACACACAAACACACAGAGACACAGTGAGAGAGAGAAACACACAGAAACACACACAGAGAGAAACACACACACAGACACACACAGACACAGACAGAGACACACACACAAACAAAAACGCACAGGAGTCACACATAGACAGACACACAGGGAAAGACACACAGAGAGACAGACGCACACAGAGACACACAAAGAGACAGTCACACACAGCGACAGACACACACAGAGACAGACGCACACAGAGACACACACACAGACACACCGACACGCACACAGACAGACACACAAAGACACAAACAGAGAGACACACAGACAGAGACACACACAGAGACAGACACACACAGAGACAGACACACACAGAGACAGACACACACACAGAGACAGACACACACACAGAGACAGACACACAGAGACAGACACATACACAGACACACACACACACAGACAGACACACACACAGACACACACACAGACAGACACACAGAGACAGACACACACAGACAGACACACACAGAGACAGACACACACACACAGACACACACACAGACAGACACACACAGAGACAGACACCCAGACACAGAGACAGACACACATAGACAGACACACACAGAGACAGACACACACACAGACACACACAGAGACAGACACACACTGTTGTGTTTTGTGGAATTCTCCTATTTCATCTTTAATTTTCCTTCATTATTTCTTGAATTCTTCTCTTTCATTTCTCTTTCATTATTTTCTCTCAGAGATAAAATGGTTTCATTGACTAAAAAGGCCCAGACTTACTTGGTAGGTAGGCTACTTTAATGAGTACTGTCACTTTAAGTAGTGTCTGTACTTTGTGTCCATGTGAACACTTGTGAATGGTTTCAAATGAAGTGGGAGATTTTCAGTTGTACTGGTTACCTGTCCACATTCTTACCTGGTGTCTGGCTGCTTGGTCACTTTATTGGGTTTCTTACTTTTCTGCTGGCTTTGTCATGTGCTGTCATGTAGGCTACTGCTGTGCTGTTGGCTCTACTTGGTAAAGCTAATGATAAGTTCTGGATAAGTCTTGGCTTTGTTTGGTATACTTGTACAACTGTCATTGTCTCCATGCTCCTAAACTTAAATATTGATATTGTCATGTTGTTAATGGAGATGGATTTGGTGTTTGACTGTCTTTCTGAAGCTTTAAATGTTAGTTCAGATTGCATTCTCCCTTGCTTTGGAATGTTTGATTGTTTGTCCAGCTTGTAGCAAGGATGTCTACTTCCTGGTTTGCTCAGTGGTTTGTGGGAGCTGTAGTCCAGCTGTATTTCCTTTGCAGAGACATCGGCTATTGGGACTGCTGCTGGGCTATATCAGATTTGCCTTTGAGACATACATAAATGCTTGGGATTTGCTACTTTGAATGTTATTAATGTGTTTCAAGATTTCATTTGCTGCTGATATTTGATGTTTGATATTTGAATATGATGCATAATATGTGTGAAGTATTTAAATGCATTTGTTCACTGACATCATGCTATTGAACTTTATGCCCTATCAGGATACAAAATGAATTAGTTGTGTTTTAAAACATCTGGTGTAATTCTGTTTAATATTGCAATGTGTATGTAAATGCTGGAAAGTTGTGCTGATAATGCACATGAGTGAAACCTTGCATTTCCTGATTTCAGGTTTATTACCTGCTCACAGCACTTGGGAAATAAAAATAACAAAAAGTGGGAAAAAAATTGAGAGATTGAAAGAGTAATATCCTCATACAGTGGGACCTCTACTTACGAAATTAATTGGTTCCAGAAGTTGTTTCATAACCTGAAAATTACGTAAGTAGAGACACGTTTTCCATGTAAATGCCCTAATCTGTTCCAAGCCCCCAAAAATTCAGACATAATTTTTATATAAATCATAAAAATGCATCAAAACATGTAACAAATAATTGTTACAGTTAGATTACCGCATAATAAATATATGAATTCAGTGCAAGGCTTCTCCAGGAACAAAATGAACTTTATGACAGGCTAATCTTACAATAGCCGTCATTACTAGCAATGAACGTTATTTTAATACCGTGTTATCGTTGATGTATTACGGCCATATTCTTTGGTGAGATCAACCAAACGCATCCCTTTTTCATGCTTTTCTATTATTTCTTGCTTTGTTTGTACGGACAAAAAAGCTCTCTTCTTCTTCTTTTCTTCTTTTTCACTTCTCTCCATCACTTTCCTGGGGTCCATAGCCAATAAAAGTTAAATGAAGATGACGCTGGGATACACACACCTCAGTGACGTGTGGTGAGGTTGATGTCTGGGGAGGCACTGACGTCATCAGTCAGATTCACAAACATCATATGAGCCCTCCAGAGCAGCGTGTTCACAAGTAGCACACAAAAAGCACCTTTCATTTCAAAATGTCATCACGGTCTCACCTTTACTTATAAATGAAGTCCATGCGCCGTTCCTTCTGAACCAACGCATCGATGACCTGCTTGTAGAAGTCTTCCTTTTGTGCCTTGAGTTTTAAAGTCTGTCTGTCTGATGGAGATCAGTGCCAGAGAGGAAAGACGTCCTTGGTCAGTCCTGTCCCGACTGTAAGTTTTCAGTCTTTTCAGCTCTGAAAACGACCTCTCCACTGACGCTGTAGTAGCTGGAACCGTGAGCACGAGCATGAGCAACTTTGTCGCCTCGGGAACAGTTTCAATGAGATCCTTTTGGGCCACAAAAGTGAGAAGCTGTCCAGGAGATTTCCATTCATTTCTCACTGTTTGTGAACTATATAGTCCAACGGGATCCGCCTTCAATTTCACAAAGTCAAAAAATGAGTCATATTTTGACAGGCTCTGCAGTTTGGTGTCATCAAAGCACAATGACATTTCCCTGAATCTTGTGCAGTCCACCAAACCAAGGAAAGCCAGCTGGCCAAAATGATCCAACCTAGCCTTCATTTGACAGCTAATGTTGTCCAGAATATTACAGAACACGAGTTTTCTGTCACTTTTAATCTCCTCTCTGGCTCCACTCTCTGTCAGGCCAAATTCGCTACATCTATTCTCAAATTTGACATAGAAACTGTCAAACTCATTTGTCATGCGCTCCAGAGATGCAACAGTGTCGTGAATGCGTGTAAGACAAATTTCAATGTCCATCACTTTGTTTTGCAGCACTCTAAAAAGTGCATCAGTTTCATTCAAATGTCCTCATATGCCATCAGGAGAAAACAAGTTGATGCTTTTGACAACCACCGTTCGTATGCCATCATCAGGGTGTCATTATCCCACCTGTCTGGATTTTCTAAAATGATCTCAAATAAAGCGCGCAGGTCAATGTGGTGCATACTTATTGTCTGCACCAGCCTCCATTTGGAGCTCCATCTTGTAGGCGCTGCTCGTGGTAAACGGCGCTTGACAACATCATCCAGCAAGTGAGTGCGCTTTGTGGATTTGCTGAAAAATGATGCTAGTCCCTCAGCTGCTTTGAAAAACACGCGACACATGGGCATGCACTTGGCTGAATGCAATAGCACCAAATTCAGCTTGTGTGCAAAACAGTGTGTAAACATGGCTTCAGGTAGTTTCTCTTTCATTTTAGCTTCACTCCATTAAGCTCTGAGGCCATTCCAGCTGCTCCATCATAGGTCTGAGCTACAAGCTTTTCAACACAGTCATACTTCTCCAACACTCCCAGGACACACTCAGCAATGGCAGGAGCGCGTCTGTCCTCACTCACATCATCAAAGCCCAAAAAGGCCTCCTTCACCTCACAATCTGCTTCAGCTTTAGCCACATAGCGCAATATAACAGAAATGTGAGCTTGGTTTGTGACATCTGTGGTCTCGTCCACTTGGACAGCAACAAACGGGGCTGCAAAGATCTCATTCTGAATGTCATTTCTGATGACGTCCGCGACTGCTTCCATGAAATCGTTCTGTATTCTATTTGACAAACCAGAAAATCCAGTGGATGTGTCCAAATGTCTAGCTAGCCTGTCATCTTTCTCAGCAAAAGCATGTAACAGCTCAACATCGTTGCCACGATTGGCAGAGCCTGTACTTTCATCATTTCCACAAAATGCTAGCTGCTGTTTGGCGAGGAAGCAGGTGACATTAATGAGATCTTTTCAAATCTCTGGGTTCTCCCTAACCTTAGCATTGTGGATGCTGATGTTGAGTCTTTGTGTTCATCCAAAGCCAAGTCAATCCGGGATGTCCCAAATGTTTTCAGTGCCATCTGGCTTTGAATGTGAGTGGTGGACTGCTCATGTCTGCTGATGCCCCGCTGTAAATTCTTAAGGTGGCAATATCCTGACTGAGTCCAGACACTATCACGGCTGGGTGAGAAAAGTAGGCAGGAAAAACAGAAAAGGCGCTTTCTTAGTGGACATCCACACAGCCAGTCATTTCTCAAGTACCAGTCTGTTTTAAAGGAGCGCTTTTTCCCATCCGTGCTCTGAAGTAAATCTCTCAGCTCGGGCGTCGGTCTTCCTTGAGCTATTATATTCTGCTTTGAGCAGAATTCCAAAGTTGAACATTGTTTTAGTTTCTTCATATAATCCTGCATCATATTATGATCTTAATATTATATATTATGTTGAATAAAAATGTTGTGATTTTTGTTTTGGTTTTTAATCAAACAATCAAAGAAGCAAGAATTGAAGACTAAAGTGCACCGCTACATCCGGAGGCACAATCAAACCGGGCCTCCGGATGTAGCGGGGCAGCGCTGTGTTGCGCAATATTTGCACTGTGTTGCGCAATATTTGTGCCTGAAATTTCTTTCGGAACAAGAGGAAATATTTTCCCGTTGAGACGTGTCGTAACCTGAAAATTCCGCATGTAGAGACGTTCGTGAGTAGAGGTCCCACTGGAGTTTGGACACCATGTTACCCTTTCCGTGGGGACAACGGAACACACAGAGACAGACACACACAGAGATCGACACACAAAGAAACACACACACAAAGAAACAGACAGACACACACACAAAGAAAAAGACACACAGAAACAGACATGCACACACACAGACACACGCACACACAGGCACACGCACACACAGACGCACACACAGATACACGCACAGATAGACACACACTGACACATATCTTCCTGCTGACACATCAAGTGCTGTCAAGGATGTTGTTTCAGTGTATTTTATGTAAATTAGAGAACAAGAGAATGAAAGAGTTGAATTCCATGTGAGACATCATCAGTCATGTACATGAGCCATGTCAAAGGCAGCCCCTTTAAAAAGTTACTGTTTTTGATGTTTTAATCACCTGATGTGTTATCAATGATGAAATGTTCTGATACATTGTGGAAAATATTTAGGATTTAGGTTTAGGATGTGAACATGTGTGATTGTAAATGAGGTCAATCAAATGTATTATTTCTTTGTCCAGATTGAGACGCTGCAGGTTATCAGGTAGAATCAGCCTGTGTGGATAGGCTGAGCTCCAAAAACATCAGGATAGAACATAAATCAACACAAGCTTAATGATGGTGTTGTTCTGTGATCAAGCAGAACACTGTGAGGGCCATGGGCTTGTGAATAGGTGACAGTGTCACTATCAGCACCTTGGTGATACACACTGTTAGCTCCACTGTTGAAGGGACACACACCTGATAGAATCATATAGAATAGAATCATATAGAACACTGACATGCTTCTGGATCATTTGTTCTCTACATGTTTGATGTGTGATTTCCACTTGATCCTTTCATCTATTGTGACACCGTCTCATCTTTCATTTATTCTTCTTTAGATTGCACAGCTGCAGTTTATCAGAGATCAGCTGTGATTATCTGGCCTCAGCTCTGAAGTCCAACCCCTCCCATCTGAGACAACTGGACCTGAGGTACAACAACCTGAAGGATTCAGGAGTGAAGCTGCTGTCTGATCTTGTGTCCAGTCCAAACTATAAACTGGAGACTGTTTCAGCTGATAGAGGTCAGTACAGCCTGTTTTGATGGTGTGTTGACCTCAATCCTGATTGGAGCAGAGATCCAGTGTTTCCTGTTTCTGAGCCTCTTTCATCACTGAAGCTGCTGCAGAAGAATGTTGACAGGCTTCAGGAGACACTCTGACTACTGCTTTACAGTTGGGATGTCTCCATCAAGGTGGTGGTGGACAGTAGAGACACAGGACACTGGAGTCTGGACCACACACACACACACAGAGAGACACACAGAGACACACACAGAGACACACAGAGATACACAGAGACACACAGAGATACACAGAGACACACAGGGAAACAAATACAGACACACACACACACACACACACTTGTGTGAACAGGTCTCAGAGCAGTGCATCTTTGGTCCACAATCATATCATGTTGAATCTTTCTAAAATAATGAGCCCTTCTCCAGATGACACACAGCTTTCTATTTGATTGTCATCACATGACTACAGTCCCTTACTTGCTCTCACTCACTTTATTCATCAAATGGCTGAGTGCATGTGTCAGAGTTGACTCAAAGTTCTTGTCATGTGTCTTTTCAGGTGGGAGCAGGAAATGAAGGCAGCTGCAGCTGATCCAGAGTGCTGCTGCCAGAGTCCTCACTAACAGCAGCAGACTGGACCAGAGTACACCAGTCCTCAAACCAGTACACTGGCTTCCTGTCAGTCAAAGGACAGAGTTGTAAAGCTGACTGCTGCTCTACAAAGACCTGAATGATCTGTCAGCACCGTCTGATCATCCACAGCCCTCAGCTCATCAGGGATCAGCTGACTGTGTGTTCCCACAATCACAAGCAAAACTAGTGAAGCAGCCTTTGGCTCTTGTGCTGCTCACCTGTGGAACAAAGCTGCTGAACACCTGAGGTCTGCTCACACTGTCAGCTCTTTGAAATCAGGCCTGAAAGCTGCATGTTTGCTGCAGCTTTCTCTCACATCTGTCGCCTGCTTTTCTTTGATCTTAAATGCTCTTTTATCTGCTCATACCTTCTTTGATTTGAATCAAAGAGTCTTTTCATGTCCTTTTCATGTCATTTTATAGATGTTAATGTCTTAAACTTCACAGTATGTCTATGTCTCTGTAAAGGACTTTCACCTGTCTTCTGTATGAACTGAGCTCTAGAAATAAACATGTCTTGATGCACAGACCTCAATGCCAGTGCTTTAAACTCATTTAAGACCAGAAATAAACCTGTGTTTGTCACAGGGTTCCTGATGAGTCACACCTGGTTCCAGTGACGTGTGGTGAGGTTGATGTCTGGGGAGGCACTGACGTCATCAGTCAGATTCACAAACATCATATGAGCCCTCCAGAGCAGCGTGTTCACAAGTAGCACACAAGAAGCACCTTTCATTTCAAAATGTCATCACGGTCTCACCTTTACTTATAAATGAAGTCCATGCGCCGTTCCTTCTGAACCAACGCATCCATGACCTGCTTGTAGAAGTCTTCCTTTTGTGCCTTGAGTTTTAAAGTCTGTGTGTCTGATGGAGATCAGTGCCAGAGAGGACAGACGTCCTTGGTCAGTCCTGTCCCGACTGTAAGTTTTCAGTCTTTTCAGCTCTGAAAATGACTTTCTCAGTGGACATCCACACAGCCAGTCATTTCTTGAGTACCAGTCCGTTTGAAAGGAGTGGTTTTTCTGATCAGTGGTGGAAATACAAGGTGTGGAATAAAAAAAATGTACTTTTTTTTGTTTTTAATCAAACAATCAAAGAAAACACAAATAAAAAAAATCTCGAAATAAATAGACCATAAAAATCTCAAGAATTGAAGACTAAAGTGCACCGCTACATCCGGAGGCCCGGTTTGATTGTGCCTCCGGATGTAGCGGGGCAGCGCTGTGTTGCGCAATATTTGCGCTGTGTCCGCTGCCTCGTCTCTTCTCAGTATTTTAATCGTAAACGTGAAAATTAAAAGATAATATAAAAACGTTTTAAAGTTTAATTTTCAATTTGAAGAAGCGTCCCGGTGGTGATTAATTACTGAATTAACTCTGGTTATATGTCGACAAAATTGTTAAAAGCCAACTATAAACAGCTTGTTTGATGCACTCCTTTGCACACTCGTCTTTTTGATGTGAGGCGTCGTCGTTTAAATTAAACCTTTAATTCGTGTTAGCCACGTTAGCTAAATTAGCCTTCTTATGACGTCGTAAATGATCTTTCGTTCAAAATTCTGAGTAGAAGTGACAAAAACCACGGTGGGCAAAGCAGCCAAACGCAGTTGGGAATGTTTAATGTGAGGTGGGGGGCTCCGGGGGCCTCCAGGGGGGGAAGGTGGCCGGAGCGGGGATATAGGAGGATGCCTCCGACATAAGACAAGCCTGGTGACCAACGGGTTGACTCAAAGCAGCTCCGCATGGAGAGGCAGGATCAAACCTGCTGGGGCTCCGAGTCTCTGCGAGCCGGAGCAGGCGGAGGACCGGGCCGCCGGGCTGAGGGTTACCAGCGGGCTCCTCTGGCCAGCAGCCGCCCACGACGTCTCCATGGCTTACAGCACACCTCTGCTCCTCCTCTGCGTCCTCGCCTCGAGGGTGGGGAGTTTGAAAACGTCGCCCCCGAAGCACCTTCCCCCCCCGAACCTCCGTGCGTAATAACGCAGCGCTCGCTTCTCGTCGAGCCCGGGTTCGGACCCGGGATCTCCAACGAGTCCCACAACCCGGGCCCCAAAGGTCGGTTTGTAACTCGTGTCCCGGGAGGAGGGAGGATGCGCGGTGCACAGGCGGTCGGTGCGTGTGCAGGGAACAAAGCGTGTGCGCATGTGAAGAGCTGTGGACAGAAGTCAGAAGGACTTTAAAGAACTTTCCATGAAATGTGAAACCCAGACTGTTGTGAAATGTGTCAGATGTGTCAGTGAAAACACTGTAGTGTCTGGAAGCGCCTACACCAGTTCTCTGTAGGCCTTAACCGCTGGACCACTGTCTCCCATTTCCAGATCCACATCCAACTCCTCATAAGTACATAATATCCGTTAGCATCTGTTCTCTGTGGCCTTGACCAGTGTAAGGCCTTAGCTTGTTTCTCAGCCATTCTGGTAGCAGATCAGATATGGTGCAGCTGTGTCCTGCTTCCTATGTTCACATGGGAACCTGGAACCATCTTTAGATACATCATGTCAATTGTGTTTTTCTGGGCCTATGATTTAACGCCCCGATGGAGAGATCCCACGGAGTCCAGGGGTCCACACATTCCTGGGCCCATTCCAAAAACCAAGCTGGACGAGCTCAGCAGGAAGGGATGTGTTCACTTTACCAGATATAAGGGGGGTCCGAAAGTGAGCCCCTCGGAGGAGGAGATGGTCACCAGCAGGACCAAGACAACCTCCCTCGGGCATGCTGCAGCGTCCCACTGACGCCTGACTGTTCTCTCCAATCAACATCTTTACATCCAAGTCGGTGTCTAGAAGATTCCTTTCATCTCAGCACATCTCGACCACCAGAAGAAGAAAATTCACCACAACACCAAAAATCCTAAAACTAAAGAATGAAAGGCAGAATTTCCTGAAGTTTAGGACGGCATTAATCAGAATCATGGCCAGAGATTCTGAATTTAAGGCCAGTGTGAACAGAGTCAATCTGATTGATTAGAGGTCATTGAGAAAGAGGGAGGCAGAGGAACATCCCGTAAATGCTCCCTCGGTATTTTTATCTCTCAACAGTTTTCACCACAAGTGAAAGAGTGGAAATTCCCACAAATCAGAGCGCCTGCGTGAGACAAAGCGCCGTTGGAACACGTGCGTGGATCGCGTCACGAGTAAAGGCCAACAGAAGCGGCGCTGACTCAGCGCTTTGTCCGCCGCACAGGCGTCGGTGCAACAGTCGCGTCGTCGAGGCAACGAGACAACCGCCTCGTTTCCTCATCGGCGAGTTGCGCTTCGTCTCAAAGCGCCCGCAGGACTGCAGCTGCGGCTTGCAGCGCGTCCCTCGCTCAGCACGGTTTACGTGAGCGGCCGTCTGAGCTCGGTCTTGAAAGGTGGACGCGGCGGCCGAGTCAGCTTCTGGAGCGAGAGCGCACGGGCGGGCGCCAGCGCGCTTTGGCAAAGGGAAAGCAATTAGGTACGAGCCGCTGGGATCCGCGTCCACCTGACACAAATGTGTGGGGAATGCTCGGCGCCCACGTGCACGCCTCCTGAAAGCAGCAGCTTTGTTTGGGTGGGCTTTTCATCAGCTGAGGGAGCAACAGTTGGGCTCTGGAGATGTTTGTGGGCTCTGCAGGTGCTCCCTGACGCACAACTTTGATGGGGACCGTCAGTTTGGGTTGTGCGCTGCAGACAAAACTCAGCCAGAAGGTTTGTTCGAGTGAAGGACGGCGGTGAGGCGCGCGTGCGTGCGGTGGATGACGGCAGGTGAGGACACGAGCGAGCAGCCAGAGTCTGAGCTCAGCTCTTGGAGGTTTGGTCATCAAACACACATGTTTGGGCGAAGGCTTGTTCCAGCTGGATTGGAGGGCGAAGGGGCGGAGGTCCGTCACCTGCACTCCGCAGTCGCTCTTCGCCGTTGTTTGAGGCGGTTACGTTTGGGGGGCGTGTCCTCAGAGCTGGACTCAGGGCGCTACAACAGCAGGGGCGCGGATTACAGAGGGACGGCCGCCGCCACGGTCTCCGGCGTCTGGCGTGGAACTCGGACCTGCTGCATGACGAGCTCCACGTGGGGACCGTGGACGCCTTGCCTCTCGGCGGCCTCGGGGATCACGGGGCTCCTGATTGGTCCGGAGTCTCCTGTATTTCCCGTTAGCAACAACGTCCGTCATCAATGTCGTCATCATCGTCACTGTCATCGCGGCGAAGACAACAACAACAACAACAACAACAACGAGAACAATCGTCGACGTTATTTGTGGTAAGACCGATTTATTTGTACAAGTGACGCTAACACCACATTTGATCCGCTTTTAGTTATACATTTACGACGCTTAAATCACTTTTTTATCACTTTCTCTCTAACTCTGTGTATCAAGTTGTGCTTTTGTCGCATTTTGCTACCTGCTTACATCTACTACTTTATAACATAATAATAATAATAATAATAATAATAATAATAATAATAATAATAATATAACAATGACAATAATCATCATCATCATCATCATAATGACATGTCCATGCTTTTGTTACTTCCAGGCTGGACTATTGTAATTCTCTACTATTAGGGTGCCCAAACAACTCTTTAAGAAGCCTCCAGGTGATCCAAAATGCTGCAGCCAGAGTTCTGACAGGTATTGACCAAAGAGATCACATAACTCCTGTACTGGCGTCTCTTCATTGGCTGCCCGTTAAATTCAGAATCATTTTTAAAACCCTCCTCTTGACCTACAAGGTCCTCAGAGGCCTAGCTCCATCCTACCTGGAGGAGCTAGTGATACCTTACCAGCCCAATAGACCGCTCCGCTCTCAGAACGCTGGTCTACTTGTGGTTCCCAGAGTCTTTGGGAGTAGATTGGGGGGCCGAGTATTTAGCTACCAGGCCCCCCTGCTATGGAACCAGCTCCCTGTCCAGGTACGGGAGGCTGACTCCATCTCTACTTTTAAGACCAGACTTAAAACCTACCTCTTTGATAAAGCTTGTTGTTACTAACCTTGTAGTTCAGTTACTATCATAGACAGACTAATGATCATACTTAGGGGGTCGTCTAATCACTAGTTAAGATACTAGTTATGCTGCTATAGGATCACTAGTTAAGATACTAATTATGCTGCTATAGGATCACTAGGTTAAGATACTAGTTATGCTGCTATAGGATCACTAGTTAAGATACTAGTTATGCTGCTATAGGATCACCAGGTTAAGATACTAGTTATGCTGCTATAGGCCGAGGCTGAGGGTCCAGAAACATGATCACCTGACAGGCCTCCACACTGGTGATGGTTTCCTCTCCTCTCCTTTCCTCCTCCTCATCAATCAGACTAGTTATGCAGATTCCTTTGTAGTTTTTCTGTCCCCCCCCTCTATTTATTTATTTACAGGTATCGCCGCCGTCGGAGCTGCATGACAACATCTGGCCCGCCGACCTGTTGTATATTGTATTTTTGTATCTTTGTGTGTGTTTCTGTGTTCTGTGCCTCTCCTCTCCTCTCCTCTTCTCTCCTCTCGTCCTCTCTCTCTACCCATCTGTCCATCATCAGGAGGGTCCCCCTACATGAGCCTGGTCCTGCTCAAGGTTTCTTCCTGTTAAAGGGGAGTGTTTCCTTGCCACTGTTGCTTGTCTGGGGTTAGGTCCTGGGATTCTGGAAAGAGCCTTGAAACTATTTTGATTGTATAAGACGCTATAGAAATAAAGATTGATTGATTGATTGACCACCACCCCTCAATACCTTCCACATCCCAGTTCCTCAGCTACCAAGTTTGCTTCACCTTACAACTGTTTGCAAATAGATTCTTGTGTTTTGTCAGGAGTTCACACCCAGAGGTCAGAGGTCAAACACCTTTGGATGAAGAAATTAGCCTGAGTCAATTTATTCTGATCTGTAAGATATTTGATACATCTATTAAAATAATATTTAGTGTAACAAAGATCTGAAACCTCCCCTACAAAATGACACAAGACATGCTGAGAACATCAAGAGCTCCTGGAAGAGGCCAGTATGGGCGTTGAACCCATGACCTTGGCATTATTAGCACAATGCTGCATTCAGAGAACACAGTTTATTTTCTTTTGTTCTGGTCTTAAATGATTTTAAAGCACCACCATTGAGGTCTGTGTTTAAGGCAAGTTTATTTCTAGAGCTCAGTTCAGACACAAGACAGGTGAAAGAAAAGCTCCTTTACAAAGACACACACACACTGTGAAGGTGAAGACATTCAAATGTATCCAATGAGATTGTTGCATCTGTAAAGGCGTTATTCAGGGCAGAGCGAGTGCATGGAGAGCAGGAGGTGTCTCGTTAGAAGATCACATATGGAGTTGTGAAGGAAGAGCAGGAGAACTCAGTTCACCATGCAGTACTGGTTATTGTCTGGGCTTTCACAACTGTTTCTTGCTTTCTTATTTTCTTCTTGGTTGTAACGTCCTTTCATTTGTAACTGCTTGTGTGCTACATCAAAGAGAAATAAACATGTACACACGATGAGTCATCAAGACACAATTAAAGGCTCAACAAGTTGAAGATAATCATCAAAATAGCTGTAAATGCACAGAAGACTAAAAGTGATATGCAGGAGACATCCAGATAATACACAGACCATTTTAGCACAAACTGACTGGGACCAGGAAACAATCAATCTCCAAGGCCCACGACGCATGTCTGAGAACAAAGGATCAACAAACACACACCATCAAGGCTACTTCAAAGTCAGTTGGACTCATGTCCCAATAAACAATAGAAAACAGTACATTCAAATCAACTCAAAATAAGTCAGTCTGTTCAGACATGAAAAGGGATTAAAAGAAATCAAAGAAGGTATGAGCAGATAAAAGAGCATTTAAGATCAAAGAAAAGCAGGCGACAGATGTGAGAGAAAGCTGCAGCAAACATGCAGCTTTCAGGCCTGATTTCAAAGAGCTGACAGTGTGAGCAGACCTCAGGTGTTCAGCAGCTTTGTTCCACAGGTGAGCAGCACAAGAGCCAAAGGCTGCTTCACTAGTTTTGCTTGTGATTGTGGGAACACACAGTCAGCTGATCCCTGATGAGCTGAGGGCTGTGGATGATCAGACGGTGCTGACAGATCATTCAGGTCTTTGTAGAGCAGCAGTCAGCTTTACAACTCTGTCCTTTGACTGACAGGAAGCCAGTGTACTGGTTTGAGGACTGGTGTACTCTGGTCCAGTCTGCTGCTGTTAGTGAGGACTCTGGCAGCAGCACTCTGGATCAGCTGCAGCTGCCTTCATTTCCTGCTCCCACCTGAAAAGACACATGACAAGAACTTTGAGTCAACTCTGACACATGCACTCAGCCATTTGATGAATAAAGTGAGTGAGAGCAAGTAAGGGACTGTAGTCATGTGATGACAATCAAATAGAAAGCTGTGTGTCATCTGGAGAAGGGCTCATTATTTTAGAAAGATTCAACATGATATGATTGTTTCTGTGTTTGTGTCTGTTTTTTCTGTGTCTGTTTCAATGTGTGCGTATCTCTCTCTGTGTGTGTCTGTCTGTGTGTGTCTTTGCGTGTGTGTGTGTGTGACTCTGTGTGTGTCTGTGGCTCTTTGTGTGTCTGTTTCTGTATGTGTGTGTGGTTCTGTCTGTCTGTGTCTAACTGTCTGTGTGTGTCTGTCTCTGCGTCTTTCTGTATGCCTGTCTGTGTGTCTGTTTCTCTGTGTGCGTCTCTGTATGTGTCTTTCTCTGTGTATGTGCGTCTGTGTATGTCTTTCTTTGTGTCTTTCTCTGTGTCTAATTCTGTGTGTATCTGCCTATACGTGTGTCTGTCTCTGTATGTGTCTCTCTGTGTTTGTGTCTTTTTTTCTGTGTGAGTCTGTGTGTGTATGTCTCTGTGTCTTTCCGTGTGGCTGTCTCTTTGTGTGTGTCTGTCTGTGTCTTTCCCTATGTGTGTGCTTCTGTGTCTGTATTTGTGTGTGCGTGTCTGTGTGTTTGGGTTTGTGTGTGTGTGTCTGTTTGTGTGTGTGCGTGTGTGTGTGTCTCTCTGTCTCTCTGTGTGTGGTCCAGACTCCAGTGTCCTGTGTCTCTACTGTCCACCACCACCTTGATGGAGACATCCCAACTGTAAAGCAGTAGTCAGAGTGTCTCCTGAAGCCTGTCAACATTCTTCTGCAGCAGCTTCAGTGATGAAAGAGGCTCAGAAACAGGAAACACTGGATCTGTGCTCCAATCAGGACTGAGGTCAACACACCATCAAAACAGGCTGCACTGACCTCTATCAGCTGAAACAGTCTCCAGGTTATAGTTTGGACTGGACACAAGATCAGACAGCAGCTTCACTCCTGAATCCTGCAGCTTGTTCCCACTCAGGTCCAGTTGTCTCAGATGGGAGGGGTTGGACTTCAGAGCTGAGGCCAGATAATCACAGCTGATCTCTGATAAACTGCAGCTAAACAATCTAAAGAAGAATAAATGGAACATGAAACAGTGTCACAATAGATGAAAGGATCAAGTGGAAATCACACATCAAACATGTAGAGAACAAATGATCCAGAAGCATGTCAGTGTTCTATATGATTCTACTCTATATGATTCTATCAGGTGTGTGTCCCTTCAACAGTGGAGCTAACAGTGTGTATCACCAAGGTGCTGATAGTGACACTGTCACCTATTCACAAGCCCATGGCCCTCACAGTGTTCTGCTTGATCACAGAACAACAGCATCATTAAGCTTGTGTTGATTTATGTTCTATCCTGATGTTTTTGGAGCTCAGCCTATCCACACAGGCTGACTATACTTTCATGCACATCAATATTTAATCATCTTAAAGTTCACAATTTCCTCCACTAATCCAGAAGAGCAACACAGCAGCAGATCTCATGGATCCATTGCTTTGCTCTGTCTGTGCTCTCTGCTCATTGGCTTCAGAAACAGTGAGTTTACTGGTGGTGTTAATCAGAGGGCTCATTATTATATGCAAACCTGCACATTTTGAATGTCTATTTATTCCAGTTGTTCTATTAAACGGTGGTAAAATCGGCCCGTTTATTGAGTCACTTTGCTGCAGCAAAACCTTCAAAGCGCTGGTTTTTATGAGTGTTCTTCAGGTCAGACGTGTTCCATAGTGGTGAATTGTGGCACTTTTGGTGTTCCAGACGTGGGCATGCTGGGGCGCGTCAGAGTGCTGCTGTGCACGTTGCTTGTCCTGCTGTGTGTTTCTCTCTCTCAGCCCAAAGGTCGGCGCCCCACTTCCATCCTCCCTTTGACACAACGTGCACGTTTGGTGACACGCTCCATTCTGTGCTGCGGTGCCGTGGGCTGCCGTTGCCATGGGGATGGGTTGCCGTTCTGGAAGCTCTCTTGTGCATCCTCACGCTGGTCGGCATTGTCCCTTCTCTCCCTTTTCCATCCTTTCCTCTGTTCTCCCCCGCCTAATGTCTTTCTTTTTTCTGGAGTTCTATTGGCTGGAGGCCAACGCAGGTCTGGTTCCTGGCCTGTGACGCATCAGCAGCCTGGCTAAACTGAATTAATCACCACAACTCTCTGGGTGGCCCTGCTGCTTTGACTGGTCTGACTGGTTTGGCTGTGCTGCTTTTCCAGCCTGTTCTTTCAGTCCTGGTGGCTCCCATGTCTCCCCCCATTCAGCTCCGTCTTGTCTGATATTGACTAAAGCCGCTGCAGCCATTTATTTTAATGTGCTGACGATTGTTGATAGTTTATATTTAAAATAGTTAAACATGTGAATTATAATCACATGTGTTCAGTTTTTGGTTTACACTTACACACAAACCTGCCTGAAATCATGTTGATTTAATAAAGGCTTGAAAAAACTACACTTTGTTTAAAAAGACAAGAAAAGAAGTGATTGTGTGTGAGCTCAGACAAAAACAATAAAAAGGGTTTTAGTGTTAAATGAATGACAGACAGACTGTAGAGATACAGGAACTGACCTGAGAGTCTCCAGTTTACAGTTTGGACTCTCCAGTCCAGAAGAGAGCAGCTTTACTCCTGAATCCTGCAGGTTGTTCCCACCCAGCTCCAGTTCTCTCAGATGGGAGGGGTTGGACTTCAGAGCTGAGGCCAGATAATCACAGCTGATCTCTGATAAACTGCAGCTCCACAATCTAAAGAAGAATAAATGAAAGATGAGACGGTGTCACAATAGATGAAAGGATCAAGTGGAAATCACACATAAAACATGTAGAGAACAAATGATCCTGAAGCATGTCAGTGTTCTATATGATTCTATTCTATATGATTCTATCAGGTGTGTGTCCCTTCAACAGTGGAGCTAACAGTGTCTATCACCAAGGTGCTGATAGTGACACTGTCACCTATTCACAAGCCCATGGCCCTCACAGTGTTCTGCTTGATCACAGAACAACAGCATCATTAAGCTTGTGTTGATTTATGTTCTATCCTGATGTTTTTGGAGCTCAGCTTATCCACACAGGCTGATTCTACCTGATAACCTGCAGCGTCTCAATCTGGACAAAGAAATAATACATTTGATTGACCTCATTTACAATCACACATGTTCACATCCTAAACCTAAATCCGAAATATTTTCCACAATGTATCAGAACATTTCATCATTGATAACACATCAGGTGATTAAAACATCAAAAACAGTAACTTTTTAAAGGGGCTGCCTTTGACATGGCTCATGTACATGACTGATGATGTCTCACATGGAATTCAACTCTTTCATTCTCTTGTTCTCTCATTTACATAAAATACACTGAAACAACATCCTTGACAGCACTTGATGTGTCAGCAGGAAGATTTGTGTCTATCTGTGTGTGTCCCTGTGTGTGTCTCTGCGTGACTGTGTGTGTGTCTCTGTGTGGGGCTGTGTGTGTGTCTCTGTGTGTCTTGTCTGATATTGACTGAAGCGGCTGCAGCCATTTATTATAATGTGCTGACGATTGTTAAAAGTGTAGTGTCTGAAGCCTGTATTTCTGTTCTCTGCAGGCTTTAACCACTGTACCATTTTCTTTAACATCTGTATCCAAATACCATTCTGTAGAAGTACAAAATATTAGTCAGTATCTGTGCTCTGCGGCCTTGACAGCTGCACAACCTAAATTTGTTTCTCAGCCATGTGGCTGCCACCTCGGACATATGTCCATTTTATGTCCTGTCATATGTGTCTTCATTTGCCCAGTAATTGAGGGTCCCGTTCCTCCTGATAGGAAATTACAGTGTGGGAGTCCAGGGGCCCTAATCTTCCTGGGTCCTCTTCTAACCGACTAGGCTCTATATCATCTGGTTGGCTAACTTGTCTTAGGAGGTCGTTAGAAAATAATGAGTTTACTGGACCAGATAAAAAGGGGCGACTGAAGTAAGCACTTCAGAGATCTTCACCATCAGAACGAAGAAAACTCCCTCGGGCAAGCTGCAGCGTCCGATTGATACCTGATTTTTCTCTCCAATAAACATCTCTTATATCCAAGTCGTGTCTACGAAGACTCCTTTCTCATTAGCACCTCTCGACCACCAGAAGAAGAAAATTTACCACAATAGTATATATTTAAAATAGTTAAACATGTGAATTATAATCACATGTGTTCAGTTTTTGGCTTACACTTACACACAAACCTGCCTGAAATCATGTTGATTTAATACAGCCTTGAAAAAACTACACTTTGTTTAAAAAGACAAGAAAATAAGTGATTGTGTGTGAGCTCAGACAAAAACAATAAAAAGGGTTTTAGTGTTAAATGAATGACAGACAGACTGTAGAGATACAGGAACTGACCTGAGAATCTCCAGTTTACAGTTTGGACTTTCCAGTCCAGGAGAGAGCAGCTTTACTCCTGAATCCTGCAGGTTGTTCCCACTCAGGTCCAGTTCTCTCAGATGGGAGGGGTTGGACTTCAGAGCTGAGGCCAGATAATCACAGCTGATCTCTGATAAGCTGCAGCTGTACAAACTAAAGAAGAATTAAAGCTGCAAGCAGCATTGAACGGGCCCTCGCACCCCCGTCGCCCGTCGGGGAGGGCGCGACGCCGGGGGGCCGCCGCCGAGCCCAAAGGAGCGACGCACGGTCAGAGCGGGAGCCCAAAAAGGCCGCCCAGACCCCCGCAAAGAGGCCTGAAAGCGGCTCGCTTCAGCTCGACGCGCCGCGCGAAAAAGCTCGCGGAAAAAGCTTCTCGATTTAACACAAACGCGTCGTCGTCGGGGGGCGGGGAGACAGACTCCTGAAGAGACTGCTGAGCAAACGTGAACGACGCCTCTCAGACCCTGAGTCTAACAGGCACACTGAACCCTGCAGAAGAGGCCTGAAAACACCTCATTCAGCTCCCCGCCACGACCGGGCCGTTTAACATATCACAAAAAGCTTGGCAAGTTAACATCGCACACGTGTGTAGATGACACGGGTCGAAAAAAAATCCAAAATCGGACCATAGCTGTAGGAGCAGTACGTCACATTCCATTGTACGCGCGTCTCAAAAGTCACCCGGCCAGAATCGGACGCTGGAGTTTGCCACGCCCCCACGGGTGAACCGTTTGACACAAACTAAATATTTTTTGATATTCACGTGCGCGAAGGTCTCGAGAACCTTCAGGTCAAATTTGAAGTGGATCTGATCTAAACTGGAGGAACACCGAGGTAAAAGAGCGGGCCTGGATATGGATTGTTAATGTGAACACGGAAATTGATATAGCTCGCTTCCTGTGGGGTTTAGCACATGGGTCGCGCTGACTTTTTTGTAGAGTCTGGTGTCCTGCACACGTGTGCCGAATTTCATATTTCTGGGTCGAACCTGCTTTTCGTGGCGCGTCAGAGCAGGAGCCCAAAAGGCCGCACAAAAACCCTGAAAAAGAGACCGAAAAGCAGCTCGCTTCAGCTCGACGCGCCGGGAGAACCGTGCGAGCGAACGGAACAAGCTTCGCAATTTAGCATCGCGCACGCGTCCAGACGACAAACGCGTCGCCGTCGGGGGGGCGGGGAGACAGATTCTTGACAAGACTGCTGAACAAACGTGAATGACGCCTGTCAGACCCTGAGCCTCACAGGCACACTAAACCCTGCAGAAGAGCCCGAAAAACAGCTAAATTCTGCTCCCCGCCACGGCCGCACCGTACAAAATATCACAACAAGCTTCGGAAAGTAACATCACCCATGCTTCGTGATGACATGGGTCAAAAAAAATCAAAAATCGGACCAGAATTGTAGGAGCAGGACACCACATTCCATTGTACGCGCGTCTCCAAAGTCACCCGGCCAGAATTGGACACTGGAGTTTGCCACGCTCTCACGGGTGAACCGTTTGACCGAAATTAAATATTTTTTGATATTCATGTGCGGGAACGTCTCGGGAATGTTCAAGTCAAATTTGAAGTGGATGTGATGTAAACTGGAGGAACACCGAGGCAAAACAGCGGGCCTGGACATGGATCGAAATGAGGAAAATCTGAACATTAAAATTAATATAGCTCGCTTCCTGTGGGGTTTAGCATATGGCTTGCGCTGACTTTTTTGTAGGGTTTTGCGTCCTGCACAAGCGTGCCGAATTTCATATTTCTGGGTCGAACCTGGTTTTCGTGGCGCTTCTTTGAAATTTTCTAGGTGGCGCTACAGAGCCATTTTACGCCGCACCCGCTAGCTCCAAGAGGATTTTTTGTAGCTCTTGTGATTCTCCACGTGCGTGCCGATTTTCGTAAACGTAGGTCGCACGCAGTCCCGGGGCTGCCTCATTGTTTGTATCTAGGTGGCGCTATAACATACAGCCAATATTGAAACGTTGATCTGTTCGGGACGGAATTCTAGGACGACCCATGGAAGCAGACGCGGATCGGACCACGTATGTCCGAGTTATGGCAATTATAAAAACCTTGATGTTTGGCGCGCCCGCCAAGGCACCGCCCACTCGTTTAATTGTGATGGTTTTTCTCACCTTCCTTCACCAAGGCCTCGTTGACTTCCTCACCCGTTTTGGGCAGAATCTGCTGAACGCAGTCCGATCAGGACGTCCCAGAGTAAAACATGACATTTCCTGTGCCCAGCAGGTGGCGCTATATTAATAACTGAATATTGATACATATTTCGGTTCAGGACGCGACCCCGATCACACCCGTGACCTTTGACCCCCATCGGACCTTGTATGTCCGAGCTGGGGCAGAATATTTTTTTTGGCGACGGGCCGAAATCGGGCCGAAACTTTGCAGGGCCGCCACGCCCAAACCGGAGCGAAATAAGAAAATCCCTTCGCAATTTTGCGTCGGGCATCAGTTTCCATGGGATGCGTCAAATATGAACAAAATCGGGTGAAAACCCTAGGACTAGTTCGTCAAATTCCTTTGTTCGCGCGTGTGCAGAAAAGTGCCAAAATCGCAACTTTGGACAAATATTGCGGACTCCCTGTTGGAGTTAGGCCGTCGCGCCAAGAGAGTTTTTCGTCCGGCCCGGTACGCTAAATATTGCCCCCAAATTTCATGAGCGTAGGACAAACCCAGTCCCGGGGCAGCAAAAATAGGTGGCGCTAGAGAGCACCTTTCGAGATAGCCTCTCGGGGACCAAAAAATCGAAAATTTTTCGCTGCCCTTTGGGGGGGTAGGTCAAATAAAATCAACTTTTCGTGCATGTTCAGGGGGTCAAAAAAGGCGTCCTTTTGTCGGAAGAATAACAAAAATAAAAAGAAGAAAAAAAATAAACATTCGAAAAACAATAGGGCTTCGCACCGAAGGTGCTCGGGCCCTAATAAATGAAAGATGAGACGGTGTCACAATAGATGAAAGGATCAAGTGGAAATCACACATCAAACATGTAGAGAAGAAATTATCCAGAAGCATGTCAGTGTTCTATATGATTCTATTCTATATGATTCTATCAGGTGTGTGTCCCTTCAACAGTGGAGCTAACAGTGTCTATCACCAAGGTGCTGATAGTGACACTGTCACCTATTCACAAGCCCATGGCCCTCACAGTGTTCTGGTTGATCACAGAACAACACCATCATTAAGCTTGTGTTGATTTATGTTCTATCCTGATGTTTTTGGAGCTCAGCCTATCCACACAGGCTGATTCTACCTGATAACCTGTAGCGTCTCAATCTGGACAAAGAAATAATACATTTGATTGACCTCATTTACAATCACACACGTTCACATCCTAAACCTAAATCCGAAATATTTTCCACAATGTATCAGAACATTTCATCATTGATAACACATCAGGTGATTAAAACATCAAAAACAGTAACTTTTTAAAGGGGCTGCCTTTGACATGGCTCATGTACATGACTGATGATGTCTCACATGGAATTCAACTCTTTCATTGTCTTGTTCTCTAATTTACATAAAATACACTGATACAACATCCTAGCACAGGGAATCCCAAAGGGACGTGAGTATAATACAACACAAAGGTTTACATTGTATCAATCAATAAATAACTTCAATCCTCATTTGTGGGGCTTTCAGTCTAAATATTTAAAGTAATTTATGGAAATCAAATACATTTTAATTGAAAACACTTTGCCTTAAAAATAAAGTAATCTACCCGTTCTTATTCTGCCACCTCTCATGACGAAGACACAGAATCAGCAGGACTACAATTCAGTGATGGATTCAGCATTAGAAGAGATGTTTAAGCGTTTGTTCAGTTCAGTACACGATAAGTGGGTCCAACAACTCAGACAGAGGTCCTCAAAAACATGAGACAAGAGGCACGGTCAAAAAAACAAGCAAGGATCATCCAGTACAGGACCAGGAGGAGCCAGAGACACAGAGGGAACTAAATCCAAACCAATGAGGGGAGTGATGCAGCACAGGTGAGGAGACACAATCAGGGAACAGGTGTACACACACAGGTGGGGATGGGGCAGACAGGTGGGGGCGGGGCAGACAGGAAGCTGAGGCAGAGACAGCGGGGAGTAAATATGTCAGATATTTGATCTTTTTCTATTTTAACTGTCCTGTGTTGATCTTCAAGACTTCAGAGGAAGACGGTACTCCCAATTTATAAAAGAACAATCATATTTAGACTTTCTAACAGGTCACTCCTCCTCCTCATTTGTCTCATTTATTCTAGATTATACACTTATCTAAATCAATCAGATTATTTATTAGGTTTTGTCCTCCCCTTTGTGTCTGTTGCCCCTCCCTCACCTGTCTCATCACTCTGATCTTCCTCACCCGTGTCTAATGGTCTCGTCCCCCCCCTGTGAGAACAAAGCTGACTTTTGGACTAGATCTGTCTGTCTCAAGACCACATCATTCAGCAACAAACTGACCCATTATCATCAATATTAGACATCTGTTGCTCCTTCTAACTGAAGTATGACCTTTCTTGTTTTTATTTTGATTCATGGCCTTTTGTCATTTCCTCTGGTGGTCAATAAAGTAACTTGTGATTCTGATCAGTGCTTCAAGCAAATAATGCTACATCAACATCAACTACATTCAGTCTTTTCTCTGGGGACCCTGGGACCTCTTCAAAGACCTATGGCGGTCTGTAGACCTGCTATTGACAACCATTGTTCAACTACTACAATAGTTTCTCTCTGTGGGCTAACAGACACCAGTTGTCACTCACAGCTGGACCAGTAGGGGTTTGGACTGGTGGAACTGGTTTTAAATGAGCACCATTGTTACCTGGCTCCCCAGGTAGGTGAAACACTTTCAGGCTGGATTTCTCACTAAACTGGTTTGAGGAGTGTCTACATTGAAATGGTCTTATCTTCTTCAAACATGTTCACATTTCCATGTGTTAGACATCATTGGAAAGATTAGAAACTACACTTCCACAATCTGGAAATAACTCCAAATGTCCCTCAGGAGACTTGTTCCTGGTTTTTCTGTGGCTGGACACATGTATCATATATACTTACTGAACAATCATGAAACAGGAAAATACAGGAACTGACCTGAGAGTCTCCAGTTTACAGTTTGGACTCTCCAGTCCAGAACAGAGCAGCTTCACTCTTGAACCCTGCAGGTCGATGTTTCTCAGGTCCAGTTGTGTCAGATGGGAGGGGTTGGACTTCAGAGCTGAGGCAACGACTTCACAGTTAGTCTCTGACAGTCTGATGTACTTAAATCTGTGATGACCAAGAAAATGATTGTGTTGACATCATTCAACACTTAAATATAAACATATATTTGTCTTTTACATCAAAAGTAAAACAAAACCTGCAGCTTTACACCACAAACTTTACACTACTAACTAAAGAGACACAGTTCTGACATGAATTTCCCACCAGTAACTGTGAACACAGTGACCTTTGACCTTCATGAATGGAATCAAAAACCTTGTAGAGGACACTCCCAGAAGATCACCATTGTTCATATCAGTGGCCATTTACCTGAGGAGATCACTGCATGGCACTAAATGTGTCTTTACTGACTGTGAAACAGCCACTCATGTTTGTTGACTGACTGTTCAGTCATGGACAGTAATTCTGATCCACCACATGATTCAGCCTGATCTCCTGGACCTGTCAAAGTTCTCTTGATCTCTACATTGTAATCAACTCTTGTAGTTTGGCTGTTTGAAATCAGAAAGTGTCCCCAGCACAGTCCTGGAAGAACACACCTGAACTCATCCCCCTGACTTCCTTGGTGAGTGACATCATCTCCTCCCAGTTTGATGTGAACCATGGGGTGCTGGGAATTGTGGGGAGGAGGGGGCCCTGTCAGAGGACCTGAGACAGCAGCAGCTTCAGACCTGCTCTTTGTTCAGCAGCTGAATCTAAATGCTGCTGAGAGACAACTGCAGTGGACCAATCTGTGTTTCCACTCACAGGATCACAACACGTGTTGGGTGTGGCCGCTCTGACTCCAGAGAACAGGCGTCACATGATGAATCACTGTCAATCATATGGAAGATAGAAACTACACACACAAATGACTGAATGTGCTTTCAGCTCTTGAATTCTAAATATGCTTTGAAGAAAGAGGCAGCCGTCACATCTGGCCTCCACTCACACCTTCTGATGTTTGACATCTTTATGAATCCTTCAGCTGCAGCAGATCACAGGTACAAACAGTTCTTGTGACATGTAACCATGTCTGCCATTCCACTGGATTCAACGTGCTGGAAGCCAAGATGGCGGCCAACCCAACTCTTAGTTTGTGTGGTCTGAATGTGAGGTTTGGGTTTTAATGTTTCAAGTCGTCATATTGTTAAAATCTGTGAACATTGGGTTTGAAAGTGGGAAGTTTTACAAGTTCTTCTTTAGTTTTTTTCTATTCTTAGATGATTTCTGATGAATTGCTTTGTGTGTTTGAAGCCAGGAGTTCTTCTAGAATCAATATGGTGGTGTATGGCCCTGCAGCAGCTAGCTTCCACCAGTGCTGCAGCAGTTAACTTCCACTAGCTCTGCAGCAAATATCTACCAGCTCTGCTACAGCTACCCTCCAGCTCCGCTACAGCTCTGCTACAGCTACCCTCCAGCTCCGCTACAGCTACCCTCCAGCTATGCTACAGCTACCCTCCAACTACCCTCCAGCTCTGCTACAGCTACCCTCCAACTACCCTCCAGCTCTGCTACAGCTACCCTCCAACTACCCTCCAGCTCTGCTACAGCTACCCTCCAGCTCTGCTGCAGCTACCCTCCAACTACCCTCCAGCTATGCTACAGCTACCCTCCAACTACCCTCCAGCTCTGCTACAGCTACCCTCCAACTACCCTCCAGCTCTGCTCCAGCTCGCCTCACTCAGCTGTTGACCTTCATCATAGCTAATGCAGCACTAACTCTTCTGGCTCTTTTTCTTCTGCTCACCATCAGTGAACTTGAAGTGGTTGGAACAGTTAGCGTCCTATTGAAGGTGATGAAGACTGGACTGCTCCTCATCATCGTTTTCTTCCCAGAAGAAGCAGCGCTGGGATCCCAGCATCTCCTTCAGGTTCTGTCCCACCTGGTCCATCATTGTCCTGATGATGTCATTCTGCCCACTCTGCTATTCTTTAGTGCATGTGACTGTTGCCATGGCGTTGTTCTTGTCCTGCTAGGCTAAGCTATCAGCAGAGTTCTATTCACTCAGAGAGAAAGAAAAGTCTGATTTGTCTTTTTCTTCTCCTGTCTGGGGACAGTGAAGTCCACCCTGGCCCAGGTAGAAACTGTCTACACACACCAAGTGATGTTACATGTAGATCAGGGCTTGGTGTTCTTCACCTCAATGTTACAAGTCTATTGACAAACTTGACCTGCTTCAAATCTGGGCTAAACCGACGGCTGCTGACATTCTGCTCGTCTGAAACTTGGCTAAAGAAATCCATCCCAGACAAAGACGTTGCTGTTAAAGGTCACAGTGTTTCCGTGGTGACCGTCCCCAGAAAAGGTGTTGGCATAGCAACATCTGTCAGTCAGAAAGTTCATCCCACTCTTCAATCATCTCTTTCCCTCAGTCAATCTGCATTTGTTGCTCTGAACTTGGAGCTTCTTCATGGCTCCTTTCTCACCATCGTAGGCTGCTCTAGAGCGCCCTCTGCTGGTAGTCACACTCTAGCATCATTCAATCAGCAGCTTTCCACTTTTGACTTCAATGACATTCTTCTCCCAGGAGATCTGAACTGGATTGGTTATCTCCTGTCTCTCAGAGGTTTAAATCTCTGTGATTCTTTTAACTCAACACAAATAGTTAACGGGTCAACACGCCCACACCTTAAATGTCCAGAGAAATCTTCTCTTCTTGATTTATTCTGAACTAATTCCCCTCATAAATACTCAGATATTTAAGGTATTTTTCTCAATGATCTGAGCCATCATTGTGTTATAGCTCCTGTCAGACCAGCTGAACTCCCCAAATTAAGGCCCCAGATTATTTTTAAATGGGATTAGAAGCATTTCTGTGAGCAGGGTTTCATCATGATTTATGGCACTTTGATTGGTCCAGGATCTGACTTTTGAATGATGTAGAGCTGGCCTGGAAGTCTTTTTCTGCTGCTTTGACTCTGATCATAAATAAACATGCCCCTCTCTGCTCATGTAGAGTGAAGGCTACAAACAATCCTTGGTTCTCCCCTGAACTGTCCAGGCTCCTTAAAGCCAGGGATGAGGCCTGGACTAAGGTCAGAACTTCTACATCCCAGGGTGACTGGCTGATATTCAAACAGCTCAGAAATCACTTTACTTCCCTCCTTAAAAAGGCTCAATCTGATTTTCATGTTGATTAAACTACCCAGAACTTCCACCATCCTCAGAAGTTTAGGAAAGGAGTCAAATCTTCATTTGGGGATGAAACCAGAGGAATTTCCTGATGCAGGAATTCTATCTGATAAATCAGCCCCTCTTAATTGTTGGAATGAAGACTTTGTTTGTTCAGGACCTCTGTTGGAGTCCTCACATCCACATCAGTCTAATGTGCAGGGGCTTTGCCCTCAAGCAGCACCTATTCATGCTGTGGCTCCAGGATTTGATCTGACTCCTTGTGAAGGAGCCCAGGTCCATCTGGCTTTAAAGCAACTGGATCTAATAAATGTGCTGGAGCTGACAACCTGGAGCCTCTCTCTTTGAGCTCAGCTGCAGACTTCATAGCAGAACCTCTGTATCATATTTTCATCTGACTCTTTCTGAAAATGAGATTCTGAGAATATGGAAGTGTGCTGATGTTCTTCCCTGCTGAAAGGTGCTGATCCCTCCGTAGTGAACAACTATGGGTCCATCTCTACGTTGTGTTCTCTCCACAGTTTTAGAAAAGTTGCTGGCTGAACAACTTCCATGTTTTTTGGATCATCTGGTCTTCTCTGTCAACACCAGTCAGGTTGTAGCAAACAGGACAGCAGGAGAACTGCTGCTGTTAAAGTGCTGAAGGACATCATAGAATGTATATATACGCGTATACATCTGCCTGTACAAACAACATGATTGTACTGACAACCACTGCTGTGACACAATGCTGAGGCACTGTCACCGTTGTCTCTTGGTTTGTATGTGAGCTCCATCATTAAAAGAGATTTAGAGGAGATCCTTTTCTTCACTGATATAGAACTATATCCATCTAACATTGATACACATGTTAGAACTGTAAACATGCTCATGATGCTTTTACAGGGGCTTTATTACTAGATTCATACAACCTGTGGAATAGTAAAGGTTGATGCTCCATATCTTAATCACATCTGGACTTACACAGCCTTCCTGCAGTTCCTCACAGCTGGAATCAGTCTGAGTCGTCCCTCCTCTGATGTGTTGTACTTCTCCAGGTCCAGCTCATCCAGAACCTCCTCTGACATCTGCAGCAGGTAGGCCAGAGCAGAACAGTGGACCTCTGATAGTCTCTTCTTTGACTTCTCCTCTGACTTCAGGAACTGTTGGATCTCCTGATGGACTGAATCATCCTTCATCTCCATCAGACAGTGGAAGATGTTGATGCTTCTGTCTGGAGAGACTTCATCACTCTTCATCTCCTTCAGGTTGTTGATGACCCTCTGGATGGTTTCTGGACGGTTGTCTGTCTGGTTCAACAGTCCTCTCAAGATTCTCTGATTGGACTCCAGAGAGAGACCATGAAGGAAGCGGACAAACAGGTCCAGGTGTCCATTTGGACTCTTGAGGGATTTCATCATGGCTCTCTCAAGAAAGATGTCTACAGAACTGAACAAGGAAGATGATCTTAGTTCTGAGTCACAGAGGAAAGACTCTATAACTTTTATCTTGGTGTAATAGTGGAACATGTGGAACAGGTAGACTGCAGCCAGAAACTCCTGAATGCTCAGATGAACAAAGCAGTAGACTGATTTCTGGAAGATCACACTCTCTCTTCTGAAGATCTCTGTACAAACTCCTGAGTACACTGACACCTCTAAAACGTCCAGTCCACATCGCTCCAGGTCTTCTGGGTAGAAAACGATGTTTCCATTCTCCAGATGTTCAAACGCCAGCTGGCCCAACTTCAGCAGGACTTCTTTGTCAGCCTCAGTCAGTTCCTCTGGTCTTTGGTGTCCTTCATACTTCTGCTTCTTCCTCTTTGTCTGAACCATCAGGAAGTGTGAGTACAGGTCAGTCAGGGTCTTGGGCAGCTCTCCTCTCTGCTCTGTGGTCAACATGTCCTCCAGAACTGTAGCAGAGATCCAGCAGAAGACCGGGATCAGACACATGATGTGGAGGCTCCTGGAGGCCTTGATGTGGGAGATGATTCTGTTGGACAGATCTTCATCACTGAACCTCCTCCTGAAGTACTCCTCCTTCTGGGAGTCAGTGAAGCCTCGTACTTCTGTCATCCTGTCAACACACCCTGGAGGAATCTGATTGGCTGCTGCAGGTCTGGAGGTGATCCAGATGAGAGCTGAGGGAAGCAGGTTCCCCTGGATGAGGTTCCTCAGGAGGACGTTGACTGATGACACCTGTGTGACATCAGAGATGACCTGCTTGTTGTTGAAATCCAGTGAAAGTCTGCTTTCATCCAGGCCATCAAAGATGAACAGAAGTTTACAGACAGTCAGATCTTCTGCTCTGATCTTCTGTAATGTTGGATGGAAACCATGAAGCAGTGTGAGAAGACTGAACTGCTCATGTTTGATCAAGTTCAGCTCCCTGAATGAGAGCAGGAGCACCAGACTGATGTCTTGGTTCTCCAAACCCTCTGCCCAGTCCAGACTGAACTTCTGCACTGAGAAGGTTTTTCCAACACCAGCGACACCATTTGTCAGAACCACTCTGATCTTCTCCTCTTGGTCACAGAAGGCTTTGAAGATGTGCTGGCACTTGATTGGAGTGTCATGGAGGCTCTTCTTGGAGGTCCTCTCCAGTTGTCTGACCTCATGTTGTGTGTTCACCTCCTCACTTTGTCCCTCAGTGATGTAGAGCTCAGTGTAGATGTTGTTCAGCAGGGTTCCTCTTCCTGCTTCATTAGTTCCTTCAGTCACACGTTCACATCTTCTCTTCACACTGATCTTATGTTCTTCTAAAACCTGCTGCAGTTCACTGACTAAAACCAGAGAGAAGAAAGAAAACACATTATTCCCATCTCTTCTAAAGTCATCAACACAGCTACAAATTCATGACGTCACATGTTGAATTTTCCAGTCAACAATTTTACTTTGTCCAGTCTTCATTTCAGCATCTCTCTGCAGTCTGTCAGAGTGTTCACAAGAGGACTCTCCTGGTGGAGCACACTGGTCCCAGGATGGGGACATGGACTCCTTCCTGTCACTGGGAAACATTTGGGATTGATTTAGAGGTCATTCTTCTGAAAATGACATGATCATGACTGAGTTTAAGAGAATATTCTTCTGTCTGAATTCATCTTTCAGTCTAAAGAACATGATCCTTTTTCCTCTTTTCAATCAGCATCATCCACATATGACTGTATCTGATCTATATTCAGGCTCTGGGTTTCTGGAGAGAACTGAGACACAACTACCATTGGAACACATGCTGTTAAATAAAGTTCAGTACAACTGAGATGAAGAATCATTTAAGATTTAACATGAAATGTTGAACATGAAGGTCCAGCAAGGAGAACTTGTAGAATCCAGATGTGATAAATCTAAAATGAGGTGACCACTGTGGACATCAGCTTGTAATAAACCTGTAGTTTAAGAGTTGAATAAAACATCTCCAGATGGAAACTCCCACCCTGCTGATGCTCATGTGACTAACAGTTGTCATCTAGAAACACTAAATCAGTTTTCTTACTTTGGCTTTGAAGGTCCAGCTTCAGCTCTGAAGTTTAAAAGTCTGCTATTGGACCGGTCACTCTTCATGGACACACAGCTGGACACTGGAGACTCTGTCAGCTTCAGTTTTCTGGAGATAAAACAAACTGAATGAACACGTGACCTCAGGAAATGTTCAAGTTGACATCTTGTGCTTCACATGGTGAACATGGTTCCTTGATGTCTAAATTGATGGTAGTCAGGTGCTTTGGCATGGACGGCTGGGTTTGGGTCTGGCTGGCTCTTTTCTTTTTGAAGCCTCAAACAGCCGCGGTTGGCCGCAGCAGTCTGCCCCAGAGTGGAACGTCAGACTGGATCATCTCATATTTGGATTATTCAGGGGGATCTGAGGGCTCCTCTCACTTTGAGCTGATCCTGATGTAATTGGTTCAGTTGATCAGTCACTTATTAAACTGTTGTTTTCCTGTTTTTGTTGTTGTTTTTTAATGAATTCAAAAAGAGGAGCGGGGTAAATGTGCAAACATGCTGTAACGTCCTGTCCTCTTCTGATGTGTTACTATTGAACAGCTCTGTGTTCATCTGTTGATTCAAAGGGATTTTTCATCAATTCTGTTGGATGAGCTTGACTGACGGCCCAGGTACGTTTTATTGGTTTGGGGGAATCATTGACACAAGAGAAACAAGAAACGGAATGGTTTTTAGTTTTGTTCAAAAAACGACAAAGAAGGAAAAACGACAAAGAAGGAAGGTTCGTTTTTGTTCAAAGAGCAGAAATCCACTACATATTTAGACTTCGGAGCCCTCTGTGCAGTGCCCTTCAAAATAAAGGTCTAGCTCCAGGCAGGCCCTGAACAGACTGAATTTCCTTCATGATTTCCCTCTCATAGACTGTAATGAATCATGTATATTTAGTAAATTAAAGCAGGTTTTCTTACCAAAGTCTCTATTGAGCGAGAGAAAGATTTCTCAAGAAGAAGTGCTCTGAAAGTGGAGATTAACGTGACCAGCAGGTGTCGCTGTGCCTGAACGTTGTCATCAATAGTCCCTCATTAAACATCCCAGGGATTTCTACATGGATCTGGGTTTACACCAATTTATACAGTAAATCAATCACCAGGACCTCTGTTCACATTTTAATGATCATTCTTTACATTCTTATATTCATTTCTATTTTCCACATACTTGAATGTATGCTTTTATTGTGTGGGAGCAACTGGCCACCGCTGGGGGAATTTACGATTTTGGCTCTTTGACAAAAACAAACAAAATAAGAGCTCATTTCTTGTTTCCTCTTGTGACGAATATTCCCAGACAACAGCCCGATAAAACGTAGCTCATCACTGACGCTGTCACTGATCATTAGAAAGTGTGTCGTACATGTTTGTCATCAGGTTCATGGTTTTTAGACTGATGTGAAAGAGATCAAATGACTTGAAGAGTTGAATAAAACATCTCCAGATGGAAACTCCCACCCTGCTGATGCTCATGTGACCAACAGTTGTCATCTAGAAACACTAAATCAGTTTTCTTACTTTGGCCTTGAAGGTCCAGCTTCACCTCTGAAGGATATAGGTTTATCTTTGGACATGTCACTCTTCATGGACAAACAGCTGGACCCTGGAGACTCTGCTCTGTCCTCCTCCTCCATTCTGCTGAGATGTTTTACACTTACACCACGTTTCTGATGCACACAAATCTAAAACACATCAGACTTTACTCGACGACAAAAGCAAAGTTAACCCTCACACTCCCCAACTCTGACCTGAGCAGTAAAACTCCAAAGGTTCTTCAACACGGACACAAATGACTTCAAATGTTGATCCTGAACACCAGATGGATGAAGGATTTCTCTTCTTTTAAAAGCCTTCTTTACACTCACCCTGCGTCCGTCTTTACTCTTCCTCGAGCTCAAACCGAATACTTTCACTTTCACTTTGAAGCAGTGTTGCCAATTTGGCGATTTTCTCGCTACATTTAGCGACTTTTCAGACCCCTTTAACGACTTTTGTTTCAAAAACGCGACTAGCGACAAATCTAGCGACTTTTTCTGGTGTTGGTGGGGAGTTTTCTGGGTTTTGGAGACCGGCGTGTGAACGTATTGCTCACTTCCGGTCCTCGACGCGCTCTCCCGGAAGTCCCTCCCCCCGCCCCAAAGCGCTCACCGGCGGTGACGTCACACAGCCTCGCGCAGCAGGTGAACTGGGCGCGCGCAAAGCCGCTCGTGGCGGGAGCATGCTGCAAGCCCTTCAGTCACAGTCTGAGTCACGTGCTCACCTCGTCCACGTGTGTGTGGCACGAGCTCAGCATGGAGCTAGTTAGCACAGCGCGGCTAAACACGGTCAAAGATGCAGAAAGGAATCAAACCCTGAGTTCAAAGGCGGCTTGAAGCCCTTTATTGAGACGATACACGGGATACTGCCTGTGCTGTAAGTCTGACTTCTATGTCAAACTTTGTGACATTAAAACACTCAAAGCCTCATAACAGTCACCCCCAATGGGCTCTATTCACGGCTGTGCGCGTGACGTAGACGCGGGTTTATGACGCAGTTATGCGAAATAGGTGATGACGTCACTTAGTGACCTTTAGCGACCTTTGGGACAGCCAATAGCTACTTCCCTTACTGAGGAGTTGGCACCACTGCCCTCCACTACACATTTAATTTGGAAATCTTTTATTTTCTTACAGCAAAGAGCAAAAATGTACAATATGAACAATCACCCTTCACCACATGCACAGTACACGTAATTGTGTACTCTCGCTCTCACAAGGCATTCAGGTGAGACCTCCTCCATCCCTGTAGACCCGGTGCAGCGAAGCGCCCCCTGCTGGTCAGAGTCACACACCGCATACACACTGTTGATGACGCAGATGTTTCTGAGACGCGTCTGAGATCATCTCTTCATCTTCAGGAGCTTTATTGACTGAATAATGAGAGGTTCTGAAGGAAAATGAAGCGACGCTCAAACTCAGGTTTGTGTGGATTTTGAATCGACCAAGTTTTCATACTCAAATATTCTTCTGTTTTTATTGGGGTTTAAAAACTCCTGAAAAGATGTGTGCCTCAGTTGAAAGACTAAATTAGCCGGATATGACCTTGTTTGAGAAAATGTGACACATTCATCGATTTCTAACGGACTAAATGAAGAAAAGGTTCTTGAGACCATCATGTTATGAAGAAATGTGACCACTAGAGGGCGACACATGCTGTCAACGTGAGAGACAGCGTGGAAAAGTAACTTGAATTCTGAACACCCTGTTAAATTCAACCCTCTTTGATATGATCATGTAAAACAGTTAGCTATTATTTCCAGCACAGTTAAAGTGTTTCAACAATAGTGTTTTATTTCTGCTGCTGTGGTGACAGTGAAAACCTTTTTTCTGGTGGAATTATCAGGCAGAGCTGCTGTGTGTGTTGAGACATGTTGTGATCACAGCTGCTGGAGTGAAGGAACATGATCCACTTATTGTTTAACACAGTTGCAGTTTCTCTGTTGTCTCCTACCAAGTGGCTTCACTAGGCCTATTTTGGGGGGCTGAAGCCCACCTAAAATATTCTTATTATTCTTTACATCAAAGTTCTGATACATTCAATATAAAGTGTTCAGAAGACGAGTCAAATAAATAATGACAGAAGCTGTAATCATTGACATAAATGTGATCATAATCCTGTCAGTTTCCATTCTCTTCATAGTGCAGGGATGTCCAAGCTCTTCCACAAAGAGCCGTGTGGCTGCAGGTTTCTGTTCCAACCCAGCAACAGCACACCAGACTGGACTCTTTTCATCACCTGACCTGAGTCTTCACACAGCTGACTGGTCAGACTGGGAGCGCTTGACTGGTTGGAACTGTGTGGCGACAAGGAGATTTTCAACCAGGAGAGAAATTGCTGGGTTTATCAGTCACCAACAAGTGTTCACTGTTTTCCCAGCTTGTGCCCAGTTACAGTTTCTCAGGTGGACAGAACTGTAGAGATCAGCCATTTCATGTCAGTGAAACCACGTGGGTCACTTGGAATAGATATGTGCATACAAGACTTGGACGCACCACAAAAACGCAAGCATGGAGAGTTTTTTAGCTAAACGGCCCTAAACCGTTTCCCATTCATTTTCAATGGTAGTGCCTAAACCACGACGGATGCAATATATTTCCGGCCCTATCATCCGGTGGCCCTGTTTTGCCGTTTACGCGAAGAGCGGGTGCCATGACTGCATGTTGCACGACTGTACATAGTTCTGAAATGTAATGCTGCACTACTACACACAGTTCTGAAACATAATGTTGAACTCCTGTAAATAGTTCTGAAACATCATGTTGAACTCCTGTAAATAGTTCTGAAATGTAATGTTGAACTCCTGTAAATAGTTCTGAAATGTAATGTTGAACTCCTGTAAATAGTTCTGAAATGTAATGTTGAACTCCTGTAAATAGTTCTGAAATGTAATGTTGAACTCCTGTAAACAGTTCTGAAATGTAATGTTGAACTCCTGTAAATAGTTCTGAAACATCATGTTGAACTCCTGTAAATAGTTCTGAAATGTAATGTTGAACTCCTGTAAATAGTTCTGAAATGTAATGTTGAACTCCTGTAAATAGTTCTGAAATGTAATGATTCACTCCTGTAAATAGTTCTGAAATGTAATGTTGAACTCCTGTAAATAGTTCTGAAATGTAATGTTGAACTCCTGTAAATAGTTCTGAAATGTAATGATTCACTCCTGTAAATAGTTCTGAAATGTAATGTTGAACTCCTGTAAATAGTTCTGAAATGTAATGTTGAACTCCTGTAAACAGTTCTGAAATGTAATGTTGAACTCCTGTAAATAGTTCTGAAATGTAATGTTGAACTCCTGTAAATAGTTCTGAAACATCATGTTGAACTCCTGTAAATAGTTCTGAAATGTAATGTTGAACTCCTGTAAATAGTTCTGAAATGTAATGATTCACTCCTGTAAATAGTTCTGAAATGTAATGATTCACTCCTGTACACAGTTTGAGATTTAATGTTTTATGAGTGTGTTTGTGTTTAAATAAAATTGAATTTCCCACTTTGGTCCATACTGTCAACATATATGTCTTCTCAAAAGCCAATTAAAGGCAGCAGAGTCCTGAGTTGAAAACAATATCTAGTACTGAAGTATAATATTAACAATTCTAATATTCCATCTGTCTATTAATATCCCCAACTGAATTAGTTCCCCACCTATCTCCTCAGATTATTTGTAGCAGAATTAGTAAATATGGTAGCATTTCCCTGATGAGGGAATTTTATTTCCAAGGGCAGGTTAGACTGGTTTTAAAGGTCATTTTAGCACTTTTAGAAGGAACCAGATTCTGCCAGGAGACTTCTCAGATCACTCCGTGGTGTCCTGTTGTGTTTTTATTGGTAGGACTGTGCTAAAGTAGATGTTAGGCAGCTTTGTCAACAGTCTGACTGTTGTGAGGGTGAGACTGAGTCACCACCACCGTCTCAAGAACTTTAGAAATAGAAAGGTTAGATATGGGCCTAGAGTTTGTAACACATCTGGATCACATGATGTTTTTTAAGCAGCGGTTTGATTACTGCAACCTTGTAAGACAAGGGTTCAAAACCTGTGGCTCAAGAGCTGAAGAGAGAATTGATCTGGCCAAGAACAGAACTTCCAATCAGGGGGAACATCTCCTTTATGAAGTGGGTTGGGATGGGGTCGAAAGGACCGGTGGTAGACTTGTACACTAGGGTCAAGGGTTAAAGGAGTACAAGGGCTCAGCGGTGAACCCGTCTGCTCCTCCTGTACCAGCAGATCTTTCTGCTGTCTTCTCTCTCATAATAACTTCAGTAGTGAAGGAGCTCAGAGAGTCTTCACTATCAGGTGGAGAAGGAACACGTGGATCCAAATCCCTGAGACTCCTGGTTCATCTGGCTACACTGCTGGACAGAGACCTGGCCTTGTTCTGGTTTTCCTGATGTGGCGGGGCGGTAAGTTTTGGGAAAGGTGCGGACAACGCCACCTGGGGTATTTCGCCCCAGGAACTAGTTTTGATGGGTGTGGTGCAGTTCACACCTGGTAAAAGGTCACACAGGTTCAAAGATACACAATGATTGGCTGAGACGTGCTTTCCAAAGTGGAACCGATTTTATTTTGGTCCTTGCTGCTACTTAAAAACAAACAAATAAATTCACACAGTCAGTGCTTCACTATTGCTGGGCTAAATCAAAAGAAAGCATCACTAAACTAGACACAACTTTATGGAATGGGGCTTGGGCTTACCACGGCAGCCAGCAGGGGAAAACTCTATGTAACACCACGTGAAAAATCAGGGACACCCAGAGTGCACTTCACTGCAAAATAAATACCACCACCAAGGGATCTGGCTGCCACACACTGGGGGTCCCCAGCTCCTGTTCAACACACAAAAAGAAACACAAAACCATTACAAGCCCAGCAATAGAACTATGAACAAAATGGAATCAAATATTCAAAGAAAATGATCCAAACACAAAAACACTGAACGAAATAAACCCAGGTCAAATACAAAATACACACTAAAAAGATTATCTTGACAACAAAACAGTGAACAATATGCAAACAGTAAAACAGGTTGTGACTCAAACCTTCAGGCCTACTGCACACAACGACCAGCAGGCTGGAATCGGCAGCCTAACAGGCCACGCCCCCGCGTGCTTTTGCTGGCACAAAGCCCGCCTGATCAGAACGGCATATTCAAATAAAAGGACACAAACACACGACGACAAAACAGCAGCTCTCATGGGAGTGGCGGCCGCCATGAGCAGGGCCGCACACCGAGGCTCTGAGCCCAAAGATGAGTTAGCGTGGGAAAACTGAACACAACTCTGGTGAGTGTTGGCCCGCAGAGGAATTATATTTGGCCCGCGAAACAATTCCAAATGATTCCTGTAGCTGGCCCTCGTTGGTATTAGATGGCGCATGTGTCGCCATCTAAAAAAAACTCCAAATCCCAGAATGCTCTGCTGCTGTTTTCCCGCGTCAATCAGGACAGGACTCTCCCTGTTGACAGTTGTCATGGAGACCTCCAGCCGCTACCGGCGCCGTGACCCTTCATCAAAATGTCACAAAGAAAGTCAGGAAACAGGAGCTTTGTGGACTGGTGGGGATCACAATATATGTTTACTTGTATAAAAGACACACCTGTTTGTCTTGTATGTGGAGCCAGTGTGGCTGGAACGAAGGAGTACAATAGTAGACCACACGAGGAAACCAAACAGCAGGACAAGGACAAGGACCTGGACATGACTCAAAGACACCAGAAAGTAGAGGAGATGACAAGAAAATGAGTTTCACACCAGACCATGTTTAAAAAAGCCACATCCCAAAGTGAGGCTGCCGTAAAGGCCACTTTTATTGTGGCAGCGGAGATGGTGAAATCCTCCCGGGCCTTCAGTGAGGGAGAGTTTGTGAAGAAGTGCTTGCTGAGAGTTTGTGACCTTGTGTGCCCAGAGACAAAGAAGCACTCTCAAATGTGAGCCTGAGCACAAACACAGTAGCCCAGCGCACATGTGAGCTTGCCACCAACCCGCGTGAGCAGCTGATGGAAAAGGCCCAAGACTTGGTGGATTCTCCCTGGCTGTAGGTGAGAGCTGGGACACGTCTGATACTGCCCAGCTGTCAGTCTTCATCCCTGGAGTGGACTCCAATCTGTGTGTGACCGAGGAACTCCTGGGATGAACATCCACGCATGGCACAAGCACGGGCCAGGAGATGTTTGAGGAGGTTTACACATGTGTCCCTGACATGAAGCTGCCCTCAGAAAAACTGCTGGCCTTAAGGACAGATGGTGCACCAGCGACGTGCGCTCTAAAACGTGGACTGGTGTGCAGGTTTCAGGAGAAGATGTGGGAGGAGAACTGTGCAGGTGAGCTCACTGTTTATCACTGCATCACACATCAAGAATCACGATGAGGCAAAGCCCTCAAGATGGAACATGTTGTGACCACAGGAACACAAGTTCACTTCAGAAGAGCCAAAGGTCTGGATCAGCGCCAGCTCAGGAGTGTGGTTGGGAATACCGGGATGGGACGGATCACACAGAGGTGAGACGGTTGAGCCCAGGAAAAGTCCTGAGCAGATGTTTCCAGCCGCGTGAGGAAACCTGTCCGTTTCTGGAAAGCCAAGGGGAAGACACAGAGCTGAGGGAGGAAAAGTGTGTGTGTGAACCGGCCTTTGTGTGTGACATCACGAGCAGCCTGGATGCGCTGAACCTGCAGCTTCAGGGGCGGGGCCGCATCATCACAGACGTGCACGCTGCACTGAGGGCTTTGAAAATGCAGCTGCTCTTGTGGGACAATCGCATGCTGCAAGAACATCTGGCTCATTTTCCCTGCTGTCAAACCATGAAAACGCAGCTCTCCACGGTGGTTTTCCCACGCACAGAGTTGGCTGAAAAACTCAGCACACTCGGCGCTGAGTTCACCTGGCGATTTGCCCACTTTGATATCCAGAAATCCAGGTTCTGACTGCTCAGTAATCCGTTTGCAGTTGAAGTGGAAAAGGCAGCAACCAACCTCCAAATGGAGCTGATGGACCTTGAGTGTAGTGACACGCTGAAGTCAAAGTATGATGCTGTGGGCGCTTCACAGTGTCCACATTTCATCCCTGACACAACGCCTCAGCTCCACACCCAAGCTGCTCACATGCTCTCCATGTTCAGCGACACTTATCTGTGTGAGACGCTGTTCTCCTCCATGAACGTGACCCAAACCTCTCACAGGAAACGTCTGACTGATGAGCACCTTGGTTCCATCCTGAGGATTTCCTCAACTCAGAGCCTGAGCCCAGACATTGACTCACTAGCGTCCAAGAAGAGATGCCAGGTATCTGGCTGGGACGAGTAGATGAGTGTGTAGCAGACAGACAGACAGACAGACAAACTGAGCTGTAGTTAACCTTTCCTTCATGCACTTTTTCTTCTACTCCAAGACATGGGTTTGACTAGTTTCACATTCATTGAATGATATTATTACTACTTCATTATATTATTATTCTTATTGTTGTTTTTGCTAATGTATTATTAGCCTGTGGAAAAAAGGTATTGTTGAAATTTGAACCAGAAGACTGCAAACAAAAAAAGAGGCCTGTGATTTTTATTTAAATTTTATGTAAGAAATGAATGCCATTGATATGTTTTGTTATTTGAAATTCCATTTTGCATGTGTGCACTATTAAGTTATATATAGTATAGTGTTAAACTTTGCTTGTTCCTTATTCAGTGTTTAAGCACAACTTGTTTGGGCCCATATGAAAAGGTTCACTGTTAGAGGAAGAATGTTTCAATTAATATTACTGTTGGCCCCCAACTTTGCCCAGGTTTGAAATGTTGGCCCACTGTGTATTTGAGTTTGACACCCCTGCTCTGAGGGGACTCCACACCATAATACAGTATAGAATAGCAATCTAGTATGTATATATGTGTATGTGTGTGTGTGTGTGTGTGTGTGTGTGTGTGTGTGTGTGTGTTTGAGGAGCAGGCAATTTTTAATAGCAGGTACATAACATTACTATTTTTTGCCTGTTTAATGCACATATTGATGAATGAATTACTCATACTTTTTATGAATTGCATGGAGCATTAAACAATGCTGAAAAGAAAAATAGAAAAGGCTTTAAACTGCACGACTTCATCTCAAAGAGCACGTCACTAAATTATTTTGGGGTCAACTTTAGGCTTGTTGTGGTTTATGGACCAGGATTTTTCTGGGAGGACTGCAGTGCTACATTTCATCTGGAATACAGTGGTTCAACTTCAACCTGGTCCAGTTGGGTTCTGTCTGTGGCTCATGAAGGCAAATGGTGTGTTCCTCACCTGAAGAATGGCATTACATTTATGGTAAGGTAAAGTTCTGGTATTTTAACCCTTAACTAACCAAAATAGCCTAACGTAATGTATTTATTGCCTTAAAATGTGCATCCAATGGGCACTAAGTGGCACTAATCAGGCACAGGAGGTTTGCACATTTTATTCACAACTTTATTTCCATGTGCAGATGTGGCAGGGCGTGGTCTGCCCTCCGCACTGGTGCCACCTGGAGGTACCACCTTAATTGGTGGGGGGGGAGCCTCCAGCTGGCTTGACTTGTTTTCCCCCTTCGACGACGGTACGGCGTGGTGCCGGTGGCTCAGCCTCGTAAAGGTGGGCTGCTGCAGCGTGGTTGCAGCTTATCTGGGCTCTTCACCCAACTGGACCTGCTTCCCAGAACGAGCACGCTATCTGGCAGCGCCAAGGTAGAAGCGAGGCATGCTAACGCGTATTCTCTCTGTGGTCACGACTTAAAGTGCAATGGTGACCGAACGTGTGCTTGATACTGTCGCAGAAGGTTGATGCTTCCTCCCACCATTCCTGGGGCTGTTCTCACTGCAGTTGTCTGCCGGCTGGTGTCAGTGGGTTGCGTTGGCCCAGCGGGACCCCTCACGGAGTGGTGACACCACCAAATACAGTCGGCACAGACTACCTCGCTTACTGGACTCACTGCTGCTTTGGCTCAGTCCTTTAGTCCGGGACTCTCTCCTGTTCACTCTCTCTCTCTCTCTCCCCCCTCGCTCCCCTTCACTCGGAGAAATGGCGCTGAGCAGTAGCAGTGTCGCCGAGGCAACCACGGAGCTATTGCCTTCATTTTAGACTCTTAACAGTGTTTGTATATTGTATTATCAACTTTATATTTACTCTGCCTCGGTTATGTTCCTCTTCGTTTCTTGTTTTATGTTGTGCTTTTTAGACGTTCTGGTCACAGTTTATTTGCCTGTCTGTGTGAGGTGTGTGTGTGTGCATGTGTGCTCATCGCATCTAATTGTTACCACTGGAAAGGTAATTGTACCTTTTCTTTGTGGACAGGTGCTGTGGGCCACGGCGGGGACGCAATCCCTGGCGCTGCAGGTGCTGCTCGACGTATCGCCAGCGGAACAACGGAACCTGGCTGTCTTGACGTCAGCACTGCAGAGACGGTTTGGGCAGAGACTCTTCGATGACCAGAGCAGAGAAAAACTATCCAACCGCAGCCGCAGGGTTGGAGAGAGCCTTGGCACCTTTGTGGCAGATGTGCAACTCTATGCTCAACGCGACTACCCACAGTTCCACGCATCTGCCCGAGAGGAACTGGCTCTTCACGCTTTCCTGCGAGGGCTGGCACCAGAGGGACTGCGCCAACATGTCCGTCTCGCCATGCCACAGTCACTCGATGAGGCCCTTCGTGAAGCTGAAAGAGCGGAGGCCGTGCTTTCAACTACCTCCCCCCTCTAGAAGGCCTCGACCTCCCGGCCTCATGTCAGGTTGGCTACCTGTAAGGAGGATGAAGGGGAAGCTGAAGAATTCTGCCATGCCCAGCAAACCCAGCAGTGGACCCCAAGCCCCAGGCGCCAGTGACTACGTCCCTTCGATCGTTGTGCCCGTTGCGAGGAGCCAGGTCACTTTGCTCAAGACTGCCCAGCCCCTACACCAAAACGGCCCATAGATGGTCCCACAAGAGTGTCGTCTGCGGAGCCTCCGACACCCACACAAGGTCGATGCACACTCGTGGGCCGGCTAGGGCTCACACCAAGGGACTGTATCTCAACTGCCTGGTCAACAATCAACCCTGCCGGGCCCTCATAGACACTGGGTCAACCATCTCCCTGGTCCTACCCGGTGTCCTCCCCGACAGCACTGGCCCACTCACGTCAGCGTGGTCATCAACCAGCACCCAGCTCATGACAGTAACAGGAGAGAAGGCCGCCATGAAGGGAAAGAGGTGCTTGCCAGTGGTGGCTGGGGACCAGAAGCTGGAGCATGAGCTCTGGATTGCAGACATACATGACCCCTGCATCATCGGGCTGGACTTACTCGCCCGCTGGGGGGCTGTGGTGGACACTGCCAAGGCTACCATCACAATTGGCTCAGAGACCATGGAGCTTCAAACCAGCCGCTAATGAAGGGGCGGCGCAAGCACCAGCAAGTGACTCAGTCATCAGCAGCCGCTGGGGAAGAGCCAGGTTCACCTGGTACAGGTGGGATGCCATCGCAACAGCAGGCCATGGAGGGGAGCGCTGGGACCGCCATCCACCCTGCCAACTCTCATCCCTCAGCCGAGACGGTCACTGCCGTGTTGCACCTGTGGAAACGTAGCAGCGACGGCCTTGATACAGAACAAGGTCAGCATCTGAAGGAGCTCCTTGAAGAGAACACAGACCTCTTGGAAGCCAGAGATGAAGAATGTGGACGTACAGCATTGGTCCAGCACTCCATCGACACCGGCTCTGCCCAGCCTATCCTTCTCCGTCCCCATCGCCTGGGCCTTAACAAAAGACATGTGGTAGACGAGATGGTCCATGAAATGCTCACAGCAGGAGTGATTGAGCCCTCCACTAGCCTGTGGGCGGCCCCGGTGGTGCTGGTGAGGAGAAAAACTGGTAGTGGCGCTTCTGTGTCGACTATCAGCGCCTCAACGCTGTCACAAGAAAAGATTCTTACCCACTTCCTTGTATCGACGACGCCCTCGACCACCTCTCTGGATCCAGCTGGTTCAGTTCCCTAGACCTGCGCAGTGGGTACTGGCAGGTTGAACTGGACCCAGAAGCCAGACCAAAGACAGCCTTCACCACTGGACAAGGCCTGTGGCAGTTCCGTGTCATGCCATTTGGCCTCTGCAATGCACCAGCAACGTTTGAACGGCTAATGGAGAGGGTGCTAGCTGATGTTCCCAAGAGCCGTTGTGTCGTGTACCTTGATGACCTGCTGGTGCACGCAACTGACTTTGACAGAGCCCTGTCTAATCTGCGAGAGGTGTTCGGCCACATCAGACGGTTTGGTCTGTATCTGAACCCCACAAAGTGTCAACTGCTCGCCAGAGAGACTGAGTTCCTGGGGCATATTGTCAGTGGCAGCGGCATTGCAACAAACCCAGCCAAGGTCTCTGCCATCCGGGAATGGCCTGCCCCAACCAATGTCAACGAGCTGCGCAGCTTCCTGGGACTTGCATTGTATTACCGGCGTTTCGTCAAAGGCTTCGCAACCATTGCCAGTCCACTCCACCGGCTGACCGACCAAGGACAACAGTTTGAGTGGGGCGACGCTTGCTCTGTGGCCTTTGACAAGCTCAAGGCAGCCCTCACCCAGGCCCCAGTCCTGGTTTACCCTGATGTTCAGCAGCCGTTCATCGTAGACACCGATGCCAGCAATGTTGGGGTTGGGGCTATGCTCTCTCAAGGAGTGGTGGGCCAAGAGAGGGCTGTCGCCTACTTCAGCCGTGCCTTGAGTTGGGCGGAGAGGAACTATTGCGTGACCCAGCGAGAGCTGCTGAAGGTGGTCCTGGCCCTTCGCCATTTCCGACCCTATCTGCACGGTAATCGGTTCCTTCTGCGCACCGACCATGCTTCACTCCCCTGCCTCCTGAACTTTAAGCAACCGGAGGGACAGGTAGCTCGGTGGCTGGAAGCTCTGCAGGAGTTTGACTTTGAGATTCGACACAGGGCAGGCAAGCACCACCACAAGGCTGATGCACTCTCTTGTTGTCCTTGCGCCCTGGAGGAGTGCCAGCGCTGCCAAAAGCAAGAGGAATGCCACCACGTGTCACCAATGGTTGTGTGGAGGGTTGGCTTCCATTGACTGCTGAGCAGCTGAAGAAACGGCAAGAGTCAGACAGCAACCTAGCTCTGCTGAGGCAGTGGTCGGACTCAGGGCGGCGCCCCAAGTGGCAGGAGGTGTCTGCACTTGGTCCTGAGCTTAAAGCCCTCAACTCTCAATGGGGCAACTTCGAGCTCCATGATGGGGTGTTGTACAGGAGGTGGCAGGCCCCGGGTCATGGGAACGACCTCCTGCAGCTTCTTGTGCCCCAAGAGCTCCGCGCCCAGGTCCTCCAAGTTGTTCATGGCTCGGTGGGGGCAGGGCACATCGGCAATGCAAAAACCCTGCACCGCCTCCGTCAAAAGTTCTACTGGCCCAACTGCTGACGTGATGTGGAACTGCATGTGCACTGCTGCGATGCCTGCACAGCACAGAAGGGACCCTCACAGCGCTCCCATGCTCCACTGCAGCAATATCTGGTGGGGGCTCCTATGGAGCGGGTGGGGGTGGACATCCTGGGCCCTTTCCCGGTCACCGAGTCTGGTAGTCGCTATGTCCTCGTAGCCATGGATTATTTCACCAAATGGCCTGAGGCATATGCTGTGCCAGATCAAAGTGCGACCACGATGGCAGAAAGGTTGCGTCAGGTCTTTGCTGAGGTCTGCCGACGTCTGGGGGTGACCAGGACGAGGACCACCCCTCGGTTGGTTCAACCGCACCTTGGCCACCCAACTAGCTATCTTGACCTGTCAACATCAGCGGGACTGGGATCGCCATCTGCCCCTGGTCCTGTGGTCCTACCGCACCGCGGGTCAGGAGTCCAGCCAGTGCACACCTACCGCCCTCATGTTTGGCCGGGGGCTGCGGACGCCTGTGGACTTTGGTGTTTGGTGCCCCTCCTGAGCCTGACATTGCTGGGGGCAAAGAGATAGACTACTTTGGCCGGCTGAGGGACCGCCTGCAGCTGGTGCATGACTATTCCCGGGAAGCACAGTCCGACGCAGGCATGTGGCAGAAGCGGACCTATGACACTCAATGCTGGGGCCAGGCCTACAAGAAAGGGGACAGGGTGTCGGTGTTCCGCCCAACTCACAAGAAGGGGCTTTCCCCTAAGCTCCAGAGCCACTGGCAAGGTCCGGCTGAGGTCATGGGCCGCCTCTTCGAGGTGGTGTACAGGATTCGCATGCCTGAGAGGGCGTGCTTGGTGGTGCTGCATCAAGACCGACTGGCCCCCTACCGTCCCCATGCGCCAGAAGTGACTAGGGAAGAGGGCTCTGGGGGAGTAATGCAGGATTGGTCTGGGAACCCTCAAATTCCGCCTGAAGCGCCAGGCCGACCTGCCTGCCGGTGTAGGCGGCCACGGCACCTCAGAGACTTCGAGCTGGGTGATGGGGTTGTCGGGGATGACTGACCCCTCAGGTGGGGGCTATGTGGCGGCTGTGGGAAGCAAGATGCTTCCCCCTTTATGCCGCAAGTTGTTGTGGGTAGAAGTTTTCCCCTACCTGTTGTTATAATGTTCACTGTTCAGCGCATATGTTGTGGTTAATGAGTGTTCTGGTGTGGTGTGGAAATGTCTAGTTTGTTTGTGCATGACTTTAATGCCATTGCCAGTAGCACCATGAGCGAACTAGCATGTAGCACCAGCTAAGTATGGCAAGTGCATAATGGATGCTGCTTTTTCCATGTTAACTTCCACTAATAAATGGTGTTGCTGTTGTGTCCGACCGGAAAAAGAACCCACAGTGAGTGATTCATTCCAAGATCACAACAATATTATCCATAACATCATTTTGGGTGTGCTCTGTTTGTACTACTATGTTATCTCTTCTATTTTTAGGTTGGGGAAATTAAATTAATTAATTAGGTTAAAGAAATTGTGGAGCCAAACCTTGTTTCAAAAAGAAATAAAAAACCACAAAGAGTTATCCTACAGTCTACTGCTTCTTGATGCCCTTTTTGGTGGGAAATCTGAACAGTTAATAAGAAAAAAAATACATTGATATTCTATTTGAATCACCTCAGTCACACAAAGATAAAAGGATCCCACCAAATATGTGTGGGGCCAAGTGGTTGATCTCAGACTGATGCTGGGGGACATCCAGCAGACTGAGGAATTAACAGAAACCAGCACGTGCACGTGGCAAACACTCAGTGAAGAAATCCCACACCAAAGAAACAGCACAAAGACAAGGAGGGGCCACCAGCAGGTCAGCAGCAGCACCACCACTGGCCTCCAGCAACTAAAGAAGAAAGAGACATCCATCAATCAATCAAAACAAATGGAACTAAATGAAAGGCAACTTCAACTGTTGGCACATCATTGATAAGGGAAATGAACTCAACAGACCTCTGCCCCATTACACCTGAAAACACACACACACACACCCTGAAGTGGAGAGGGGACAGGTGACCCCAGGCAGCGTCCAGAATTGAGCCGTCACCACACTCATGTCAGCGGCTGAAGAGCATCACTCCCAAAGCTGAGTGAGAGGGAACTCACCATGCCAGAACCACAGGAGCACATCCAGAATGGTAGGGAGCCGCACACAAGCAGTCATCCTGTCAGGACAAACAATGTCCCACCTGGAAACAGTACGGAGGAGTGTGAGCAAGGAAGGAGCGCTGGGAGGACTGCTGCTTTTATGACAGCCCCCCTTGTTCAGCACCAGCGCTGGCACTCATTATGCAGAGATGCTGCTACATTCATCAGGACATCAAAAGCACACACAACCTGAGATGGGACCACCAAGGACTTCTGACATGCTTGCAGCACGTAGAAACTGCAATCTTTCTGAGGGAGGGGGGATCCAGCCCAGGGTTCTTGTGTGGCTGCAGACCTTCTAAAATATGGTCAGAGCCAATAAAGAGCAGGTCCAGTGGGGGCTCACATGTGCATTTGGAAGCTGAGTGATGGTGATCTTTAAAAAGTCACTAACATGAACATTGGTGAAGTCAGATTCAGACGACCTGATCCAACAAGTCCAAGATGAAAGACGTCCTGAGTTTGGCTTTGATTCAAAGCAGCATCCTCTATCCCAGCTGCCTCTCTCCTACTGGTATTGATGAAGTTCAACTCCAGCCAGCAGCCACAGAAAGAAGTAGAAAGTCCAAGCAGTGTTGAGCCCATAACCAAGGTGAGCTTCTCCACACAGCAGAGAGGCAGCTGGGGAGACGCTGTGAAGCCAGACTCTTGCTGCAGCCACACTTTGATGTTTGGACTGTACAAAGTTGTGTATGGGCTGTGGGCTCCTAGCCATTCCTGTCAGTGTGTTTGTAGCAGCAGAGACATGGACTTGTTTCTTTGTGCACTGTGCTGCTTCATTGAATGGAGCACCAGTGGTGGCCCAGTAGCAGGTGCAGTCTTTCACCAGTGAGCCTGCCCTGCTTCTTCCTCTGGGCTCCCGTCTGCGTCTCTTCTGGATGGCTGTTTGGGCTGCCACAGGTATGTGAGCACTGCTTCACCTGGCTGCTTGTTTGGGCTCAGTCCTGACACTCTGATGCTGTTATCTTGTGCTGCAGAGCGTCTGCTGTGCCCCAGGTGGGAGCATGTGGGTCCCGCTCTGCTCCACTCTAAGTCTTCTCTCTCTCTGCCTTATGCCGTATGCTAGGGGCTGCCTAATGCTCGCTGCTTGAGCTGAGATGCTGGGAGCTGCCTGGGTCTCTCTCTCTCTCCTTCCCTCCTCTGACAGGGGAAACCTGGCTGTAGGCCGTGCGTGGCGTCACCATCAGCTGACTGGGAACCCTGCTGCTTTGTCTCAGGGCCCCAACTGGCCGCTGCCAGAGCTGCTTTGAGGCTTTTCATTGAGCGTGGCTCTCCTGCTGCTTGAGCTTCTTCTGCTCATTTGCTGGAGCTTGTTGCTCCACCTGCTCCTCTGCCTGTGCTGTGCTGCTGCTTTGGACCAGTCATCCAGAGACCCCTGAACATTTGATGTTGCTCCATTTCTATTTGGATGCTGTGGCTGATGGCTGGGGATTCTTTTCTTTTCTTTTTCTTTGATTGTTTGGACTCATGAGTAGATTTCTATTTCTGCTCTTTCTCCTGATGTTTGATTTAGTTCTATCAGCCCTTCCTGAATTCTATGATCTGCTTCATTTGTCATTTGTTTCATGATGATGTGTTGATGAGTTGGTATATTTGTAGTTTGGTTTTGTGTTTCCTCCCCTCATTGATCTTTTATATTCAGTTGTTGAGGGCTGGTGATGGTGCTGGTGGTCTGGGTGCTGGTTCTCCTCCCTTCCTTCTGTCATGTGTTCTCCTGGGATTTGAGGACAACTACTGTGTGTGTGTGTGTCGGAGTGAGTGTGTGTGTGTGTGTGTGTTTTAAAGCACTCACACATATGCATATCAAATCTAAATGTAATCCCTGCGTACACCTTACAAACTAAGGAGAGGGATATGAAATGTGTCATGAAGAAAGTGTTCACCTCTCCTGTACATCTGTAAACTTCATACATGAAACATACACACACATACAATACATAGTGAAAATGTATGTATGGCATACAGCATCCACACACACTCAGAAAACCATTTGCCTGCCTCCTCTACACACACCTGATGCTCACTCTTGTCTTACCTACATGCTTTCCCACACACATTATGGCCCACCTTGTGGTCAAGACAAAGATGACATCATGGCTCCAACACTGCAAATAGGACAGAGGCGTACAAGAAGCTGTCAAGGTCAGCGTTGTCAAAGTCCCAGGCCCTCTGAAACAAGACTACAAGGTCCACTAGTGCTGCTGAGGTGATAGAAGAAGACTGCAAGCTTCACCTGCTACAGCCCCATGCAACAGGATGGAAGTCCTTCTCTCTGGGAGGAGAGCGCATCAACATCAGCAGAAACCAAGGAGAGGGGCCATGAGAGCTGTCTGTGCTGCACTCAATGTGCCCATGGAGGTTGGGAAGGTTTGCATGTTTGGATGCTCTCACCCTGGAGAACACTTGAAATGTTCACAACACTTTCCTTCCTGACATCATGTGACTTGAAGAAAAGGAACATGGAGTCAGATGTGACGTGATGTTAGGCCAGGCCTATTCAACTAGATTGTTCAGGGGGCCACGTTATCAGAAGGCACCAAGCCTGGGGCCAGTCTTCTCCTTCCTCTTCTCCTCCTCCTCCCCTTCCTCTTCTTCTTGGTGGGCTGGTGTGAGATGATTGGTGGACCAGAGGTGGCCTGTGGGCCACCAGTTGAACAGCCCTCTGTTAGTTCTTTATATTCAGGCCTTTCTATTCTCTGAGGGACAGAAGCAGTCGGTAAGAACCCTTCGGTCTTGAGTTCTTTGAGCTTTCATCAACATTTCTATGGCAGAATCTGCATCAGTGTATTCTTAATTACACTTACAATGAAGATGCTGTACTTTCTAAAGTACTTGTACTTGAATTCACTTCTTTATGTCTTATTTTCTAGTATATTTTCTTTCTCCTCTCAGACATCAGAAGGCGTGAGCGACCGACGGCGTGTTCGTCCCCCTTCATCAGAGTGTCACTGGTGTTGGCGTGACGCGTCCTTCTCAGCTGGTGTTTCTGAAGGCGTGACCGACCTGTAAATTTGTGGGTGGCTCACGCCTTCTGCTGTCCGCCGGCCCCCTGCAGGACGCTGCTCCAGGTGTGGGAGAGCATGTACGCTTCCTCATCCCTGTTGATGCTTCTGGGGCCTGTGGGGATGCCGAGGTGGCCTCCACGTGAAGCTGAGAGGGTTCTTGCCGGACTGGACTTGGGAGGAGGAGTGGGACGAGGAAGCGCGCCACAACCAGGAGTTTCAGGGAACAAAAAAACCTTTATTGCGTTCAGCCACCCACAATGACAAGACAATGGGGGAACCACCGTCTGCCCATCCTAGCCTCACCTCGTGGCCCCCTCCATTCAAAATGAGCGCCCTTAAATAGGGCTGCCGATAACCAAAGGGCCAACCCACTACCCCGGGTAACCAAAAACAACCAAGCATTCTTCCACAACAAAGAAAATACTACAAGGACAAACCAACACAACCAAAACCTCACACCCAATAACAACACAACAGTTCAATAAAACAGACAGTGAGTTATCCCCAATTCCACCTGAAGTGTCCCAATGAAACACCCCTACCGCGAGCAATGGACTGGTCCACTTAGCCAGGTGCGGGATGAAGCCCCGCCCCTGCAGCCACGCGCGCTTCCGCTCAGGAGCAGCGGGGCCGAGCGGAACCTGAGGTGGACGCAGGTAAGGTGGACGTGAATATTGTGTCCGTGCTGGAAGGACAATAGCACACACGCCCAGTCAAAGTTCTCCTTGACACCCTGTGTGTGTGTGTGTGTGTGTGTCCGTGTGTCGGTGTGTGTGTGCGCGTGTACAGTGTCCTCCGCTTGCGCTGCCGCGCATGCGCGCTCCGCGACAGCGTCTTCGTGGGGAGACCGTGAGAAGGGGAGGGGGTGTTCGCTCACCTTCAACAGGCCTCAAATCACATGTGAGAAAAAGACAAACTATAGAAAATCTACTTTTACTGAAGCTACTTTTGAAGTAGAGACTGCTGAACTTGTGATTCAGTACTTTTGACTCTGCTACTTCACTTGTACTGAGTAATCTTTGACAGAGGATGTGTCCTCTTACTCAATAGTGAAGTTGTGGACTCTGTCCACCTCTGACTGGGGGACACCAGCAACGTGGTGGATCCCCTTAAATGTTGTTTTTTGAAGTAAACACGAGCACGTCCGTGTTCCACAGCCGACACATGTATGTTACATGTATGTTATCTGCTGCGGTGACAGAATGAGAGGATGCATGTTGTCATTCAATCAGCTCTTCAGCACAGCGACCACCGAGCTGCTGAACGTCAGACTTTGTCCAGGTCATGATGTGTCCACACGGTGGCGCCATTGTTCCTCCATCATTCAGCAGAGCAGCAGGAACATTGAGGTTGGAGTCATGAGAGAGAGAATAGTTTTGGACCTGTGTGTCACATCAGGGCAAATGGTACAAATGAAAGAATATGTACAAAGAGTGTCAGCAACAACAGTCATGATAAAGATTTAAATCCAGACTCTACAGGCGAATGCAGAAAAAAGAACCAACAGATCAAATCAGGAAACGTTCAGAGTTGATTCTGGACATCAACACATTTGTGTTTACATTAATTTTTGCTTTAGAATGTCCATCAAAATGTTTCAAAATGAGTTCTTAGCAGTGGTGTCTCACCTTAAAGTTCTTTTTATGAGGGAGATTTATTGTTTGTACTCTATGAAATGATTTTCTTACTCTTTTGATGTTGTGATTAATAATAATTTCATAGATTTCTGTATTTGCTGACCAGCATGTCTGACCTTTCTCGTGGTTCTCAGAGCTGTCAGAGGATGGTGATGTTGAGCTGGAGTCAGAGGACGAGCATCGGCAGCTCTCAGGGTCGCCGTGGCAACAGCCCCTGCTGGCATCACAACAGCAGCGTGTCCACGGTGGACTTCAGTGGTGCTGTGAAGGTGTCTCACATCTGTTGGACTCCTCTGGAGGCTTCCAGCTTCAAGTTTTCTTGTGGTGGAGACTCTGAGCAAAGTGAACAAAAGTAAATATTCACGACTACAACCAACGATGTAGCGACGTTTTTGAGCTGTGTGGCAGATGAAAGAATCCAGAGGGAGCGTCACGGTGAGACCTGAGGTTTACCTGGAGGTCTCTGATGGACGCTCAGAGGAACCAGGACAGGAGCCCAATATTGAGAAAAGCCAAAACACCAAAGACGATGACTGACAGTCAAGGACCCAAATGGAACAAGGACAGGTTTGTTGTTTTGTGTAGTTAGAAGATGTGTATTCAGAGAGTAATGCAGCACAAACCCGTTAGCAGCTGAGATTACACCTGTGTTGTGTAGACAAAAAGAAGCTCCAGCTATAAAGGTTCCTTTAATTCATCAGTTATATTTGTTTTTCTTGATTTCTTTAATCTAAATGATGTTGTACTGTGTGTGTGAGTGAGTGTGTGTAGTTTCAGATGTGTTGCACCAGTTTAGATTTTCACCGTGTAAAGAATTCAGATTTTACCTCCAGGAATAAAGAATTTATTGTCATGATTTCTGTCTTTTCTGTTCAGACTTATGATGAAAGAGCCAACAGTATAGAACAAACATTTATTAGAGACCAACAACGAGTTGTGTTTACATGCTAACAGCGTCGGTGTGATGGAGGCCCCGCCCACATCCAAGAGGTACCATGGTGTAATGAAAACCAACATGGGCGTCCTGTGAGGTGATACTGTGTAGTGGTAAAGCAGCTTTTTGTAATCCTCACAGGCCACATCGGACCCTCAGGTGGGCCGGTTCTGGCCCGCGGGCCGTATGTTTGACACCAGGGGTTTAGAACCTTTTCACGTCTACGACTAGCCCCCCGTATGAAGAGGAAACACCAACAAACTGTAATCTATCTGATAAATATGATGTGAACCTGCCGAGCAGCGTCACTCTAAACCCACTGACACGTTCAAGTCTCTGGAACACTCATGTGATCATTTATTCAACAACTATTCTTCAGTCTGACTTGAACTGAACCTGAATTTACACTTTTGAATTCACCGAGTGTCATTCACAGGATATCAAGTGGCAGATAGAGCCAGATAATAACCTTCTGTTGTGTTCTTGGAAAAATGAGTACCAGCAATAACAGACTTCACTCATGTTCATGTTGGTGTGTTTTTAAAGATCAGCCATCACTCAGCTTCAAACAAAGAGTCCTTGAGGAACATGCATGTGAGCCCCACTGGACCTGCTATTTATTGGGTCTGACCATAGTTTATAGCATCTGCAGCCACACAAGAACCTGGCTGGCTGCCCCTCCTTCAGAAATATTTGGACCAGACACCTCCACCAGTCACCTTAAAGGCTCGTCCTGGGTTTATCCACGACCTCTCTCACCCAAAACGAGGATCCTACTCCTCAACCAAGGAGCCTTAATTTGTGTGTGTTGTCATGTTTCTAGCAACAGTAGTGGGAGTCCCAAATCCTGAGCCTATTTTTCATGTATTACCATGTTGTACCTTCAAAAAGCTCTTAAAGACACAACTCTTCTAAGAGTACCTGCTCTCTCATCTTTCTCCTCCTCTCTCTTCTGACCTCTTCTCTCCTGTTTATATCCCTTTTCACTTCCTCTTCATTGCTCTGCACTTAGTGGGGAGTTGTAGTTGTTCCAGCTAGTTTAGGACTGTAAGGTAGTATTTTATTCTCATAGGTCATAGCTCAATTGCACTTGATTGTGTCTCCAATTGGAAGTCACTTTGGATAAAGAACTTCCAAATCACAATAATGTAAAATGTAAACAGCTCCCACAAAACATTTTGGCTCAGTTGTCCCTCCAGAAACTCTCATTAATGTTAACAAAACCAGCGTGTGCCAGTACTTTGGACTCTTGTTACCATTTTCCAGAGATGTACCACTGCTACCGCACAATCGACCACAACACTTTCCCACCTTTGTGGCTTGTTGGTCTAGGGGTATGATTCTTGCTGAGGGTGCAAGAGGTCCCAGATGAGCCCAAACCCAGCTTTTTAAGGTGGGTTCTGTGTGTACCTCAACTTAGAAATATAGAATTGCAATTTTAAAAAAATGCTATGAATATTGTCTAACAATTACTGTAAAGTTGTTAATGTTAAACACCAGAAGATTGAGTATGAAGGGGCTTTGTCCAGTGAAATATTATTTCTTATGCATGCCATATGGGAGGGTTTTTATATATATTCATATTAGTTGTTAACAAGGCAGCTTGCACATTTACCTTTTCATCTCAATTTTCATCTCAATTTTCTGTTTAAAACAGCTGCCACTTCAGATTTTAAGCATGCGGAGTCAATTCCCAGATGTGTCCAGTGATGTCCAGTACCTTGGGATCTTGTTACTATTTTGCAGAGAGGTACCACTGTTACTGAAGGATCCACCACAACACTCCTACTAGGGGTATGATTCTTGCTTAGGGTGGAAGAGGTCCTGGGTTCAAATCCCAGATGAGCCCAACCACCAACTCTGTAGGGTAGTTTAAAATGTTAGGAGTTTCTGGATGTACCATGAATCCCCTTTTAGAATAGTAATGGTCAGGAGAGAATTGAACTTGCTTCTAGAATCTCAGTTCAGAGTGTATGAGCTGGTTTCCCTACACTGGGTTGTAGCAAGACTGGCATGGTTTTTCAGGTTTTTGTTTTAAATGAAATAACCATTCATGATCTGTTTTCACCACTCATCTTCATTTTACACCCAATCAATGCCTCAGAGACTTTTTAACTGTTAGATCAATCATTTTATTAATTACATTTCCTCCTTAGAAAGTGGTCTTTTTCCCTCATTGTATTGTTATTAAAATATATTATGTTAATAATGTGTAACATAATGAAAGCTCAATGTGTGATTGTAATTATTTTGTCACATATTTTTCCAGATGTGTGGTGCTTGCTGATGTGTTTGTGTAACCTGTAGCAACACTGAATTTGGTTCATCAATTCAAACTCCCAGATGAGAAATTGAGGTGTTCCAGGTTTGATTCTAACATGCACACTTGCATGAAAAGGTTCTAGCTCCAGTATTAGTGATGATTTTACTGAAGTCTTCACAATAATTGAACAGGAAGTCCAGCAGAGGGCTCTCCTGAGGATAAGGGAGGACAAAGTCCACAAAATCAGGCCAAACCAGCTGGGATATCAGCCCCAAAACAAAGTGTCCTTTGTAGATAACAAGAGCAGTTTTGAGGGAAAAGCTGGTCTGATCAGGAGACATGGTGTCCATCCCACCCAGGGTGGTGCTTCTCTTGTTTTTAGTAATTTAGCCAGTTTTATTAGAGACAAAGCCACAAACCAGAGTCCAGGCCAGGACGCAGAGACGTAGTCTTAAACACCTCTCTGCTGTTTCTGTAGAACCGTTACTCAACAACATGAACACTTTTAGCGTGAGAGAGATTTTCTGAAAGTTTCTGTTCCAGCGCTAAAAGTTCACCAAGCACAGAGCAAAAGGGCGCTCAATCACAATAATCAAATTAAGCTCAGTCCTACAAGTAGAAGAAGACAATAGAGCAGTTAGAGGTGGACTGTTAAACAGTAGATCTCTTTGTGGAAAGCCCTGTCAGTACATGATCTGACATTAATTTGTTTGGTCTGACGGAGATCTGGCTTCAGGAGGAGGAGGAGTATGTACACTAGTAAGGTGTACAGGCAGGTCAGGTGATGAAAAGAGTCCAGTCTGGTGTGCTGTTGCTGGGTTGGAACAGAAACCTGCAGCCACACGGCTCTTTGTGGAAGAGCTTGGACATCCCTGCACTATGAAGAGAATGGAAACTGACAGGATTATGATCACATTTATGTCAATGATTACAGCTTCTGTCATTATTTATTTGACTCGTCTTCTGGACACTTTATATTGAATGTGTCAGAACTTTGATGTAAAGAATAATAAGAATATTTTAGGTGGGCTTCAGCCCCCCAAAATAGGCCTAGTGAAGCCACTGGGTAGGAGACAACAGAGAAACTACAACTGTGTTAAACAATAAGTGGATCATGTTCCTTCACTCCAGCAGCTGTGATCACAACATGTCTCAACACACACAGCAGCTCTGCCTGATAATTCCACCAGAAAAAAGGTTTTCACTGTCACCACCGCAGCAGAAATAAAACACTATTGTTGAAACACTTTAACTGTGCTGGAAATAATAGCTAACTGTTTTACATGATCATATCAAAGAGGGTTGAATTTAACAGGGTGTTCAGAATTCAAGTTACTTTTCCACGCTGTCTCTCACGTTGACAGCATGTGTCGCCCTCTAGTGGTCACATTTCTTCATAACATGATGGTCTCAAGAACCTTTTCTTCATTTAGTCCGTTAGAAATCGATGAATGTGTCACATTTTCTCAAACAAGGTCATATCCGGCTAATTTAGTCTTTCAACTGAGGCACACATCTTTTCAGGAGTTTTTAAACCCCAATAAAAACAGAAGAATATTTGAGTATGAAAACTTGGTCGATTCAAAATCCACACAAACCTGAGTTTGAGCGTCGCTTCATTCTCCTTCAGAACCTCTCATTATTCAGTCAATAAAGCTCCTGAAGATGAAGAGATGATCTCAGACGCGTCTCAGAAACATCTGCGTCATAAACAGGCCGCTGACCCGCGGCGTCAAAGTGAAAGTGAAAGTATTCGGTTTGAGCTCGAGGAAGAGTAAAGACGGACGCAGGGCGAGTGTAAAGAAGGCTTTTAAAAGAAGAGAAATCCTTCATCAATCTGGTGTTCAGAATCAACATTTGAAGTCATTTGTGTCCGTGTTGAAGAACCTTTGGAGTTTTACTGCTCAGGTCAGAGTTGGGGAGTGTGAGGGTTAACTTTGCTTTTGTCATCGAGTAAAGTCTGATGTGTTTTAGATTTGTGTGCATCAGAAACGTGGTGTAAGTGTAAAACATCTCAGCAGAATGGAGGAGGAGGACAGAGCAGAGTCTCCAGTGTCCAGCTGTGTGTCCATGAAGAGTGACTGGTCCAAAGATGAACCTATAGACTTCAGAGCTGAAGCTGGACCTTCAAAGCCAGGGTAAGAGAGTGATTTAGTGTTTCTAGATGACAACTGTTAGTCACATGAGCATCAGCAGGGTGGGAGTTTCCATCTGGAGATGTTTTATTCAGCTCTTCAAGTCATTTGATCTCTTTCACATCAGTCTAAAAACCATGAACCTGATGACAAACATGTACGACACACTTTCTAATGATCAGTGACAGCGTCAGTGATGAGCTACGTTTTATCGGGCTGTTGTCTGGGAATATTCATCACAAGAGGAAACAAGAAATGAGCTCTTATTTTGTTTGTTTTTAGTCAAAGAGCTGAAATCCTAAATTCCCCCAGCGTTGGCCAGTTGCTCCCACACAATAAAAGCATACATTCAAGTATGTGGAAAATAGAAATGAATATAAGAATGTAAAGAATGATCATTAAAATGGGAACAGAGGTCCTGATGATTGATTTGCTGTATAAATTGGTGTAAACCCAGATCCATGTAGAAATCTCTGGGATGTTTAATGAGGGACTATTGATGACAACGTTCAGGCACAGCGACACCTGCTGGTCACGTTAATCTCCACTTTCAGAGCGCTTCTTCTTGAGAAATCTTTCTCTCGCTCAATAGAGACTTTGGTAAGAAAACCTGCTTTAATTTACTAAATATACATGGTTCATTACAGTCTATGAGAGGTAAATCATGAAGGAAATTCAGTCTGTTCAGGGCCTGCCTGGAGCTAGACCTTTATTTTGAAGGGCACTGCACAGAGGGCTCCAAAGTCTAAATGTGTAGTGGATTTCTGCTCTTTGACCAAAAACCAACCTTCCTTCTTTGTCGTTTTTCCTTCTTTGTCGTTTTTTGAACAAAAGTAAAAACCATTCCGTTTCTTGTTTCTCTTGTGTCAATGATTCCCCCAAACCAATAAAACGTACCTGGGCCGTCAGTCAAGCTCATCCAACAGAATTGATGAAAAAACCCTTTGAATCAACAGATGAACACAGAGCTGTTCAATAGTAACAGATCAGAAGAGGACAGACAGATAAAGATTTAAAGCTCCTTAAAGCTGAAGAAGATACAGGAAGTCCCAATAGTTTGATGAGAGTTGTAGCGCCCTCTACCGGACAAGGTTTGAACTGCAGGTGGATCAGCTTTGATCTCCTCAGTTTAGTCACACAAAGCTGGAGCCTCATTTATCTTTGTGAACACGCCCTTTTTACACCCTTGTTACCCCCTTTTACACCCTTTTACACCCTATTTAGACCCTTTTTACAGCAAATTAAATATGATCAGTGTGTAATAAAACACACACACACACACACGTGTCCCTGGTGTGTACAACCCAGTCCAAATCAAACACCTCCTGCATTGATGGAGAAGGACTGGACAACAATCTTCACTCTCTTTTTCTTGAGTGATTATTTAGATTTGACCTGTTCTTTATTTGATCACAGTTAACACGGGGAAGCCGGCCAGCAACATGAATGCTTTACTGAAAGTGTCAGTGCAGCATCAACTCCACTATCTGATGCTGATTTATATTTATTGAGTCTAAAGCGTGAGCTGAAACATGATTGGTTCAACACACATGCAGCCATATGAGCATGTTATTCCAAACAGGTTCATTTCTTTATTCTTTGTACGTAGCTTTTACCGTGGTTGTCAGTCTGCCAGCAACATTATTCCATTTGATCAAGTGTCCAAATGGGTTCAGGTGGAGCTCAGTGCACAGGAAAACAGATGTGTGGAATATCTTCCTCCTGGCTCAGGTTGTGTCTTTGGTTCTTCTTTGAGCTCAGTGTGCTGGGTCAGAGTGGGAGAGCCCCGCCCTAAAGTTCCTAGTGTTATTTTAGAAAAGGGCCAACAATCTATTGTTGTTGATGGAACAATTTGAGCCTTTCTTTCAGTTCAAACAAACAGCCTGTCTTCTAGAATTGACAACTGAAGAGGTGAATTCATTCCAGATGTGGTGGATGCATCTTCTCACTGTGTCAACCCGATCTCTTCTGAAGAGTAGTTACATGAAAACACAAACAACACAACGTGATCTCCATTTCTCAGAGCCTTCCCATCTCATTCAGAGCTCAATGCATTCTTTCATCTATTTCTTTAAAGGTTTCCTCCTCAGTCTTTTACAATATACTTTCCACCCAGGTTTGAAGGACACAGTGTGTGTGTGTATGTGTGTGTGTGTGTGTATGTGTGTGTTTCATGATCCATTAACAAACCAAATGTGAGTGTAGAGAAAGTCCTCTCACAGGCGGCTGGACTGAAAGAGCATCAGAAGGAACTTGTAGGCCAGTCTGATGGCATGATGAGCATCAGTCAGTCAGAATTCATCACTTTAATGTGGTTTTCTTCAGCTGTTAAAAGGCTCAATACAGGAATGTAGAAACACAACAGGGACACAGGAGCTAAAGCCTCTATATTAAATCTTCTCTTTTGAACCTTGAACACAGACTCTCTCCTGAAATAGAGAAATGTGTGCATTCTTCTGCTCAGTCACAGTGATGTTCTTTTGACTTGATAAAGCACATTCATGATGTATGCAGGTATGCTGTCCCATTGCTGATAGGCCATCCTGACAGGCCCATGGAGGCACTGCTTACTAACCTGCTGTGGACATGCTGCTCGCTCCCCTCGTCCACGCTGACCTTAGCCCCTCCACCACGGAAAACCTCTGGCTCTTTAGCACATCTGGCTGCATCCTGGCCTGCAACTAGTTTCTTTTTCACCCTTAGTTTTCAGGCTCCTCCCGTCTCTTTGTCCAGCTTCTTTCTTTTGGACATTCTAACCTGTTTCTTGAATCAACTTATTTCTGATTTGTCAGCGTATTCACTACTTTATATTTGTGTTTCTGCTCAAGCACTAAAAGAGTATAAGTGATGATTTTATTTTGGAGGAGTGGAGCGGAAGTTGTTTGTGTAATGCCCTTGAGACCAGAAGAAGAGTTCCAAACCAACAATTCACTTTTGCAGACAACCAACCCTCCGTGTTTTATTTCCTGATCCATCAGTATTCAGACTTATAATGCTCCGTTACAGCATGTTTGCACATTTACCCCGCTCCTCTTTTTGAATTCATTAAAAACAACAACAAAAACAGGAAAACAACAGTTTAATAAGTGACTGATCAACTGAACCAATTACATCAGGATCAGCTCAAAGTGAGAGGAGCCCTCAGATCCCCCTGAATAATCCAAATATGAGATGATCCAGTCTGACGTTCCACTCTGGGGCAGACTGCTGCGGCCAACCGCAGCTGTTTGAGGCTTCAAAAAGAAAAGAGCCAGCCAGACCCAAACCCAGCCGTCCATGCCAAAGCACCTGACTACCATCAATTTAGACATCAAGGAACCATGTTCACCATGTGAAGCACAAGATGTCAACTTGAACATTTCCTGAGGTCACGTGTTCATTCAGTTTGTTTTATCTCCAGAAAACTGAAGCTGACAGAGTCTCCAGTGTCCAGCTGTGTGTCCATGAAGAGTGACCACTCCAAACATGAACTTTTAAACTTCAGAGGTGAAGCTGGACCTTCAAAGCCAAAGTAAGAAAACTGATTTAGTGTTTCTAGATGACAACTGTTAGTCACATGAGCATCAGCAGGGTGGGAGTTTCCATCTGGAGATGTTTTATTCAACTCTTAAACTACAGGTTTATTACAAGCTGATGTCCACAGTGGTCACCTCATTTTAGATTGATCACATCTGGATTCTACAAGTTCTCCTTGCTGGACCTTCATGTTCAACATTTCATGTTAAATCTTAAATGATTCTTCATCTCAGTTGTACTGAACTTTATTTAACAGCATGTGTTCCAATGGTAGTTGTGTCTCAGTTCTCTCCAGAAACCCAGAGCCTGAATATAGATCAGATACAGTCATATGTGGATAATGCTGATTGAAAAGAGGAAAAAGGATCATGTTCTTTAGACTGAAAGATGAATTCAGACAGAAGAATATTCTCTTAAACTCAGTCATGATCATGTCATTTTCAGAAGAATGACCTCTAAATCAATCCCAAATGTTTCCCAGTGACAGGAAGGAGTCCATGTCCCCATACTGGGACCAGTGTGCTCCACCAGGAGAGTCCTCTTGTGAACACTCTGACAGACTGCAGAGAGATGCTGAAATGAAGACTGGACAAAGTAAAATTGTTGACTGGAAAATTCAACATGTGACGTCATGAATTTGTAGCTGTGTTGATGACTTTAGAAGAGATGGGAATAATGTGTTTTCTTTCTTCTCTCTGGTTTTAGTCAGTGAACTGCAGCAGGTTTTAGAAGAACATAAGATCAGTGTGAAGAGAAGATGTGAACGTGTGACTGAAGGAACTAATGAAGCAGGAAGAGGAACCCTGCTGAACAACATCTACACTGAGCTCTACATCACTGAGGGACAAAGTGAGGAGGTGAACACACAACATGAGGTCAGACAGCTGGAGATGACCTCCAAGAAGAGCCTCCATGACACTCCAATCAAGTGCCAGCACATCTTCAAAGCCTTCTGTGACCAACAGGAGAAGATCAGAGTGGTTCTGACAAACGGTGTCGCTGGAGTTGGAAAAACCTTCTCAGTGCAGAAGTTCAGTCTGGACTGGGCAGAGGGTTTGGAGAACCAAGACATCAGTCTGGTGCTCCTGCTCTCATTCAGGGAGCTGAACTTGATCAAACATGAGCAGTTCAGTCTTCTCACGCTGCTTCATGGTTTCCATCCAACATTACAGAAGATCAGAGCAGAAGATCTGACTGTCTGTAAACTTCTGTTCATCTTTGATGGCCTGGATGAAAGCAGACTTTCACTGGATTTCAACAACAAGCAGGTCATCTCTGATGTCACACAGGTGTCATCAGTCAACGTGCTCCTGAGGAACCTCATCCAGGGGAACATGCTTCCCTCAGCTCTCATCTGGATCACCTCCAGACCTGCAGCAACCCATCAGATTCCTCCAGGGTGTGTTGACAGGATGACAGAAGTACGAGGCTTCACTGACTCCCAGAAGGAGGAGTACTTCAGGAGGAGGGTCAGTGATGAAGATCTGTCCAACAGAATCATCTCCCACATCAAGGCCTCCAGGAGCCTCCACATCATGTGTCTGATCCCGGTCTTCTGCTGGATCTCTTCTACAGTTCTGGAGGACATGTTGACCACAGAGCAGAGAGGAGAGCTGCCCAAGACCCTGACTGACCTGTACTCACACTTCCTGATGGTTCTGACAAAGAGGAAGAAGCAGAAGTATGAAGGACACCAAAGACCAGAGGAACTGACTGAGGCTGACAAAGAAGTCCTGCTGAAGTTGGGCCAGCTGGCGTTTGAACATCTGGAGAATGGAAACATCGTTTTCTACCCAGAAGACCTGGAGCGATGTGGACTGGACGTCTCAGAGGTGTCAGTGTACTCAGGAGTTTGTACAGAGATCTTCAGAAGAGAGAGTGTGATCTTCCAGAAATCAGTCTACTGCTTTGTTCATCTGAGCATTCAGGAGTTTCTGGCTGCAGTCTACATGTTCCACTGTTACACCAAGACAAAAGTTATAGAGTCTTTCCTCTGTGACTCAGGACTAAGATCATCTTCCTTGTTCTGTTCTGTAGACGTCTTTCTTGAGAGAGCCATGATGAAATCCCTCAAGAGTCCAAATGGACACCTGGACCTGTTTGTCCGCTTCCTTCATGGTCTCTCTCTGGAGTCCAATCAGAGAATCTTGAGAAGACTGTTGAACCAGACATACAACCATCCAGAAACCATCCAGAGGGTCATCAACAACCTGAAGAAGATGAAGAGTGATAAAGTCTCTCCAGACAGAAGCATCAACATCTTCCACTGTCTGATGGAGATGAAGGATGATTCAGTCCATCAGGAGATCCAACAGTTCCTGAAGTCAGAGAAGAAATCAGGGAAGAGACTGTCAGAGATCCACTGTTCTGCTCTGGCCTACCTGCTGCAGATGTCAGAGGAGGTTCTGGATGAGCTGGACCTGGAGAAGTACAACACATCAGAGGAGGGACGACTCAGACTGATTCCAGCTGTGAGGAACTGCAGGAAGGCTGTGTAAGTCCAGATGTGATTAAGATATGGAGCATCAAACTTTACTATTCCACAGGTTGAATGAATCTAGTAATAAAGCCCCTGTAAAAGCATCATGAGCATGTTTACAGTTCTAACGTGTATCAATGTTAGATGGATATAGTTCTATATCAGTGAAGAAAAGGATCTCCTCTAAATCTCTTTTAATGATGGAGCTCAGATACAAACCAAGAGACAACGGTGACAGTGCCTCAGCATTGTGTCACAGCAGTGGTTGTCAGTACAATCATGTTGTTTGTACAGGCAGATGTATACGCGTATATATACATTCTATGATGTCCTTCAGCACTTTAACAGCAGCAGTTCTCCTGCTGTCCTGTTTGCTACAACCTGACTGGTGTTGACAGAGAAGACCAGATGATCCAAAAAACATGGAAGTTGTTCAGCCAGCAACTTTTCTAAAACTGTGGAGAGAACACAACGTAGAGATGGACCCATAGTTGTGAACTACGGAGGGATCAGCACCTTTCAGCAGGGAAGAACATCAGCACACTTCCATATTCTCAGAATCTCATTTTCAGAAAGAGTCAGATGAAAATATGACACAGAGGTTCTGCTATGAAGTCTGCAGCTGAGCTCAAAGAGAGAGGCTCCAGGTTGTCAGCTCCAGCAGATTTATTAGATCCAGTTGCTTTAAAGCCAGATGGACCTGGGCTCCTTCACAAGGAGTCAGATCAAATCCTGGAGCCACAGCATGAATAGGTGCTGCTTGAGGGCAAAGCCCCTGCACATTAGACTGATGTGGATGTGAGGACTCCAACAGAGGTCCTGAACAAACAAAGTCTTCATTCCAACAATTAAGAGGGGCTGATTTATCAGATAGAATTCCTGCATCAGGAAATTCCTCTGGTTTCATCCCCAAATGAAGATTTGACTCCTTTCCTAAACTTCTGAGGATGGTGGAAGTTCTGGGTAGTTTAATCAACATCAAAATCAGATTGAGCCTTTTTAAGGAGGGAAGTAAAGTGATTTCTGAGCTGTTTGAATATCAGCCAGTCACCCTGGGATGTAGAAGTTCTGACCTTAGTCCAGGCCTCATCCCTGGCTTTAAGGAGCCTGGACAGTTCAGGGGAGAACCAAGGATTGTTTGTAGCCTTCACTCTACATGAGCAGAGAGGGGCATGTTTATTTATGATCAGAGTCAAAGCAGCAGAAAAAGACTTCCAGGCCAGCTCTACATCATTCAAAAGTCAGATCCTGGACCAATCAAAGTGCCATAAATCATGATGAAACCCTGCTCACAGAAATGCTTCTAATCCCGTTTAAAAATAATCTGGGGCCTTAATTTGGGGAGTTTAGCTGGTCTGACAGGAGCTATAACACAATGATCGCTCAGATCATTGAGAAAAATACCTTAAATATCTGAGTATTAATGAGGGGAATTAGTTCAGAATAAATCAAGAAGAGAAGATTTCTCTGGACATTTAAGGTGTGGGCGTGTTGACCCGTTAACTATTTGTGTTGAGTTCAAAGAATCACAGAGATTTAAACCTCTGAGAGACAGGAGATAACCAATCCAGTTCAGATCTCCTGGGAGAAGAATGTCATTGAAGTCAAAAGTGGAAAGCTGCTGATTGAATGATGCTAGAGTGTGACTACCAGCAGAGGGCGCTCTAGAGCAGCCTACGATGGTGAGAAAGGAGCCATGAAGAAGCTCCAAATTCAGAGCAACAAATGCAGATTGACTGAGGGAAAGAGATGATTGAAGAGTGGGATGAACTTTCTGACTGACAGATGTTGCTATGCCAACACCTTTTCTGGGACGGTCACCACGGAAACACTGTGACCTTTAACAGCAACGTCTTTGTCTGGGATGGATTTCTTTAGCCAAGTTTCAGACGAGCAGAATGTCAGCAGCCGTCGGTTTAGCCCAGATTTGAAGCAGGTCAAGTTTGTCAATAGACTTGTAACATTGAGGTGAAGAACACCAAGCCCTGATCTACATTTAACATCACTTGGTGTGTTTAGACAGTTTCTACCTGGGCCAGGGTGGACTTCACTGTCCCCAGACAGGAGAAGAAAAAGACAAATCAGACGTTTCTTTCTCTCTGAGTGAATAGAACTCTGCTGATAGCTTAGCCTAGCAGGACAAGAACAAAGCCATGGCAACAGTCACATGCACTAAAGAATAGCAGAGTGGGCAGAAGGACATCATCAGGACAATGATGGACCAGGTGGGACAGAACCTGAAGGAGATGCTGGGATCCCAGCGCTGCTTCTTCTGGGAAGAAAACGATGATGAGGAGCAGTCCAGTCTTCATCACCTTCAATAGGACGCTAACTGTTCCAACCACTTCAAGTTCACTGATGGTGAGCAGAAGAAAAAGAGCCAGAAGAGTTAGTGCTGCATTAGCTATGATGAAGGTCAACAGCTGAGTGAGGCGAGCTGTAGCAGAGCTGGAGGGTATTTGCTGCAGAGCTAGTAGAAGCTATCTACTGCAGTGGAAGCTAGCTGCTGCAGGGCCATACACCACCAGATTGATTCTAGAAGAACTCCTGGCTTCAAACACACAAAGCAATTCATCAGAAATCATCTAAGAATAGAAAAAAACTAAAGAAGAACTTGTAAAACTTCCCACTTTCAAACCCAATGTTCACAGATTTTAACAATATGACGACTTGAAACATTAAAACCCAAACCTCACATTCAGACCACACAAACTAAGAGTTGGGTTGGCCGCCATCTTGGCTTCCAGCACGTTGAATCCAGTGGAATGGCAGACATGGTTACATGTCACAATAACTGTTTGTACCTGTGATCTGCTGCAGCTGAAGGATTCATAAAGATGTCAAACATCAGAAGGTGTGAGTGGAGGCCAGATGTGACGGCTGCCTCTTTCTTCAAAGCATATTTAGAATTCAAGAGCTGAAAGCACATTCAGTCATTTGTGTGTGTAGTTTCTATCTTCCATATGATTGACAGTGATTCATCATGTGACGCCTGTTCTCTGGAGTCAGAGCGGCCACACCCAACACGTGTTGTGATCCTGTGAGTGGAAACACGGATTGGTCCACTGCAGTTGTCTCTCAGCAGCATTTAGATTCAGCTGCTGAACAAAGAGCAGGTCTGAAGCTGCTGCTGTCTCAGGTCCTCTGACAGGGCCCCCTCCTCCCCACAATTCCCAGCACCCCATGGTTCACATCAAACTGGGAGGAGATGATGTCACTCACCAAGGAAGTCAGGGGGATGAGTTCAGGTGTGTTCTTCCAGGACTGTGCTGGGGACACTTTCTGATTTCAAACAGCCAAACTACAAGAGTTGATTACAATGTAGAGATCAAGAGAACTTTGACAGGTCCAGGAGATCAGGCTGAATCATGTGGTGGATCAGAATTACTGTCCATGACTGAACAGTCGGTCAACAAACATGAGTGGCTGTTTCACAGTCAGTAAAGACACATTTAGTGCCATGCAGTGATCTCCTCAGGTAAATGCTCACTGATATGAACAATGGTGATCTTCTGGGAGTGTCCTCTACAAGGTTTTTGATTCCATTCATGAAGGTCAAAGGTCACTGTGTTCACAGTTACTGGTGGGAAATTCATGTCAGAACTGTGTCTCTTTAGTTTGTAGTGTAAAGTTTGTGGTGTAAAGCTGCAGGTTTTGTTTTACTTTTGATGGAAAAGACAAATATATGTTTATATTTAAGTGTTGAATGATGTCAACACAATCATTTTCTTGGTCATCACAGATTTGAGAACATCAGCCTGTCAGAGACTCACTGTGAAGTCGTTGCCTCAGCTCTGAAGTCCAACCCCTCCCATCTGACACAACTGGACCTGAGCTGCATCGACCTGCAGGGTTCAAGAGTGAAGCTGCTCTGTTCTGGACTGGAGAGTCCAAACTGTAAACTGGAGACTCTCAGGTCAGTTCCTGTATTTTCCTGTTTCATGATTGTTCATTAAGTATATATGATACATGTGTCCAGCCACAGAAAAACCAGGAACAAGTCTCCTGAGGGACATTTGGAGTTATTTCCAGATTGTGGAAGTGTAGTTTCTAATCTTTCCAATGATGTCTAACACATGGAAATGTGAACATGTTTGAAGAAGATAAGACCATTTCAATGTAGACACATCCTCAAACCAAAACAAAACTCTTACAAAAATAAAAAGTGAAAAGTTGAAGGTCTCATTCAAATGAATTAAAAAGCTGCACTTAAATCATCCATCAACTATTATTTTTATATACTATATGCTATTATCTATAATTATAACGAGCAAACACAAATAAAATACTTTGTTCAGATATTGTGCAGTTTTGGTGTCGCTGGGCTTTCCGCGCATGCCGGCTGTCAAATCTGCCTGCTGACACGTCAAGTGCTGTCAAACATCTCTGAAGAAGGTGAATGCTGATCACCGAAATTGCACAAGGTCTGAAGAAAGAAGTTAAAATAATAAAACAATAAAAATGCATGATACATGATTTGAGACCAATAAATACACTTAAATCAAACGCTTATACTGTTTTTCAGGACCATGAGGGGCACTGGGTTCTCATGAACTGTCTTATCTACTAACCACACAATGTAAATTGGTTTATAGCCTGCCACCTTCTTTGCTGCCTGGTCTGCCACCTCATTACCTCTTCCTTCTAAAGAATCCTCCCTGCTGTGACTTTTACACCTTACGACTGCAACCTCCTCTGGTTCCATGAGTGCCTGTGCCAATTGTCTCATCTCTGCTTCATGCTTTGTAGGAGAGCCTAATGCTGTGTAAAACCCCGTCCGCAACCATTGACAAAGTTCTAACTGTATGGCTCCCACTACATATGCCGAATCTGTATAGATAGTGACTCTCTTTCCCTTAGATATCTCCAACACCCTAAGAACTGCCTTCAACAACTCTGCAAGTTGTGCTGACTTACCTATTATCTTTCCTGTTTCCACTTCCTGAAAACCTTCTCCCGACTTTCTAACTATTCCATAGGCAGCTTTCAGCCCCTCTTGCGGGTGTCTGAAACAACAGCCATCTGTGAACAGTATTTCATCCGGATCTTTTAGCGGCTCTGCCTTAAGATCTACTCTAACTTTCTCATCTCTCTTCACTTTCTTCTCGCATACCGGTGCTTTTGTTCAGCAGTAAGGTCAACCTGCGCAGCCACACCTTCAGGTCCAACAAACAACCACTGATGTAATCATCTAAAAATTTCCCTGTAACTTCTCTCTAAATGCTTTTCCTGACGTATCTCCTCTTCTTGTCCCTTCTTAATCCTGCTAACCTGTCTCCTCAATTCCCACACTGTCTCTCGTAATTCCTGCAGTTCTTCATCCTTGTCCACATCTAACTGACCACTATTGATTGTCAATACTGGCAATTGATATGGGAGTGGGAAAGAGGTAGTCTGTAATGATGGGTAAAGATTACTGTTAAGTGTCAATGTATTGTTTGGATCCTCTAATGGAGGCTTCTTGACATTAGGCACCCAGGTAACCCCCCTGGGTCTACAGTTGTGCACTGCTGCACATGCCACAGCCACCAGATGTATCCTTCGACGCTTATCTTCTAATTCCTTACCCTGTTTTTTCCATGATTTTCCTGCTATAAAACCTGATCTTGGATGATCAAGATGATCCTGTAATTTAGTATGAATTTCTGATTCCCACTTACACAATTCCTCAGCCAAATTAACCTTCACCCCTGGAGGGGGAAGTTTCTTTTGCTTTTGAGCTTCCTTCCACTACTTTTTTATTGCCTCTAATTCTCTTTCCCTTCTTTCTTCATGCCACTCACAACCTGATCAAGAGTCCACTTCCACTGTTCCTCCACAGACCGAGGATAGGGAGAACTTTCTCCCTGATCCCAACATGCTTTACCACATTCCAATTCCATCTTTTACTATGCTCCCAAGTGAGATTGAATGTGAATGACTCCGACGGTCAACTCAGTGCCTCAGTGAAACAAGCTTCTAGATCAACTTCTTTGATCCGGTTCCACTCTGGGGGTTAATTCCCAAGGATAAAGAGCCTTTTAATTCACGTTCACTCTAGCACTTTTCCAACCCACACAAACACAGACTTGGGCATCGGGAGTATCCGTCCTGTCAACTGTGCTCCGAGCCCCAACCCAATTTTTTATTTTATTTTATATATATTTCTAATTTTCTTTTCTTTTTTTATATATACAATATATACAACACACAATACACAATAAAACACATTACTATTTCCTGTTTACTCTAACAACTCCAATTTTACAGACTATAACCGTATTAACGGACTCTACTCGCTCAATTTACTTATTTATCAACGGCTTCAAACCGTTACCTTTTTATGGCCTCTAACCGTAACATTTTTTTATCAACGACATCCAACCGTTACGTTTTTACGGCTTCTAACCGTAAGTTTTTTTATGGATGGCCTCAAACCGTTACCTCTTTTTACTGACGGACTCTAACCGCTCTCTTCTATTTACAGCTGACGGCCTCTAACCACACTTTTCTACTAACGGACTTTAACCGCACTTTTCTACTGACGGACTCTAACCACACTTTTCTATTGATTCTAACCTTAAATTGCTGCAGTCTTTTCACTAATTACCATATTAGGATCTGGAATTAAAAAAAATATAACTAGGACACCTCACCTGACAGTGACGACAAATCTTTTGGAAATTGCCAATGTGCAGAGCTTTGATTAAACAGGTGCCTGCTTACCTTCTTGTTAGGGATCCCTTTGTCGTCAGTTTTCCTCTGAAGTGACCGTCGTTCAATTATTTGCCTCAGATGCTTTCTCAGTCTTCATCACGTCGGGGTCACCAAACTGTTGGATTGCAATACCTCTCGCCTGTAATTGCCAATCCGCTCGTTCGTTTAAATGAAGATCGTGAGAAGACAACTGCCAATTTCAAAATATATTTGACAACAGAACCAATTCAAGATACAAATATTACAGAGCTCTGGGCCAGTTCATATCCCTAGAACAACAGAGTTGATCGTCAGGGCACGAAGTCTGACAGCCTAACTTTCCCTCGACCCGATCTTTTATAAAACATAAATGCAAATTTAATGTCCTTGAAGTCCAATCCGGTTCTCCTGGTCCGACGATCTCGTCCTCCTCCTCCAATCCTGGTAGATGTTGGTGTCCGTCCTCCTCCTCCGGTGTCTCCCCCGATGGCCAGTTGAAGAGTTCATCTTCTCCCTGAAAGTAGACCTTACCACCCCCAGCATGATGTCCCGTTTCCGAATGAATATTTTACCACCCTTTGTTTCGCTAGGTCCTGGGCCCTCACTATCTAAACCACCACATCCTGCTGTAAAACATCTCTAATCTTTATTACCCTCCGTAACCGAGTCCCCCCTGCCTAACTTCAAAGAGAAGACAAGAACAAATGGTAAACCTTATGATAACCAGATAGAGACACTCTACATTGTCCAGATTGAGACGCTGCAGGTTATCAGGTAGAATCAGCCTGTGTGGATAGGCTGAGCTCCAAAAACATCAGGATAGAACATAAATCAACACAAGCTTAATGATGGTGTTGTTCTGTGATCAAGCAGAACACTGTGAGGGCCATGGGCTTGTGAATAGGTGACAGTGTCACTATCAGCACCTTGGTGATACACACTGTTAGCTCCACTGTTGAAGGGACACACACCTGATAGAATCATATAGAATAGAATCATATAGAACACTGACATGCTTCTGGATCATTTGTTCTCTACATGTTTTATGTGTGATTTCCACTTGATCCTTTCATCTATTGTGACACGTCTCATCTTTCATTTATTCTTCTTTAGATTGGAGCGCTGCAGTTTATCAGAGATCAGCTGTGATTATCTGGCCTCAGCTCTGAAGTCCAACCCCTCCCATCTGAGACAACTGGACCTGGGTGGGAACAAGCTGCAGGATTCAGGAGTAAAGCTGCTCTCTTCTGGACTGGAGAGTCCAAACTGTAAACTGCAGACTCTCAGGTCAGTTCCTGTATCTCTACAGTCTGTCTGTCATTCATTTAACACTAAAACCCTTTTTATTGTTTTTGTCTGAGCTCACACACAATCACTTCTTTTCTTGTCTTTTTAAACAAAGTGTCGTTTTTTTCAAGCCTTTATTAAATCAACATGATTTCAGGCAGGTTTGTGTGTAAGTGTAAACCAAAAACTGAACACACGTGATTATAATTCACATGTTTAACTATTTTAAATATAAACTATCAACAATCGTCAGCACATTAAAATAAATGGCTGCAGCCACTTCAGTCAATATCAGACAAGACACACACACAGACACACACAGAGACACACAGAGACACACACAGAGACACACACAGACACACACACAGACACACATAAGAGACAGACACACACACAGAGACACACACAGAGACACACCCAGACACACACACAGACACACACCCAGACACACACACAGACACACACAGAGACACACACAGACACACACGGAGACACAGACACACACACAGACACACAGGGACACACACAGAGATATACACACAGAGAAACACATAGAAAGACACACACCGAGAGACACACACAGACAGACACAGAGACACGCATAGAGACAAACATAGAGACACACACAGAGACACACACAGACACACACAGAAACATCCACAGAGACACACACAGAGATACACACACAGAGAAACACATAGACAGACACACACAGACACACATTGAGACACGCAGACACATACACAGACACACATAAGAGACAGACACACACACACAGACACACACAGACACACACAGACAGACACACACACACAGACACACACACACAGGCACACATGAGAGACAGACACACACACAGAGACACACACAGACACACACACACAGACACACACAGACACACACAGACACACACACAGAGACACACACAGGCACACACACATACACACACAGAGACACACAGAGACACAGACACACACACAGACACACAGGGACACACACAGACATACACACACAGAGAAATACATAGACAGACACACACAGAGAGACACACACAGACAGACACAGACACACACAGAAACATCCACAGAGACACACACACAGATACACACACAAAGAAACACGTAGACAGACACACACAGGCACACATTGAGACACGCAGACACACACAGACACACATAAGAGACAGACACACACAGAGACACACACAGACACACACAGACAGACACACACAGACACACAGAAACACACACAGACACACACAGACACACATAAGAGACAGACACACACAGAGAGACACACACAGACACACACACAGGCACACACACAGACACACACACAGACACACACACAGACACACACAGGCACACATAAGAGACAGACACACACACACAGACACACACAGACACTCACACACAGAGACACACACAGACACACACAAAGGCACACATAGGAGGCAGACACACACACAGACACACACACAGACACACACACACACAGACACACAAACACACACAGAGACACACCTACACACACACACAGAGACACACACAGAGACACACACACAGACACACAGACAGACACACACACAAACACACACACAGTCACTCACACAGAGACACACAGAGACACACACAGAGACAACCACACAGAGACACAGACACACACAGACAGAAACACACACACAAACAGACACACACTGAGACACACAGAAACACACACACAGAGACACACACAGAGACACAGACACACGCAGAGACACACAGACAGACACACAGACAGACGTACACAGACAGAAACATACAGAGACAAACACACACAGAGACAGACACACACAGACAGACAGACACACACACACAGACACACACACACAGACACACACACAGACAGCAGACACACACAGACACACACACACACACAGACAGACACACACACAGACAGCAGACACACACACAGACACACAGACACACAGACCGAGACACACAGACACATACCCACACACACACAGAACGACCAAGACACAGACACACAGACAGACAGACACACACAGACACACACACACAGACACACACACACAGTCACACATACAGACCCACACACAGACACTCACACAGACAGACACACACACAGACACACACACATAGAAAGACACAGAGTGACAGACACACAGAGACAGACACATATAGAGACAGACACACACACACACACAGACACACACACAGACACACTGTTGAGGCCACGGGCCGCTTCGTCGCCCCCCCCCCGGTGTGTGTGTGTCTGTGGGCACTGCAGGTGTTGCTGCTCCGCTGGCTGTCTTGTCAGTTCCTGATTGGTGGACTCCGCCTCGTCTCGCCTTGGACCACACCTCCTAGCCCACCAATCAGGAGCTGACAATCCCGGGGCAGCCGGTATTTAGGGCGTTGTGTTACCGGCGTTCGGGGCGACTGAGCGTCTGACCAGTACGCCTCGATTCGGTGCCCCGATTAGTTCTAGTCTCGCGCCTTCGTTGTTTCGGGTGTTCGTTTCCATCACGGTTTTTGCTGCTCGCTTTGTTTTCGTGGATAGCTCTCCCCTCGTTTGGGAGAGTCTCTTTTCGTTATCGTTTTCTTCACATTTAACACCACTGTGTTGCTCCCTTTCTGTTGTCGTTTTACCTGGTGTGTTGTGTTTCCTTAACAACACTGTGTTGCTCACTTTCTGTTGTCGTTTTACCTGGTGTTTTGTGTGTCCTTAACAGCACTGTGTTGCTCTCTTTCTGTTGTCGTTTTACCTGGTGTGTTGTGTGTCCTTAACAACACTGTGTTGCTCTCTTTCTGTTGTCGTTTTACCTGGTGTTTTGTGTGTCCTTAACACCACTGTGTTGCTCACTTTCTGTTGTCGTTTTACCTGGTGTTTTGTGTTTCCTTAACACCACTGTGTTGCTCTCTTTCTGTTGTCGTTTTACCTGGTGTTTTGTGTGTCCTTAACACCACTGTGTTGCTCTCTTTCTGTTGTCGTTTTACCTGGTGTTTTGTGTGTCCTTAACACCACTGTGTTGCTCCCTTTCTGTTGTCGTTTTACCTGGTGTTTTGTGTGTCCGTAACAGCACTGTGTTGCTCCCTTTCTGTTGTCGTTTTACCTGGTGTTTTGTGTGTCCTTAACACCACTGTGTTGCTCTCTTTCTGTTGTCGTTTTACCTGGTGTGTTGTGTGTCCTTAACACCACTGTGTTGCTCTCTTTCTGTTGTCGTTTTACCTGGTGTTTTGTGTGTCCTTAACACCACTGTGTTGCTCTCTTTCTGTTGTCGTTTTACCTGGTGTTTTGTGTTTCCTTAACAACACTGTGTTGCTCACTTTCTGTTGTCGTTTTACCTGGTGTGTTGTGTTTCCTTAACACCACTTTGTTGATCTCCCGAGGGTTTTCCTTCTCCGTTTATGCTGACGACCTCCCCTTGTTACATCTGGAGCCGGTCGTAACACACACACACACAGACACACACACAGACACACACTCATACAGACACACAGACAGACACACACAGACAGACACACACAGACACACACAGACACACACACACACACACAAAAACAGAGACACACACACAGACAGACAGAGACAAAGACACAGAGACACACACACACAGAAAAAGACACACACAGATACACACAGACAGACACATAGAAAGACACAGAGCGACAGACACACACAGACAAACACTCACAGAGACAGACACATACAGACAGACACACACACAGAAAGAGAGACAAAGAGACAGACACACACAGACAGAGACAGACACACAGAAAAAGACACACAGAGACCGACACACACACAGAGACCGACATAGAGACACACACAAAGACAGACACACAGAAATAGAGACACACACAGACACACACAGACACACACAGACAGAGACACACAGACAGAGACACACAGACAGAGACGCACAGGGACACAGACACACACACACACAGACAGACACAGAGACACACACAGAGACAGACACACAGAAATAGAGACACACACAGACACACACACAGACACACAGAGAGACACACAGACAGAGACACACAGAGACACACAGGGACACAGAAACACAGAGACGCACACAGAGACAAACACACAGACGCACACATAGACACACAGAGAAATAGAGACACACACACGGACACACACACGGACACACACACAGACACACACAGACACACACAGAGATAGAGATACACAGAGACACACAGAGAGACACACATAGACACAGAGACACACACACACAGACAGACACAGAGACACACACACAGAGACACACACAGACACACACAAAGACACATACACAAACAAAGACACACAGAGAAAGACACAGAGCGACAGACACACACAGAGACACTCACACAGACAGAGAAACACACACACAGACATAGAGACACACACAGACACACACACATAACCACACATAGATAGAGATACACACAGAGCCACACACAGAAACACATACACAAACAAAGAGACACACAGAGAAAGACACAGAGCGACAGACACACACAGAAACACTCACACAGACAGAGACACAGACAGAGACACACGCAGACACAGACATACACAGAGACACACAAACACAGAAAGACAAAGAGACAGACACACACATACACACAGACACACAAAGAAACAGAGACACACAGAGACACACACACAGAAAGACCAAGACACAGACACACAGACAGACACACAGAGACACACAAACAGAATGACACACAGAGACACACACAGACACAGATACACACACACATAGACAAACACACAAAAAAAGAGACACAGAGACAGACACACAGAGAAAGACACAGAGCGACAGACACTCACAGAGACACTCATACAGACACAAAGACACAGACAGACACACACAAAGACACACACAGAGACACACACATAGTCACTCACACCACCCTACTCTCTCACACACACATTGTCACACTCACACCACACACTCAGTCACACACTCCCACAAACCCTCACACACAAACCCTCAAACAGACTCTCACACCCTCATACACTGACACACACACTGTCACACTCACACACACTCACACAAACACACACTCTCACCCACAAACACACACACTTCCTCACACACCCTCAGACACACACACACTCACACACATAATCTCACACACACATCACTCACACACCCAGACACACTCACACCCTCATTCACAGACACTCACTCACACACACTCGCTCACACACACTCACTCACACACACGTCCTCACACACACATCCTCACACACACACACACCCTCACACACACAAACACCCTCACACACAAACATACCCTCACACTCACACAAACAATCACACACACTCTCACTCACACACTCAGACACACTCACACACTCACACCTTCGCACACTCTCACCCACACACAGACCATCACACTCACTCACAAACACTCACTCACACACACAAACTCTCACACACACACAGACCATCACACTCACTCACACACGCACTCACACACACTCACACTCAGACTCACTTACACACATACTCACAAACACACACCTTCACACACTCTCAGATATTCACATACACTCTCTCATACACACTCACACATCACTCACAAACCCTGACACACTCACACACACACTCACACACAATCACTCACACCCTCACACACACACACTCACATTCACACACAAACATCCTCACACACACTCACACACACTGTCTTACCCACACACACACTTACACACACACTCACACAAACCCTCAAACACACCCTCACACACTCTCTCACATACCCTCAAACACTCACACACCCTGTCACACTCACACACACTCACTCACACACTAACTCACCCACACACACACATTCACTCATTCAACCACAAACTCTCACACTCACACCCTCACACACAAATACTCACACACCCTCACACTCTGTCTCTCACAGACACACAAACTCACACACATTCACACTCACACAAACTCACACACACACAGACACTCGCTCAAACACTCACACACACATCCTCATGTACAAACACACACCCACCTTCACACTCACACACTCACTCACACACTCCCACAAACCCTCACACACACACCCTCACACTCTCTCTCACAGACACACAAACTCACACACACTCACACACAATGACTCACACCCTCACACACAGACACTCACACACACAGACACTCGCTCAAATACTCACACACACATCGTCACACACACTCACACACATCCACACACACACATCCTTACACACACACACACACACACCCTCACACACATGGTCACACACACACACACTCAAACACAAACCCACACACACACTCACAGACACTCACTCACAGACACAAACACATACAATCTCACACACTCTCACTCACACAAACTCACAAACACAATCACTCACACTCTCACATAAAGAAACACGCACACACACATACACACTCAAACACTCACGCACACATCCTCACGCACACACACCCACATTCAAACTCACACACACTCACACAGACTCACATCCTCACACGTACATCCTCACACACTCACTCACACATCCACACTCACACACACACATTCACAATGACACACACAAACGCACAAACTCACAGTCACACACATACTCTCACACACACTCACACTCACACACACATACAAACACACACACACAGACAGACACACAGACACAAACACACAGACAGACACACAGAGACACACACACACAGACAGACACACACAGACAGACACACAGACAAACAGACAGAGACACACACAGAGACACACATAGAGACACACAGACACACACACAGAGACACACAAGACACACACACAAAACAGACAAAAACAAGACAGAAACACAGAGACAGACACACATAGACACACACAGACACACACACACAGACACAGACACAGACACACACACACAGAGACACACGCCGAGACACACAAGACAGACACACACCGAGAGACACAGAGAGACACATAGACAGACAGAGTCACAGACCCACAGACACACACATAGACAGACACACGCAGAGACAAACACACGGAGACAGACACGCCCACACACAGACACACACAGACAGAGAGACACACACAGAGACACACACAGACAGAGACACACACAGAGACACACACATAGACAGACACACACAGACAGACACACACAGACAGACACACACAGAGACAGACACACACTGTTGTGTTTTGTGGAATTCTCCTATTTCATCTTTAATTTTCCTTCATTATTTCTTGAATTCTTCTCTTTCATTTCTCTTTCATTATTTTCTCTCAGGGATAAAATGGTTTCATTGACTAAAAAGGCCCAGACTTACTTGGTAGGTAGGCTACTTTAATGAGTACTGTCACTTTAAGTAGTGTCTGTACTTTGTGTCCATGTGAACACTTGTGAATGGTTTCAAATGAAGTGGGAGATTTTCAGTTGTACTGGTTACCTGTCCACATTCTTACCTGGTGTCTGGCTGCTTGGTCAGTTTATTGGGTTTCTTACTTTTCTGCTGGCTTTGTCATGTGCTGTCATGTAGGCTACTGCTGTGCTGTTGGCTCTACTTGGTAAAGCTAATGATAAGTTCTGGATAAGTCTTGGCTTTGTTTGGTATACTTGTACAACTGTCATTGTCTCCATGCTCCTAAACTTAAATATTGATATTGTCATGTTGTTAATGGAGATGGATTTGGTGTTTGACTGTCTTTCTGAAGCTTTAAATGTTAGTTCAGATTGTGTTCTCCCTTGCTTTGGAATGTTTGATTGTTTGTCCAGCTTGTAGCAAGGATGTCTACTTCCTGGTTTACTCAGTGGTTTCTGGGAGCTGTAGTCCAGCTGTATTTCCTTTGCAGAGACATCGGCTATTGGGACTGCTGCTGGGCTATATCAGATTTGCCTTTGAGACATACATAAATGCTTGGGATTTGCTACTTTGAATGTTATTAATGTGTTTCAAGATTTCATTTGCTTCAGTTCAATGAGATCCTTTTGGGCCAAAAAACTGAGAAGCTGTCCAGGAGATTTCCATTCATTTCTCACTGTTTGTGAACTATATAGTCCAACGGGATCCGCCTTCAATTTCACAAAGTCAAAAAATGAGTCATATTTTGACAGGCTCTGCAGTTTGGTGTCATCAAAGCACAATGACATTTCCCTGAATCTTGTGCAGTCCACCAAACCAAGGAAAGCCAGCTGGCCAAAATGATCCAACCTAGCCTTCATTTGACAGCTAATGTTGTCCAGAATATTACAGAACACTAGTTTTCTGTCACTTTTAATCTCCTCTCTGGCTCCACTCTCTGTCAGGCCAAATTCGCTACATCTATTCTCAAATTTGACATAGAAACTGTCAAACTCATTTGTCATGCGCTCCAGAGATGCAACAGTGTCGTGAATGCGTGTAAGACACATTTCAATGTCCATCACTTTGTTTTGCAGCACTCTAAAAAGTGCATCAGTTTCATTCAAATGTCCTCATATGCCATCAGGAGAAAACAAGTTGATGCTTTTGACAACCACTGTTCGTATGCCATCATCAGGGTGTCATTATCCCACCTGTCTGGATTTTCTAAAATGATCTGAAATAAAGCGCGCAGGTCAATGTGGTGCATACTTATTGTCTGCACCAGCCTCCATTTGGAGCTCCATCTTGTAGGCGCTGCTGAAAAATGATGCTAGTCCCTCAGCTGCTTTGAAAAACACGCGACACATGGGCATGCACTTGGCTGAATGCAATAGCACCAAATTCAGCTTGTGTGCAAAACAGTGTGTAAACATGGCTTCAGGTAGTTTCTCTTTCATTTTAGCTTCACTCCATTAAGCTCTGAGGCCATTCCAGCTGCTCCATCATAGGTCTGAGCACAAGCTTTTCAACACAGTCATACTTCTCCAACACTCCCAGGACATACTCAGCAATGGCAGGACTCACTCACATCATCAAAGCCCAAAAAGGCCTCCTTCACCTCACAATCTGCTTCAGTTTTAGCCACATAGCGCAATATAACAGAAATGTGAGCTTGGTTTGTGACATCTGTGGTCTCGTCCACTTGGACAGCAACAAACGGGGCTGCAAAGATCTCATTCTGAATGTCATTTCTGATGACGTCCGCGACTGCTTCCATGAAATTGTTCTGTATTCTATTTGACAAACCAGAAAATCCAGTGGATGTGTCCAAATGTCTAGCTAGCCTGTCATCTTTCTCAGCAAAAGCATGTAACAGCTCAACATCGTTGCCACGATTGGCAGAGCCTGGACTTTCATCATTTCCACAAAATGCTAGCTGCTGTTTGGCGAGGAAGCAGGTGGCATTAATGAGATCTTTTCAAATCTCTGGGTTCTCCCTAACCTTAGCATTGTGGATGCTGATGTTGAGTCTTTGTGTTCATCCAAAGCCAAGTCAATCCGGGATGTCCCAAATGTTTTCAGTGCCATCTGGCTTTGAATGTGAGTGGTGGACTGCTCATGTCTGCTGATGCCCCGCTGTAAATTCTTAAGGTGGCAATATCCTGACTGAGTCCAGACACTATCACGGCTGGGTGAGAAAAGTAGGCAGGAAAAACAGAAAAGGCGCTTTCTTAGTGGACATCCACACAGCCAGTCATTTCTCAAGTACCAGTCTGTTTTAAAGGAGCGCTTTTTCCCATCCGTGCTCTGAAGTAAATCTCTCAGCTCTGGCGTCGGTCTTCCTTGAGCTATTATATTCTGCTTTGAGCAGAATTCCAAAGTTGAACATTGTTTTAGTTTCTGAATATAATCCTCCATCATATTATGATCTGAATATTATATATTATGTTGAAAAATTATTTTGTGATTTTTGACACACACACAGACAGACACAAACACACACACAGAGACAGACACAAATCTTCCTGCTGACACATCAAGTGCTGTCAAGGATGTTGTTTCAGTGTATTTTATGTAAATTAGAGAACAAGAGAATGAAAGAGTTGAATTCCATGTGAGACATCATCAGTCATGTACATGAGCCATGTCAAAGGCAGCCCCTTTAAAAAGTTACTGTTTTTGATGTTTTAATCACCTAATGTGTTATCAATGATGAAATGTTCTGATACATTGTGGAAAATATTTCGGATTTAGGTTTAGGATGTGAACATGTGTGATTGTAAATGAGGTCAATCAAATGTATTATTTCTTTGTCCAGATTGAGATGCTGCAGGTTATCAGGTAGAATCAGCCTGTGTGGATAGGCTGAGCTCCAAAAACATCAGGATAGAACATAAATCAACACAAGCTTAATGATGGTGTTGTTCTGTGATCAAGCAGAACACTGTGAGGGCCATGGGCTTGTGAATAGGTGACAGTGTCACTATCAGCACCTTGGTGATACACACTGTTAGCTCCACTGTTGAAGGGACACACACCTGATAGAATCATATAGAATAGAATCATATAGAACACTGACATGCTTCTGGATCATTTGTTCTCTACATGTTTTATGTGTGATTTCCACTTGATCCTTTCATCTATTGTGACACCGTCTCATCTTTCATTTATTCTTCTTTAGATTGGAGCGCTGCAGTTTATCAGAGATCAGCTGTGATTATCTGGCCTCAGCTCTGAAGTCCAACCCCTCCCATCTGAGACAACTGGACCTGGGTGGGAACAAGCTGCAGGATTCAGGAGTAAAGCTGCTCTCTTCTGGACTGGAGAGTCCAAACTGTAAACTGCAGACTCTCAGGTCAGTTCCTGTATCTCTACAGTCTGTCTGTCATTCATTTAACACTAAAACACTTTTTATTGTTTTTGTCTGAGCTCACACACAATCACTTATTTTCTTGTCTTTTTAAACAAAGTGTAGTTTTTTTCAAGCCTTTATTAAATCAACATGATTTCAGGCAGGTTTGTGTGTAAGTGTAAACCAAAAACTGAACACACGTGATTATAATTCACATGTTTAACTATTTTAAATATAAACTATCAACAATCGTCAGCACATTAAAATAAATGGCTGCAGCCACTTCAGTCAATATCAGACAAGACACACACAGAGACTGAGATGGTGGGAGAGCGCCGCCAACGCCCGCTCGTTGGCCTCCGTGGTGCGTCTCGCCTCCGCTGCAGACGCCGCCACAGCCTCCTCATGCTGCTGCAGAATCCCCTGGATCTGCTCCAGGTGCAGTGGAGGCGGGTTGTGCGCTGGCTTCATGTTTGTATGATTGTTGTGTCACCAACCAGACGAGAACCCACGAGCGACACCAGAGTTGGGTTTGACAGCGTTTTATTAGCAGGGTGGTCCAGGGACAGAAGGCAGTCAGGTTTACCGGGGAACAGGAGCAGGCAGGTCAGGGACAGGCAGGGTCGCTAACAGGCACACAGGAAAACGTTGGAATGTCATGAGGACACAGAGGACAATCTGGAAGAGGACAAATGTTTGGACGGGATTTAAATACACCACCTGATTGGCCTGATTGGACACAGGTGTGCAGTGAGGGGCGGAGCTGAGGGCGGGGCTACCTGCTGCTGTGACAGAGACACACACACAGAGAAAGACACACAGAGACAGACACACACAGAGACACACACAGAGAGAGACAGACACACACACAGAGACAGATAAACAGACAGACACACACACACACACAAATCTTCGTGCTGACACATCAAGTGCTGTCAAGGATGTTGTTTCAGTGTATTTTATGTCAATGAGAGAACAAGAGAATGAAAGAGTTGAATTCCATGTGAGACATCATCAGTCATGTACATGAGCCATGTCAAAGGCAGCCCCTTTAAAAAGTTACTGTTTTTGATGTTTTAATCACCTGATGTGTTATCAATGATGAAATGTTCTGATACATTGTGGAAAATATTTCGGATTTAGGTTTAGGATGTGAACATGTGTGATTGTAAATGAGGTCAATCAAATGTATTATTTCTTTGTCCAGATTGAGACGCTGCAGGTTATCAGGTAGAATCAGCCTGTGTGGATAAGCTGAGCTCCAAAAACATCAGGATAGAACATAAATCAACACAAGCTTAATGATGCTGTTGTTCTGTGATCAAGCAGAACACTGTGAGGGCCATGGGCTTGTGAATAGGTGACAGTGTCACTATCAGCACCTTGGTGATACACACTGTTAGCTCCACTGTTGAAGGGACACACACCTGATAGAATCATATAGAATAGAATCATATAGAACACTGACATGCTTCTGGATCATTTGTTCTCTACATGTTTGATGTGTGATTTCCACTTGATCCTTTCATCTATTGTGACACCGTCTCATCTTTCATTTATTCTTCTTAGATTGTACAGCTGCAGTTTATCAGAGATCAGCTGTGATTATCTGGCCTCAGCTCTGAAGTCCAACCCCTCCCATCTGAGACAACTGGACCTGAGTCAGAACAAGCTGCAGGATTCAGGAGTGAAGCTGCTCTCTTCTGGACTGGAGAGTCCAAGCTGTAAACTGCAGACTCTCAGGTCAGTTCCTGTATCTCTACAGTCTGTCTGTCATTCATTTAACACTAAAACCCTTTTTATTGTTTTTGTCTGAGCTCACACACAATCACTTCTTTTCTTGTCTTTTTAAACAAAGTGTAGTTTTTTTCAAGCCTTTATTAAATCAACATGATTTCAGGCAGGTTTGTGCGTTTGTATGCCATCATCAGGGTGTCATTATCCCACCTATCTGGATTTTCTAAAATGATCTCAAATAAAGCGCGCAGGTCAATGTGGTGCATACTTATTGTCTGCACCAGCCTCCATTTGGAGCTCCATCTTGTAGGCGCTGCTCGTGGTAAACGGCGCTTGACAACATCATCCAGCAAGTGAGTGCGCTTTGTGGATTTGCTGAAAAATGATGCTAGTCCCTCAGCTGCTTTGAAAAACACGCGACACATGGGCATGCACTTGGCTGAATGCAATAGCACCAAATTCAGCTTGTGTGCAAAACAGTGTGTAAACATGGCTTCAGGTAGTTTCTCTTTCATTTTAGCTTCACTCCATTAAGCTCTGAGGCCATTACAGCTGCTCCATCATAGGTTTGAGCTACAAGCTTTTCAACACAGTCATACTTCTCCAACACTCCCAGGACATACTCAGCAATGGCAGGAGCGCGTCTGTCCTCACTCACATCATCAAAGCCCAAAAACGCCTCCTTCACCTCACAATCTGCTTCAGTTTTAGCCACATAGCACAATATAACAGAAATGTGAGCTTGGTTTGTGACATCTGTGGTCTCGTCCACTTGGACAGCAACAAACGGGGCTGCAAAGATCTCATTCTGAATGTCATTTCTGATGACGTCCGCGACTGCTTCCATGAAATCGTTCTGTATTCTATTTGACAAACCAGAAAATCCAGTGGATGTGTCCAAATGTCTAGCTAGCCTGTCATCTTTCTCAGCAAAAGCATGTAACAGCTCAACATCGTTGCCACGATTGGCAGAGCCTGGACTTTCATCATTTCCACAAAATGCTAGCTGCTGTTTGGCGAGGAAGCAGGTGGCATTAATGAGATCTTTTCAAATCTCTGGGTTCTCCCTAACCTTAGCATTGTGGATGCTGATGTTGAGTCTTTGTGTTCATCCAAAGCCAAGTCAATCCGGGATGTCCCAAATGTTTTCAGTGCCATCTGGCTTTGAATGTGAGTGGTGGACTGCTCATGCCTGCTAATGCCCCGCTGTAAATTCTTAAGGTGGCAATATCCTGACTGAGTCCAGACACTATCACGGCTGGGTGAGAAAAGTAGGCAGGAAAAACAGAAAAGGCACTTTCTTAGTGGACATCCACACAGCCAGTCATTTCTCAAGTACCAGTCTGTTTTAAAGGAGCGCTTTTTCCCATCCGTGCTCTGAAGTAAATCTCTCAGCTCTGGCGTCGGTCTTCCTTGAGCTATTATATTCTGCTTAGAGCAGAATTCCAAAGTTGAACATTGTTTTAGTTTCTGAATATAATCCTCCATCATATTATGATCTTAATATTATATATTATGTTGAATAAAAATGTTGTGAATTTTGTTTTGGTTTTTAATCAAACAATCAAAGAAGCAAGAATTGAAGACTAAAGTGCACCGCTACATCCGGAGGCACAATCAAACCGGGCCTCCGGATGTAGCGGGGCAGCGCTGTGTTGCGCAATATTTGCGCTGTGTTGCGCAATATTTGCGCTGTGTCCGCTGCCTCGTCTCTTCTCAGTATTTTAATCGTAAACGTGAAAATTAAAAGATAATATAAAAACGGCGAAGTTAAGTTGATAATTAGTTTATAAAATCACTGGAAAAATACGACCATTGAATTTATTTTTTTCTTTTCTTCTTTCCGTGACGGCAGGGGAGGCCCCGCCTCTGACTGACGTCACTGACACACCTGTAGGCCTACATATTGACGTCCCTCCTAGCCAATGGGATGACAGGACGTTGCTAGGCGACAGCCAATGGCAGAGCAGCTACAAGCAGGTTTACGTTCGCTAAACTCCGCGAGCTGCGAGTAGCAGCGGTAGCGTATTTTTACCTTTCGGATCCTGAAATTTCTTTCGGAACAAGAGGAAATATTTTCCCGTTGAGACGTGTCGGAACCTGAAAATTCATGTAGAGACGTTCGTGAGTAGAGGTCCCACTGGAGTTTGGACACCATGTTACCCTTTACGTGGGGACAACGGGACACACGGAGACAGACACACAAAGAAACACACACAGAGATCGACACACAAAGAAACACACACACATAGACGCACACACACACAGATCAACACACAAAGAAACACACACACAGACACACACACAGACAGACACACAAAGAAACACACACACACAGAGACAGACACACACATAGACAGACAGACAGACAGACACACACAGAAACAGAACCACACAGACAGACACACAAAGAAACATACACAGAAACAGACAGACACACACAGACACAAACAGAAAGACAAACACAGAGACACACAAAGAAAAAGACACACACAGAGAAACAGACATACATACACAGAAACACACACACGGAGAGACACACAAAGAAACACGGAGACACACACAGACGGACAAACGCACACACACAGACACATCGACACAGACACACAAATCTTCCTGCTGACACATCAAGTGCTGTCAAGGATGTTGTTTCAGTGTATTTTATGTAAATGAGAGAACAAGAGAATGAAAGAGTTGAATTCCATGTGAGACATCATCAGTCATGTACATGAGCCATGTCAAAGGCAGCCCCTTTAAAAAGTTACTGTTTTTGATGTTTTAATCACCTGATGTGTTATCAATGATGAAATGTTCTGATACATTGTGGAACATATTTCGGATTTAGGTTTAGGATGTGAACATGTGTGATTGTAAATGAGGTCAATCAAATGTATTATTTCTTTGTCCAGATTGAGACGCTGCAGGTTATCAGGTAGAATCAGCCTGTGTGGATAGGCTGAGCTCCAAAAACATCAGGATAGAACATAAATCAACACAAGCTTAATGATGCTGTTGTTCTGTGATCAAGCAGAACACTGTGAGGGCCATGGGCTTGTGAATAGGTGACAGTGTCACTATCAGCACCTTGGTGATACACACTGTTAGCTCCACTGTTGAAGGGACACACACCTGATAGAATCATATAGAATAGAATCATATAGAACACTGACATGCTTCTGGATCATTTGTTCTCTACATGTTTGATGTGTGATTTCCACTTGATCCTTTCATCTATTGTGACACCGTCTCATCTTTCATTTATTCTTCTTTAGATTGTGGCGCTGCAGGTTATCAGTGATCAGCTGTGATTATCTGGCCTCAGCTCTGAAGTCCAACCCCTCCCATCTGAGACAACTGGAGCTGGGTGGGAACAAGCTGCAGGATTCAGGAGTAAAGCTGCTCTCTTCTGGACTGGAGAGTCCAAACTGTAAACTGCAGACTCTCAGGTCAGTTCCTGTATCTCTACAGTCTGTCTGTCATTCATTTAACACTAAAACCCTTTTTATTGTTTTTGTCTGAGCTCACACACAATCACTTCTTTTCTTGTCTTTTTAAACAAAGTGTAGTTTTTTTCAAGCGTTTATTAAATCAACATGATTTCAGGCAGGTTTGTGTGTAAGTGTAAACCAAAAACTGAACACATGTGATTATAATTCACATGTTTAACTATTTTAAATATAAACTATCAACAATCGTCAGCACATTAAAATAAATGGCTGCAGCCACTTCAGTCAATATCAGACAAGACACACACACAGACACACACACAGAGACACACACACAGAGACACATACAGAGATACACACAGAGACACACAGACACACACACAGAGACACACAGAGACACACACAGAGACACACAGACACACACACAGAGACACACACACACACAAAGAGACAAACCTACCGAGACACACACACACACAGAGACAAACACAACGAGACACACACACAGAGACAGACACACACAGAGACACACAGACACACACACACACACACAAAGAGACAAACCCACCGAGACACACACACAGAAAGAGACATACACAAAGAGACAGACACACAGAGACAGACACACACAGAGCGAAGGACACAGAGACACACACACACAGAGCGAAAGACACACAGAGACACACACACACAGACACACACACAGACACACACACACAGAGACACACACAGACACAGAAAGAGTCACACAGAGACACACAAAGAGAGAGTCGCACACAGAGCGACAGACAAACACAGAGACAGACGCACACAGAAATACAAAAAGAGACACTCTCACACATAGAGACAGACACAGAGATTTAAAGACATACAGACAAAAACACAGACACACACACAGACACAGACAGAGAGACACACAGACACACAAACACACACAGAGACCCACACAGACAGACAGACAGACAGACACACACACACACAAAGACACAGACGGACAGAGACAGACAGACACAGAGACAGACATACAGCGAAGGACACGCACAGACAGACACAAAGAGAGACACACACACAGACATACACAGACACACACACAGACACACACACAAAAACACAGAGACAGACACACATAGAGTGATACACACAGAGAAAGACACAGAGCAACAGACACACACACACAGTCGCATAGAGACACACAGAGACACATGCACAGAGACACAAAGACAAACACAGATACAGACACACACAGAGCGACAGACACACACAAAGACCCTCACCCAGACAGACCCTCCGACAGAGGCACAGACACGCACACAGAGGCCCAGAGACAGACGCCCAGAGACAGACGCCCAGGGACTCACACAGAGACACAAAGAAAAACACAGAGACACACATACAGGGACAGAAACAGAGACACACACATAGATGCAGAAACAGACATACACACATAAAAAACAATCCCACAGAAAGACACACAGAGAAAGATACATAGAACCAGACAAACACAGAGTCAGACACACAGAGAACCAGACACAGACACACAAAGAAAAAGACACACACAGAGAAATAGACACACACAAAGAAATAGACACACAGAAAATAACACTTACATGCACACACATTCACTCACTCACTCTCTCGCACACTCACACAGACCCTCACACCTACACACACTCACACACTCCCACTCACACACAACCTCACACCTACACACACTCACACACACTCTCACACCTGCACAAACTCAGGCACCTACATACACACTTACACACACACATTCACACACACACACATCCACACTCACACACTTACACCCTCACTATCACACTGACACACACTCACTTACACACACACACTCACAAAAACACATCTTCACACACCCTCAGACATTCACATACACTCTCACACACACCATCTCACACACACACACACACACACACACATTCCCACAAACCCTCACACACACCCTCACACACTGACACTCACTCACTCACACACACACACTCACTCACACCCTCACGCCACCTGATTGGCCTGATTGGACACAGGTGCGCAGTGAGGGGGGATCTGAGGGCGGGGCTACCAGCTGCTGTAACAGAGAGACACACACACACACAGAAAGACACACACAGACACACACACAGAAAGACACACACAGACTCACAAAGAAACAGACACAGAGAGAGAGACACACATTGAGACAGACACACACAGAGACAGACACACACACAGACAGACACACAGACACACACACAGAGACAGACACACACACAGACAGACACTAACACAGAGACACAGGCACATACAAAGAGAAAGACACACACAGACAGACACAAAGAGAGACAGACACACAAAGACACACAAAGAAACAGACACACACAGAGAGACAGACAAACAGAGAGAAAGACACACACAGAGACAGACAAACACGCAGACTCACAAATAAACAGACACACAGAGAGAGAGACACACATTGAGACAGACAGACACAGATAGACACACAGAGAAAGACAAAGAGACAGACACACACAGAGACACACACACAGAGACACAGACACAGAGAGACAGACACAGAGAAACAGACACAAATACACACATCGAGACACACACACACACAAAGACACACACAGAGAGACACACACAGAAATTGACAGACACAAAGACACGGAGAGAGAAACACACCAAGACAGACAGACACACACAGAGACAGACACACACAGAGACAGACACACAGAAAGACAAAGAGACAGACACACACAGAGACAGACACAGACAGAGACACACAAAGAGACAGTCATACACACAGAGACAGACACAAAGAAACAGATACACACAGAGACGGACACACAGACACAGGCACACACACAGACAGACACACAGACAGACACACACACAGAGACACACAGAAACACACACAGAGACAGACACACACACACAGACACACACAGACACAAACACACAGCAAACACACACAGACACACACACACACACAGACACACAAGACAGACACACACCGAGAGACACAGACACACACAGACATACAGATATAGACACACAAAGAGACAGACACACACACAGAGACTCACAGACACACACAGAGACACAAACACAGGGACACACAGAAACAGACACACACACAGACACACAGAGATACACACACAGAGAAACACAGAGACACACACACACCGAGACACATACAGAAACACACAGTGAGATACACAGAGACACACACAGACACACACAGTGATACACAGAGACACACACACAGAGACACAAACATAGGGACACACAGAAACACACACAGACACACACAGAGATACACACAGAAACACAGAGACCCACACAGAGAAACACAGAGACACACACACCAAGACACATACAGACACACACAGACAGATACACAGAGACACAGACACACACACACAGGAGTCACAAATAGACAGACACACAGAGACAGACACACAGAGAGACAGACGCACACAGAGACACACAAAGAGACAGTCACACACACAGCGACAGACACAAACAGAGACAGACGCCCACAGACACACACAAGGAGACACTCACACACATAGAAACACATAGATACACAGAGAGACACAGAGAGACACACACACACGGCACACAAAGAAACACACAGAGACAAACACACAGACACACAGAGTGACAGACACAGAGTGACAGACACACATAGAGACACACACGGAGAAACAGACACACAGAGAAACAGACACACAGAAACAGACACACAGAGACAGACACACACACACACACAGACACACACACAGACACACAGAGACACACGCAGAGACACACAAGACAGACACACACCGAGAGACACAGAGACAGACACACACAGACCCACACACACACATAAGAGACAGACACACACACACAGAGACACACACAGACAGAGACACACCCAGAGACAGACACGCACATAGACAGACACACACAGAGACAAACACACAGAGACAGAGATACACACAGACAGAGACACACAGACAGAGACACACACAGAGACAGACACACAGAGACAGACACGCAGTGACAGACATAGACAGACAGACACAGAGAGACAGACACACACAGAGACAGACACACAGAGACAGACACACACACACACAGAGACAGACACAGAGAGACAGACAGACACACACAGACACACAGAGACAGACACACACTGTTGTGTTTTGTGGAATTCTCCTATTTCATCTTTAATTTTCCTTCATTATTTCTTGAATTCTTCTCTTTCATTTCTCTTTCATTATTTTCTCTCAGGGATAAAATGGTTTCATTGACTAAAAAGGCCCAGACTTACTTGGTAGGTAGGCTACTTTAATGAGTACTGTCACTTTAAGTAGTGTCTGTACTTTGTGTCCATGTGAACACTTGTGAATGGTTTCAAATGAAGTGGGAGATTTTCAGTTGTACTGGTTACCTGTCCACATTCTTACCTGGTGTCTGGCTGCTTGGTCACTTTATTGGGTTTCTTACTTTTCTGCTGGCTTTGTCATGTGCTGTCATGTAGGCTACTGCTGTGCTGTTGGCTCTACTTGGTAAAGCTAATGATAAGTTCTGGATAAGTCTTGGCTTTGTTTGCTATACTTGTACAACTGTCATTGTCTCCATGCTCCTAAACTTAAATATTGATATTGTCATGTTGTTCATGGAGATGGGTTTGGTGTTTGACTGTCTTTCTGAAGCTTTAAATGTTAGTTCAGATTGTGTTCTCCCTTGCTTTGGAATGTTTGATTGTTTGGCCAGCTTGTAGCAAGGATGTCTACTTCCTGGTTTGCTCAGTGGTTTCTGGGAGCTGTAGTCCAACTGTATTTCCTTTGCAGAGACATCGGCTATTGGGACTGCTGCTGGGCTATATCAGATTTGCCTTTGAGACATACATAAATGCTTGGGATTTGGTACTTTGAATGGAATTAATGTGTTTCAAGATTTCATTTGCTGCTGATATTTGATGTTTGATATTTGAATATGATGCATAATATGTGTGAAGTATTTGAATGCATTTGTTCACTGACATCATGCTATTGAACTTTATGCCCTATCAGGATACAAAATGAATTAGTTGTGTTTTAAAACATCTGGTGTAATTCTGTTTAATATTGCAATGTGTATGTAAATGCTGGAAAGTTGTGCTTATAATGCACATGAGTGAAACCTTGCATTTCCTGATTTCAGGTTTATTACCTGCTCACAGCACTTGGGAAATAAAAATAACAAAAAGTGGGAAAAAAAATTGAGAGATTGAAAGAGTAATATCCTCATACAGTGGGACCTCTACTTACAAAATTAATTGGTTCCGGAAGTTGTTTCGTAACCTGAAAATTACGTAAGTAGAGACACGTTTTCCATGTAAATGTCCTAATCCGTTCCAAGCCCCCAAAAATTTGGACATAATTTTTTTATAAATCATAAAAATGCATCAAAACATGTAACAAATAATTGTTACAGTTAGATTACCGCATAATAAATGTAGGAATTCAGTGCAAGGCTTCTCCAGGAACAAAATCAACTTTATGACAGGCTAATCTTACAATAGCCGTCATTACTAGCAACGAACGTTGTTTTAATACCGTGTTATCGTTGATGTATTACGGCCGTATTCTTTGGTGAGATCAACCAAACGCATCCCTTTTTCATGCTTTTCTATTATTTCTTGCTTCGTTTGTACGAACAAAAAAGCTCTCTTCTTCTTCTTTTCTTCTTTTTCACTTCTCTCCATCACTTTCCACGGGTCCATAGTGAATAAAAGTTAAACAAAGACGACGCTGGGATACACACACCTCAGTGACGTGTGGTGAGGTTGATGTCTGGGGAGGCACTGACGTCATCAGTCAGATTCACAAACATCATATGAGCCCTCCAGAGCAGCGTGTTCACAAGTAGCACACAAAAAGCACCTTTCATTTCAAAATGTCATCACGGTCTCACCTTTACTTATAAATGAAGTCCATGCGCCGTTCCTTCTGAACCAACGCATCGATGACCTGCTTGTAGAAGTCTTCCTTTTGTGCCTTGAGTTTTAAAGTCTGTCTGTCTGATGGAGATCAGTGCCAGAGAGGACAGACGTCCTTGGTCAGTCCTGTCCCGACTGTAAGTTTTCAGTCTTTTCAGCTCTGAAAACGACCTCTCCACTGACGCTGTAGTAGCTGGAACCGTGAGCACGAGCATGAGCAACTTTGTCGCCTCGGGAACAGTTTCAATGAGATCCTTTTGGGCCACAAAAGTGAGAAGCTGTCCAGGAGATTTCCATTCATTTCTCACTGTTTGTGAACTATATAGTCCAACGAGATCCGCCTTCAATTTCACAAAGTCAAAAAATGAGTCATATTTTGACAGGCTCTGCAGTTTGGTGTCATCAAAGCACAATGACATTTCCCTGAATCTTGTGCAGTCCACCAAACCAAGGAAAGCCAGCTGGCCAAAATGATCCAACCTAGCCTTCATTTGACAGCTAATGTTGTCCAGAATATTACAGAACACTAGTTTTCTGTCACTTTTAATCTCCTCTCTGGCTCCACTCTCTGTCAGGCCAAATTCGCTACATCTATTCTCAAATTTGACATAGAAACTGTCAAACTCATTTGTCATGCGCTCCAGAGATGCAACAGTGTCGTGAATGCGTGTAAGACAAATTTCAATGTCCATCACTTTGTTTTGCAGCACTCTAAAAAGTGCATCAGTTTCATTCAAATGTCCTCATATGCCATCAGGAGAAAACAAGTTGATGCTTTTGACAACCACCGTTCGTATGCCATCATCAGGGTGTCATTATCCCACCTGTCTGGATTTTCTAAAATGATCTCAAATAAAGCGCGCAGGTCAATGTGGTGCATACTTATTGTCTGCACCAGCCTCCATTTGGAGCTCCATCTTGTAGGCGCTGCTCGTGGTAAACGGCGCTTGACAACATCATCCAGCAAGTGAGTGCGCTTTGTGGATTTGCTGAAAAATGATGCTAGTCCCTCAGCTGCTTTGAAAAACACGCGACACATGGGCATGCACTTGGCTGAATGCAATAGCACCAAATTCAGCTTGTGTGCAAAACAGTGTGTAAACATGGCTTCAGGTAGTTTCTCTTTCATTTTAGCTTCACTCCATTAAGCTCTGAGGCCATTACAGCTGCTCCATCATAGGTCTGAGCTACAAGCTTTTCAACACAGTCATACTTCTCCAACACTCCCAGGACATACTCAGCAATGGCAGGAGCGCGTCTGTCCTCACTCACATCATCAAAGCCCAAAAAGGCCTCCTTCACCTCACAATCTGCTTCAGTTTTAGCCACATAGCGCAATATAACAGAAATGTGAGCTTGGTTTGTGACATCTGTGGTCTCGTCCACTTGGACAGCAACAAACGGGGCTGCAAAGATCTCATTCTGAATGTCATTTCTGATGACGTCCGCGACTGCTTCCATGAAATCGTTCTGTATTCTATTTGACAAACCAGAAAATCCAGTGGATGTGTCCAAATGTCTAGCTAGCCTGTCATCTTTCTCAGCAAAAGCATGTAACAGCTCAACATCGTTGCCACGATTGGCAGAGCCTGGACTTTCATCATTTCCACAAAATGCTAGCTGCTGTTTGGCGAGGAAGCAGGTGGCATTAATGAGATCTTTTCAAATCTCTGGGTTCTCCCTAACCTTAGCATTGTGGATGCTGATGTTGAGTCTTTGTGTTCATCCAAAGCCAAGTCAATCCGGGATGTCCCAAATGTTTTCAGTGCCATCTGGCTTTGAATGTGAGTGGTGGACTGCTCATGTCTGCTGATGCCCCGCTGTAAATTCTTAAGGTGGCAATATCCTGACTGAGTCCAGACACTATCACGGCTGGGTGAGAAAAGTAGGCAGGAAAAACAGAAAAGGCGCTTTCTTAGTGGACATCCACACAGCCAGTCATTTCTCAAGTACCAGTCTGTTTTAAAGGAGCGCTTTTTCCCATCCGTGCTCTGAAGTAAATCTCTCAGCTCTGGCGTCGGTCTTCCTTGAGCTATTATATTCTCCTTTGAGCAGAATTCCAAAGTTGAACATTGTTTTAGTTTCTGAATATAATCCTCCATCATATTATGATCTTAATATTATATATTATGTTGAATAAAAATGTTGTGATTTTTGTTTTGGTTTTTAATCAAACAATCAAAGAAGCAAGAATTGAAGACTAAAGTGCACCGCTACATCCGGAGGCACAATCAAACCGGGCCTCCGGATGTAGCGGGGCAGCGCTGTGTTGCGCAATATTTGCGCTGTGTTGCGCAATATTTGCGCTGTGTCCGCTGCCTCGTCTCTTCTCAGTATTTTAATCGTAAACGTGAAAATTAAAAGATAATATAAAAACGGCGAAGTTAAGTTCATAATTAGTTTAATAAATCACTGGAAAAATACGACCATTGAATTTATTTTTTTCTTTTCTTCTTTCCGTGACGGCAGGGGAGGCCCCGCCTCTGACTGACGTCACTGACACACCTGTAGGCCTACATATTGACGTCCCTCCTAGCCAATGGGATGACAGGACGTTGCTAGGCGACAGCCAATGGCAGAGCAGCTACAAGCAGGTTTACGTTCGCTAAACTCCGCGAGCTGCGAGTAGCAGCGGTAGCGTATTTTTACCTTTCGGATCCTGAAATTTCTTTCGGAACAAGAGGAAATATTTTCCCGTTGAGACGTGTCGGAACCTGAAAATTCATGTAGAGACGTTCGTCAGTAGAGGTCCCACTGGAGTTTGGACACCATGTTACCCTTTACGTGGGGACAACGGGACACACGGAGACAGACACACACAGAGACAGACACACAAAGAAACAGACACACACAGAGAAACAGACAGACAAACGCACACACACAGACACATCCACAGACAGACACACACACACAGACAGACACAAATCTTCATGCTGACACATCATGTGCTGTCAAGGATGTTGTTTCAGTGTATTTTATGTAAATTAGAGAACAAGAGAATGAAAGAGTTGAATTCCATGTGAGACATCATCAGTCATGTACATGAGCCATGTCAAAGGCAGCCCCTTTAAAAAGTTACTGTTTTTGATGTTTTAATCACCTGATGTGTTATCAATGATGAAATGTTCTGATACATTGTGGAAAATATTTCGGATTTACGTTTAGGATGTGAACATGTGTGATTGTAAATGAGGTCAATCAAATGTATTATTTCTTTGTCCAGATTGTGACGCTGCAGGTTATCAGGTAGAATCAGCCTGTGTGGATAGGCTGAGCTCCAAAAAAATCAGGATAGAACATAAATCAACACAAGCTTAATGATGGTGTTGTTCTGTGATCAAGCAGAACACTGTGAGGGCCATGGGCTTGTGAATAGGTGACAGTGTCACTATCAGCACCTTGGTGATACACACTGTTAGCTCCACTGTTGAAGGGACACACACCTGATAGAATCATATAGAATAGAATCATATAGAACACTGACATGCTTCTGGATCATTTGTTCTCTACATGTTTTATGTGTGATTTCCACTTGATCCTTTCATCTATTGTGACACCGTCTCATCTTTCATTTATTCTTCTTTAGATTGGATGATTGCAGTTTATCAGAGATCAGCTGTGATTATCTGGCCTCAGCTCTGAAGTCCAACCCCTCCCATCTGAGACAACTGGACCTGAGCTTCAACAGGCTGCAGGATTCAGGAGTGAAGCTGCTCTCTTCTGGACTGGAGAGTCCAAACTGTAAACTGCAGACTCTCAGGTCAGTTCCTGTATCTCTACAGTCTGTCTGTCATTCATTTAACACTAAAACCCTTTTTATTGTTTTTGTCTGAGCTCACACACAATCACTTATTTTCTTGTCTTTTTAAACAAAGTGTAGTTTTTTTCAAGCCTTTATTAAATCAACATGATTTCAGGCAGGTTTGTGTGTAAGTGTAAACCAAAAACTGAACACATGTGATTATAATTCACATGTTTAACTATTTTAAATATAAACTATCAACAATCGTCAGCACATTAAAATAAATGGCTGCAGCCACTTCAGTCAATATCAGACAAAACACACACAGAGACACACACAGAGACACACAGAGACACACACAGAGACACACACAGACACACACAGAGACACACACAGAGACGCACACACACAAAGACAGAGACACACAGATACACACACAGAGACACATACACATAGACACACACAGAGACACACACACAGACACACAGGCAGAGACACACAGAGAGACTCACAAAGAGACACACACAGAGACACACACAAAGACTCACACACAGAGACACACACACAGACACACAGAACACACACAGAGAGACACACACAGAGATATACACGGACACACACAGACAGACACACACAGACAGACACACACAGACAGACACACACAGACAGACACACACAGACAAACACACAGAGACAGACACACACACAGACAGACACACAGAGAGAAAGAGACTTTGACTTTTAAAAATGCACTTTATTTACACGTGTTATTTACACATAAAACAGTCAAACCTCACCTGTCCCTCAGATCAGCCATGTTGCCGTCTTCATCTCACCCTGCTCTGAAACCGTGACTAAAACCCGCCTCAGTTTCGCCTCACTTACTAGAAAATGTAGAAGCTGGCATTTCCCCTTTCCTGCCCTCTCGTGCCTTATTCCACAGATCAAAACAGCAGTGGAGAACACGACATTAAAAAGCCTAAAAACATGGGTTCAAACCCTAAAAAGACCCACCAGCCTACTGCACCCGGTAAAAACGTGAAAGACACTCTCGTTAAAACCACAGAAGGGACAGTTGCTTGAATTGTTCTGGTTCAGGATGGACAGGAAGGCACTGGTGGTGATGGCTCCGTGTAGGATCCTCCATTGGAGGTCACCAGTCCTCTTCTTGATGGGGGCTTGTAGAGAGTCCTCCACTGAGGACTCTGTCCCCCCAGCCTGTCCTTCCATACCGTTGTCCCTCTGTCCTTTAGTTTGTCTTTGTGGAGTGTCTTCACGATGTTGTTGTATAAAATCCTCCTGTCCAAGCTGTGGAGGGCTCCTGAGCACACACAGACACACACACAGACACACACACAGACACACACAGAAACACAGGGACACACACAGAGATACACACACAGAGAAACACAGACAGACACAAACCGAGAGACACACACAGAGACACGCACAGAGACAAACATAGAGACACACACAGAGACACACACAGACACACACAGACACAAACTGACACAAACAGAAACACAGGGACACACAGAATCACACACAGAGACACACACAGAGATACACAGAGAAACACATAGACAGACACACACCGAGAGACACACACAGACACACATAGAGACACGCATAGAGACAAACATAGAGATACACACAGAGACACACACAGACACACACACAGACACAAACAGTAACACAGGGACACACAGAAACACACACAGAGATACACACACACAGAAACACAGACAGACACACACCGAGAGACACACACAGAGACACGCATAGAGACAAACATAGAGAGACACACAGACACACACAGACACAAACAGAAACACAGGGACAAACAGAAACACACACAGAGACACACACCGAGATACACACACACAGAGAAACACATAGACAGACACACACCGAGAGACACGCATAGACACAAATATAGAGACACACACTGAGACATACACAGACACACAGAGACACACACACACCGAGACACATACAGAGACACATAGACAGACAGACACACAGACCCACACACACACACATAAGAGACAGACACACACACACACAGAGACACACACGCAGACACACACAGACACATAGAGAAACACAAACACATAGAGACACAGAGAGAGACAAACATAGAGACACACATAGAGACACACACAGAGACATACACAGACACACACACACAGACAAACAAACACAGAGACACACGCAGAGAGACGCACACACACAGACAAACGCACACAAAAGGAGTCACACACAGCGACAGACACACACACACAGACAGAAGCACACAGAGACACACAGAGACAGAGAAACACATACAAACACACACAGAGACAGAGAAACACACACACGGACAAACACACGGACACACACACAGACACAGTGAGACACACAGAACCACACACAAAGAGACACACAGACATACACAGACAGAGATACAAACAGAGACAGACAGAGAAACACACACAGAGACACACACGGGGCACACACAGACGCACACACAGAGACAGACACACACAGAGATAGACACAGACACACACACAGACACACACAGAGACACATACACAGACAGACACACACAGACAGACACACAGAGAAACAGACACAGAGACACAAACAAAGACACACATAGAGACACACACAGACACACACACAGACACACACAGAAACACACACACAGAGACACACACACACACAGACACACGCAGAGACACAAACGCACATACACTGACACACAGAAAACACACACATACACACACACTGACACACAAGACAGACACACCGAGAGACACACAGACACACACAGAGACACACACAGACATACAGATATAGACACCCAAAGAGACAGACACAGGCACACACACAGACACACACAGACACAGATACACACACACAGACACACAAACACAGGGACACACAGAAACACACAGAGAAACACAGAGACACACACACACACCGAGATACATACAGAAACACACAGAGAGATACACAGAGACACACACAGACACACAAACAGAGACACAGACAGAGACACACACAGACACACACACAGAAGGAGTCACACATAGACAGACACACAGAGAGACAGACGCACACAGAGACACACAAAGAGACAGTCACACACACAGCCACAGACACAAACAGAGACAGACGCACACAGACACACACAAGGAGACACTCACACACACAGAGACACACACACAGAAACACACAGAGATACACAGAGACACACAGACACACACAACACACAAAGACACACACAGAGACAAACACACAGACACACACAGAGACAGACAGAGTGATAGACAAACATAGAGACACACACAGAGAAACAGACACACAGAGACACACACACACTCAGACAGACACACACACAGACACACAAATCATCCTGCTGACACATCATGTGCTGTCAAGGATGTTGTTTCAGTGTATTTCATGTAAATTAGAGAACAAGAGAATGAAAGAGTTGAATTCCATGTGAGACATCATCAGTCATGTACATGAGCCATGTCAAAGGCAGCCCCTTTAAAAAGTTACTGTTTTTGATGTTTTAATCACCTAATGTGTTATCAATGATGAAATGTTCTGATACATTGTGGAAAATATTTCGGATTTAGGTTTAGGATGTGAACATGTGTGATTGTAAATGAGGTCAATCAAGTGTATTATTTCTTTGTCCAGATTGAGACGCTGCAGGTTATCAGGTAGAATCAGCCTGTGTGGATAGGCTGAGCTCCAAAAACATCAGGATAGAACATAAATCAACACAAGCTTAATGATGCTGTTGTTCTGTGATCAAGCAGAACACTGTGAGGGCCATGGGCTTGTGAATAGGTGACAGTGTCACTATCAGCACCTTGGTGATACACACTGTTAGCTCCACTGTTGAAGGGACACACACCTGATAGAATCATATAGAATAGAATCATATAGAACACTGACATGCTTCTGGATCATTTGTTCTCTACATGTTTGATGTGTGATTTCCACTTGATCCTTTCATCTATTGTGACACCGTCTCATCTTTCATTTATTCTTCTTTAGTTTGTTTAGCTGCAGGTTATCAGAGATCAGCTGTGATTATCTGGCCTCAGCTCTGAAGTCCAACCCCTCCCATCTAAGACAACTGGACCTGGGTGACAACAACCTGAAGGATTCAGGACTGAAGCTGCTGTCTGATCTTGTGTCCAGTCCAAACTATAAACTGGAGACTGTTTCCAACAGGTGGTGGAGGTCAGTGCAGCCTGTTTTGATGGTGTGTTGACCTCAATCCTGATTGGAGCACAGATCCAGTGTTTCCTGTTTCTGAGCCTCTTTCATCACTGAAGCTGCTGCAGAAGAATGTTGACAGGCTTCAGGAGACACTCTGACTACTGCTTTACAGTTGGGATGTCTCCATCAAGGTGGTGGTGGACAGTAGAGACACAGGACACTGGAGTCTGGACCAAACAGAGACACACACACACACAGACAGACACACACACACAGACACACAGAGAACACACAAAGGACACAAATACATACACAGAGAGACAGACACGCAAAGAGACAGACGGACACAGAGAGACACACACACAAAGAAACAGACACACAGAGACAGACACACACAGAGAAAGACAAACACAGACAGACACACAGACACACAGAGAAAGACACAGACAGACACACAGACACACAAAGAAACAGACACACAGAGAGAGACATACACACATTGAGACAGACACACACACACACACAGACAGACACACACAGAGAAAGACACACAGAGACACACACGGACAGACACACACACAGAGACAGAAACACACAGAGACAAACACACAGAGACACACACAGACTCTCACCCAGAAACACACGCAGACACACACATAGAAAGACACAGTGCGACAGACACACACAGAGATAGAGACAATTACAAGGAGGCAGACACACAGAGACAGACACACCGAGAGAAAGACCAAGAGTCTGACACACAGACACACACACAAAGAGACAGACACACACTGTCATGCACTCACTCACACACACTCAGTCTCACACCCTCACACACACCCTCACACACACACACACCCTCACACAGTCTCAATAACACACATTCTCATACTCTCACACTCACTCACACACACTCACACACACACACACTCTCACACACACCCTCATACACACACCCTCTCTCACACACACA
>CAJVRN010000200.1:167500-182500 GCA_911728415.1 Lagocephalus sceleratus | reverse complement strand
TCCCAGCATTACCCGGCTTTCATAAGGCCCGTCCCCGACAGCAGAAGCTGTGGGGTCGTTTTGTTTGTTTGTTTGTTTGTTTTGTTGCTGAGTGGATCCCGTTTCGTCGATTGCTCCCTCGTCTGTCTCCGGTGCTGGACCCTGCCGTCGACTCACCCTGGACTCTCTTCCCAGCCTGTGTCCCGGTAACTCAGAGTGCCCAGACTCCTGCTTGTCCGTCGCCCGGACATCCCGGTTGTTTGTTGTTCCCTGACTTTTTCCCCTCGCAGGTGGTTTTGTGTTGGCCCAAGAGCCCTTTTTCCCTCCTGCGCTGAGGAGCATTTTGTGTTTTGACCTTAAATAAACCTTTGTTCTTCCCCATTACCCTGTGCCTGTTTCTGGGTCCACCCTCTGTCCCCTGCAAGAACGTGACAATGTGTGTGTCTTTGTAAAGGAGCTTTTCTTTCACCTGTCTTGTGTATGAACTGAGCTCTAGAAATAAACTTGCCTTAAACACAGACCTCAATGGTGGTGCTTTAAAATCATTTAAGAGCAGAACAAAAGAAAATAAACTGTGTTCTCTGAATGCAGCATTGTGCTAATAATGCCAAGGTCATGGGTTCAACGCCCATACTGGCCTCTTCCAGGAGCTCTTGATGTTCTCAGCATGTCTTGTGTCATTTTGTAGGGGAGGTTTCAGATCTTTGTTACACTAAATATTATTTTAATAGATGTATCAAATATCTTACAGACCAGAATAAATTGACTCGGGCTAATTTCTTCATCCAAAGGTGTTTGACCTCTGACCTCTGGGTGTGAACTCCTGACAAAACACAAGAATCTATTTGCAAACAGTTGTAAGGTGAAGCAAACTTGGTAGCTGAGGAACTGGGATGTGGAAGGTACTGAGGGGGGGTGGTCATGTCTTGAAGTGTCCATGGACAGAGGACCAGTGCTTGTTGACCAGTTGGAGCCCTGACATGGACCACCAGTGAGGTCAGGACCTCCCCTTCTGTCTCATGACTGTGTCCACCGTGTCAGACGTTGGTCATTTGTCCTCCAGCGTGTCAGATGACCGAGCGCTGTGACAGTTAGTGACAGTTTAAATATCAAAACTATGACTGCAGGAGTGATGTTTGCTGTTTCACCAGCTGCTCCCAAACTCCCTCATGTTACGTATGTTGGTGAGTCTAAACCTTGAAATCAGGATAACGCTGGTTAGTGGTGATGCTGCTCAGGTTCTTTTATCCTTCACTCACTTTAGGATTTCACTAGTTAAACATGTATAAACTCTGAGCTTAGCGGGACTACAGTGGGACCTCTACTTATGAAATTAATTGGTTCCGGAAGTTGTTTCGTAACCTGAAAATTACGTAAGTAGAGACACGTTTTCCATGTAAATGTCCTAATCCGTTCCAAGCCCCCAAAAATTCGGAACATTCACATAATTTTTTTATAAATCATAAAAATGCATCAAAACATGTAACAAATCATTGTTACAGTTAGATTACCGCATAATAAATATATGAATTCAGTGCAAGGCTTCTCCAGGAACAAAATGAACTTTATTACAGGCTAATCTTACAATAGCCGTCATTACTAGCAACGAATGTTGTTTTAATACCGTGTTATCGTCGATGTATTACGGCCGTATTCTTTGGTGAGATCAACCAAACGCATCCCTTTTTCATGCTTTTCTATTATTTCTTGCTTCGTTTGTACGGACAAAAAAGCTCTCTTCTTCTTTTTCACTTTTCTCCATCACTTTCCTGGGGTCCATAGCCAATAAAAGTTAAAGTTCTGTGGGTGGGACTCTGGGACCTCTTCTTCTCATCTCCTCTCCTCTCCTCTCCTCTCCTCTCCCTCTCCTCTCCTCTCCTCTCCTTCTCCTCTCCCTCTCCTCTCCTCTCCTCTCCTCTCCTCTCCTCTCGTCTCCTCTCCTCTCCTTCTTCCTCTCCTCTCCTCTCCTCTCCTCTCCTCTCCTCTCGTCTCCTCTCCTCTCCTTCTTCCTCTCCTCTCCTCTCCCTCTCCTCTCCTCTCCTCTCCTCTCCTTCTCCTCCCTCTCCTCTCCTCTCCTCTCCTCTCCTCTCCTCTCCTCTCTCTCTCTCTACCCATCTGTCCATCAGCAGGAGGGTCCCCCTACATGAGCCTGGTCCTGCTCAAGGTTTCTTCCTGTTAAAGGGGAGTGTTTCCTTGCCACTGTTGCTTGTCTGGGGTTAGGTCCTGGGATTCTGGAAAGAGCCTTGAAACTATTTTGATTGTATAAGACGCTGTATAAATAAAGATTGATGATGAAGGAGCTGCTGGCTGAAATGTCCTGCTTCTGCAGGTCTGGACAACTGGAGCCATTGGTGGGTGCAGGGGTGGATTCAGCCTTAATGGCTGAAAAGGCAGACGGAACAGTCAGTGAGGTTTTGAGCCCTGTTCCTGGATTGGCTGTTTCACAGGCCACACAGTTGACTGCATTGGATCTATTCCTAACAAGACATATATCGCAGTCCCAGGTCCCCACAGGTTTGTTAAATACTGGGGCAAATCCTGTGGTTGTGGAGGAGGTTGTGCTGCTGCTGGACAGGAGTGGAATGAAACTTTGAATGCTCCCTCACCACTGACGTTTTGCCACCGCCATTGGCTGAATCATCTGTCAATTCAGGGGTGACGGGAGCTTGGAGAAAAGCCGGGCCTCTAAGGTCACCGTCAAAGGGTTCAGGGTCGCAGGCGTACGATTCCCTCGGGGGCGCGGGAGATGCCGTGGCTCCCGGCGGCACCGAACAACTCGTCAGCCGCGCGGCTGGATGGGACCGGTCCTGCACCGCCCGGGAAGTCGCGTTCGTGCTCCGCAGCAGCGCCTGGATGGCCTGATCGTGGTGGCCAAGCAACTGACCCTGGTTGGTCAGAGCCCGCTGTGCCTCTGCTGGGTCCACGATGGTCGGGTCCTTCTGTTAGCTTTCAGAACGGGGACCCAAACGCAGGCACAGGGTAACGAGGGAAGAACACAGGTTCATTCTCAAAAGTCCAAACACAAAGCGCTCCGGTACAGGAGGGAAAACGGGTTCTAAAGTCCAACACAAAATCACCCTAGAACGGCGCCCCCTTATGGGGAAGGAGGTGCGCCAGACCCTAACGCCTTGACCATTGAAGGATCAAACCTCAAGGGTTTTTTTTTTAGATGCTTTGATCTCTTTATTTGTTTGATCTTTTGATGTGTAAGTTTGAGCTCACATCCCACTTGATCTTCCCATGAAAACACTGGGGAGATCACCAGCTTTAAAGAAAAGCCAGATAGCCAGCCACTTAACTAGTAGAAAGTGTGTTTGTTTTTTCTTCTATTGGGTGTTATTGTGTGAATGTGTGTGTGTGTGTGTGTGTCTGTGTGTATCGGTGTGGGTGTCTTGCATCAAATTGACGCAATAATAAATGATAGAACAGAAAATGGCTGCAGATATTCATGTTTACGTAGGAAAGTGTTATTTATAGAAAAAATATTGTAATTTCTAAAGTGTTAAAAGACCTGAACTGAGGAAATCTTCCCCTCTTTCTGTCAATAAGAACATGGAGTCATTAACCAATAGAATTATGGGTAAAGCTTCAATGTGTCCAATCATTAAAGGGCGGTATCTGTCGCTGTCTGTTACTTGAAGGTTTTCACAACACCAATACCCCGGGCTGGGGGCTTGTGGGGGGGTATGCATGAACACACTTGTGTGGGTTTGTGTGGGAGTCCATGTGCTCCCAGTCATGACCAGACTCTCAGGAGTGTGGGACTCCAGTGCTTGAGCTCACTGCACCTTCATCTGGGGGGGGAGCACACCTGGCTCACCCTCGACATGGGTTGGGGTGCTGCCAGCTCTGGGGTGATGGCAGGACTTCAGGGTGCCTCTGCAGCAGTGACGTGTGGTGAGGTTGATGTCTGGGGAGGCACTGACGTCATCAGTCAGATTCACAAACATCATATGAGCCCTCCAGAGCAGCGTGTTCACAAGTAGCACACAAAAAGCACCTTTCATTTCAAAATGTCATCACGGTCTCACCTTTACTTATAAATGAAGTCCATGCGCCGTTCCTTCTGAACCAACGCATCCATGACCTGCTTGTAGAAGTCTTCCTTTTGTGCCTTGAGTTTTAAAGTCTGTCTGTCTGATGGAGATCAGTGCCAGAGAGGACAGACGTCCTTGGTCAGTCCTGTCCCGACTGTAAGTTTTCAGTCTTTTCAGCTCTGAAAATGACTTTCTCAGTGGACATCCACACAGCCAGTCATTTCTTGAGTACCAGTCCGTTTGAAAGGAGTGGTTTTTCTGATCAGTGGTGGAAATACAAGGTGTGGAATAAAAAAAATTTAAAAAACGATTTTTTTTTGTTTTTAATCAAACAATCAATGACAAATGACAAGTCATTTAATGTGAGGAAAGGGAAAAAAAGATAGACAGGAAGCTGCCTCATCCTCTTTCCCCAGTCAGGACACACACACACACACACACACACACACACACACACATTAGGAGTGAAGGTTCACTGTCACTGAACAGTGGAGTAACCCCTCAAGAATTGAATCAACCCTGAGACAACACGGAGCAGTGGAGGGGGCCTGGGGAACCTGTCTGCCCTGGAGTGGAGGTGGATTTCTCTCACACCGAGGAGGGGATAACATCTGGGGGGATAACATCTGGGCTGGGTGCCATTGGCTCCTGGTGGGGTGCAGGGTTCTGTGTTCTGGAGTAACCACACTCCAGAACATGGTGTTTGGGTGTGGGCATGTGGGAGAGGGTACACGAGGTTTGAATGTGTTTTGCAAGTGTGCGGAGGATGGATGGGCTCTCTCATCTTGCCGCCCCTCCCAAGAGTGGAGCATGTCAGGATATTGGGGGGAAATGGGGAGATACGCCATAGGAGTGAACGCAGGAAGACAGAATGTTAATGAAAGACACAGGCTGCCAAGTAGACTTCACCCAATTTAAGGCGTACTAAAATGGTACAATCAGTTAGTAAGGGATGCTAGAAGTAAATATTTCTCTGAGCTCATCAAGTCCAACAAGATCAATGCTAGATTAATGCTAGGATGAACTTAAAGTTTCAATCTGGATTTTGTAAACATCACAACACTGAAGGTGCTTATTGAAGGTCACCAATGACCTTCTAATGAATGCTGATGCTGGTGATGTCTCTGTCCTTGTCCTACTTTGTGATTTGCAGCCATGTCCTGTTTTCCCAATGTAATCGGAGCCATTGACTCCATTCACATTCTGATTAAGGCAGCATCCATTTGTGTATGTGAATCCTAATCCTGTGAACACCATCAATATCCAGATCATGTGACGCCTACATGCTCATCACAAATGTAGTGGCACGGTGGCCTGGCTCCACACATGATTCATTCATCCTGGCACACGGCAGTGTGGGAGCTAGACTGGAGGCAGGTGCTGCACGTGACGGCTGGCTTCTTGCTGAGTGCACAAACACATGATACCCATTCATGCAAAGCTTGTGATGATGCTGTTGGTCTTCAGGATTGATGCTTACTCTGACACGGTCACCTACAGGCCATAGTGGCTACTTCCTGAGGGAGTGGCTGCTGGTTCCCATCCTGTTCCCTCAGGGGGTCAAACCCGGTTCCCTGAGGTCCATGCTCCTGTTTGCTGCACCATCAGCCTCCTGAAGAGGTGGTGGTGCTGCCTGGATGTGTCGGGTGGTAGAGGAGTGTTAGGTGTTGAACGAGGACCCAGACGCAGACACAGGGTAACGAGGGAGAACAAGATTATTATTTGTGTCCTTAACAAAAAACGCTCTGGAGACGGAGGAAACAAACAGGCCATCCATCCATCCATCTATCCATCCATCTTCTCCCGCTTATCCGAGGTCGGGTCGTGGGGGCAGCAGCCTCAGCAGGGAAACCCAGATTTCCCTCTCCCCAGCTACTTCATCCAGCTCCTCCGGGGGGATCCACAGGCGTTCCCAGGCCAGCCGAGAGACATAGTCTCTCCAGCGTGTCCTGAGTCTCCTACCAGCTTCTGCAGCCAAGGATCAGACCGCCAAGGTCCCCGTCTTTGGCTGCCACCCAACACACATTGCACCCGACCTCTTTGGCCCCTCCTGCAGGTGGCGAGCCCACTGGAAGGGGGTCTCATGTTGCCTCTTCGGGCTGTGCCGGACCGGACCCCATGAGTGAAGGTCCGGTCACCAGGCGCTCGCCATCATGCCCCACCCCCAGGCCTGGCTCCAGGAGGGGGCCCCGGTGACCCACGTCCAGGTGAGGGAAACGCGAAACCATTTGTTGACATCATCAAAAGAGGGCTACGCTTTGTCTGGTCCCTCACCAAGGACCTGTTTGACAAGGGTGACCCGACCAGGGGCATAAAGCCCCAGACAAAAGAGCTCCTAGGATCATTGGGACACGCAAACCCCTCCACCACGATAAGGTGGTAGCCCAGGAGGGCTACAAACAGCAGGCAAACAGGCGAAAGTACCAAACAAACACGCCCCACAAAGGAGGGAAGAAACGGGCAAAAACAGTCCGAACAGAAAGCGCTCCGATAAAGGAGGAAACAAAACGGGGTCACGGACCAACAAAAACACTCGAACACGAGGAGAGCACCAACAGAAGACGGTACGTCACCACGAGTCTGAATGTCCGGAGAACGGACAAGCGGGGCGATTGTCCAATCGTGGGGAAGTTCACCAAAAGCCAGTCGGGGGTACCAGGCGACGGGGGCCGGGGAACGGGGTCTCTACCGGGCACAGGAGAAACGATCCGACAAGCTCCGCTGTTGGTGACGGGCCTAAAAAGGGCTGGGTGATTACCCGATGCAGGGCAGGTGTGTGAGTCCCCTCTGCTCCCAAGACCAGCGGGCGCCCCCTATTGGGAAGGAGCTCCCTGACCCTGACAGGATCAATATTAGTGACCGTATTTTCCGCACCATAAGGCACACTTAAGACGCTGAACTTTTCTCAAAATCGACGGTGCTTCCTTTAATACGGTGCGCGGTGTGTGGACTTCCACAATCTGCTGTGCGCCTTTGCTAAGTGCACTACGGTAAAAGCTCCTCCGGTTGAGGGGATGGGCCCTTGCAAAGTGCACTCAACGGCCCCTGCCATTGGCTTAGAATCTACAGTCGACAAATCAATACCTGTGACGTGAAACCCATGTGCACCTCTTGCGGTCAGGTGATCACAATAAGGAAGTCCGAGATGGCGCTAGTAGATCTATGTCATTGAAACAAACGATGCGGAGCATCTTTTGCCAAAATTTGGAGGTTTTTCAATTGTCATTACCCTTTTATTACACCAAAAGTCGTTTATTACTGCGTGTTTATTACTACCTTCATTAACACGTGTGATGAAAAAGCTGTCTTTTATTGTTACGTGCTTATTATTGCGTTTATTATTCAATTCAATCAAAAGTAATTGTTGGCCTCTTGTGGATTCAATGACTCTGCACCCTTTCTTTTCAATAAAGCGATTTGAAAAAGTAATTGTTTTTTGTTGACTTCTTTCTGTTGGATACTTTTTTAGAAGTCATTTATTCCTGTGTTTGTAATGTCTTAAGTGAAAGGCCTTGTGTGGGGGAGGCGTTTATGGTCCCATGCGTTAATAGACACACCACAAGACATAATTACTGTAGCACAGACCATTTTATGAAATAAAATGTATTAAATAAACAAGTGCAGCAGGAGAGGTACTACGCACCACAGTAAAATGAAACACAAGAGCCCAGAAAACAAGGTGACTGAAAGCGAGGAACATTGCACGTACCCTTCACGCACGCATTGCAACACGGGGAACGCCGTGTCACGTTAACGTGCCATGTTTAAGAGCAACAAGCTCAGAAGGTGTCATCCAAGAGTGCAGCGGCACCGATAAAGAGCACTCGTAAGAGCGGAACATAGAGAACAACATAATAAAGTGCATTGAAGGAGTTAAGGAACATAGAGTGCCGTGTCAAAGGAGCACTTGTAAGAGCGGAACATAAAGAACACACACAAAAAAAAGTAAACACAATGTAAAAACTATTTGCACTATTTACGACATCCCCTACTTCTCCTCCAGCCCGTCCACAACAGAGGTGAATTCTTCGTGGGAATTGAACACTCTGTTGGTCAGGCCTTTGGAGGGGGACATCATTTTGACCGGGCAGAAAGTCTTCCTTTTATACTTTTTGTGCCCCTGGATGGCCCGGGAGCAGACGGAGCAGGAAGGGAGAAACTGCACCCTCCAAATCTTCACCCCACCTCCGTAGGCCGGTCCATGACCTCACGCTCTTACTGCGTGGCTCTCGCCCAGGTGGAAGGTTCACGGATGACCGTGGCCGGCTGAGCGGCGGGCAGGATGGGAAGAGGGTGAGGGGCAGGCGCCGTCGCTGTTGCTAGCGGGGCGGACGGCCCGGCCGTCGCCTGGGAGAGGGTGGGCACGGGTCTGGTGACGGTGGAGGGGGCGGGGGTTCTCCTCAGCAGCGGCAGGGGCAGCAGCACGGGAGGCCTCGAAGGCGGAGCCATCATGTCGGCCCTTCCCTTCAAGACCTTCGTCCCTGCTGTGCTGGGCGTGGGGGCGTACTCCAGCACCGGGTAGTCCGGAGGAGGAAGAACCTCTGGTTGGCGCGGCGCGGGAGGCAGCTCGGCCGCGGACACGGAGGCGGTCTTTGTCAGCAGGGCCGGCTGCCTGGTGGCGCTGATGTTCACCAGCCTCTCCTGCTGGTGAATAAAGTCCCTCACCGTTTTGATGTTCATTTTGGGCAGAGGAATCCCTGCCCGACAGAGGATGGGATCCTCCACCAAGACCCGGTGCTGGATCCTCTCGTACGCCTTGAGGATGGCCAATTTCTCGGTGCCGGTGCGAGAGGCCCGAGGGTGGCGCAGCCACAGCAGCTTGACCAGGGTGTACATCAGCTGGTTGTGCTGATTGTCCTGCTGGGCCGGCGCGTACCTCTTGGCCATCTTGACCCTCTGTACCACCGCCGCTTCCACGAGGTCGTCTCTTTTGGTGCGGCAGTACAGAGTGTTGCCCCAGTGCGTCCAGTACAGCTGGTGGAACTTCTGCTGCTGCTTGTCGTGGTCCTCCACGTTGTTCCAGGCCTCCAGGATCCTGTTCCTCTGCTCGGGGGTGAGGAGCAGCGCCTGGTCGGTCTGGCCGACGTCCACGAGCGCAGCGCAGAAGGCCTCCAGCTTTCAGAACCCGGGAAGCGGGTTGGCACTGCAGACATCCTCCTACGTTTAAAAAGAGGTCGTTATTCAATTGGGTACGCACAAGGACAGTGTTTTTTTCTCCCCCCCAGGAGTCGCGTTAATCGTTAATCTTCCGGCACGTAGGTACTCACAAAGGCGGGCTGGCGGGCAGAAGCCGTCTCTTGGCTGGTGAGGGTGATGTGGGGCACGACAGGAGCGTCGGCGGCGGCGAGATCCCCGGGAAGTTCCCCGTCGCTCTGGTACGCCTCGTTAGCCTCGGCGTCCGGGTCGGCCTGGCCGGGCTGAAAGACCTCCTCCTCCGGCCCAGGGCCATTCTCCACGATGCCCTCCAGTGAGAAGCCCCCCCCCCCCGTGCTCTGGCTGAAGAGGTACTCCAGACCGAGCAGCTCTTTGGCCACGACGTCGGCGGGGGGTCGGATGTTCTCCTCCACCGTCTCCCCGAACAGCTCCTGACAGCGGGTGTTGAGGCGGTCGAGGAGAGGCGCCGAGTACACCTTGTGGTGCCGACCTTTGCCCCCAAACATCAGCGGGCGATGCCGCTGATCAGGTACACCTGATAAGCCCAAGCTGCGCAGCGAGGACCTGGGAACGGCGACAACAGGCGGCATTAGTGTAACGCTGGGGGGGGGTCACGTGTTTCTGCTGCAGCGATTGTTTTCGTGAGCCCTCCGTGGACTCATGTGGACCAGCGACTTGTGGAAACCCTCCAGGCTGTTGTTCCCACACAGGCACTTGTAGTAGGGGAGGTCCACTTTGGTGATGGTTGTGGACCTCGCCACCCTGTACATGGCCATGCCCGGGGGATCCTGGATGCACTCCAGGTGCTGCTGCTGGCTGGCCCACATCAAGTCTATGGCCGCTGTAACGAAGCACACGGAGACGATCAGACGTCGTGGCTTTGCGCGCTGAGAAATGATTTTTGCGAGCGAGCGAGCGAGCTCGTACCGGGCGACTTGAAAAGGCTCACGCCGCTTTCGTTGAGCCCCGCGGGCCCCTTCAGCTCCTCGATGGCCAGGCGAACGAGCCGAAAGGTTTCGTGGGCGCCGAGGGTGACGCGCCTGACGTGGTGCCTGAGCTGCATCCTGGAGACGTGACACCGCACCACGTTCTCATCCGACAGCGCCGCCATCGTCGCCGGGTCTCTGGCTCGCACCGCCTTGATGAGGAGCTCCAGGTCGGCCCGGTTGTAGGCCAGCACTGCCCCGGCCAACGCCGACTTGAAAAGGCCGTATTTGGAGTGGGCCTCGGTGCGGATGGCTGCGTCGAACCGGTGGATCCAGTGGAAAATGTTCAGACGCACCACCATCCCGTTGTCCACCCAAGGCTGGAACAGCGCCTCCACCGCCGTCGGCCCCTGAGCTCGGCAGCACGATTGCGCAACACCGATGCTAGGTATGCTAGGTAACAGCAGAGGTGTGCTGCTAATCACCTCCCCTGAAATGGCCCCGGTAAAGTGACAAGAGTATGAATATTTTGTTTAATTAAATTGATGAAACTCACTGTTTTGCTTCCGTTGTCATTTTGTTACTGTATGTTTTAGCATGCGTCTGATAATATGTTGGTTAATTACAGAAATAGACCACGTAATTGAGACTGTTCCCTATAAAACGGTCTGTAAAATACGGAATATAAACCCCAAAATAAAGTGAGTTTTCTGACTGTTTTGGTTCACTTAATGTGCCTGATAACCCGGTGAAGATTATGTATGAAAAAACCCGTTCAGACCCGTTTTTTGGCAGTGCGCCTTATAAGCCGGTGCGCCGGTGTTCTCTGCAGCAGTTGGTTGTTGTGTTTACTCCAAACAACAACAAGTTCAACGAGGCAACATCAGCGACGTCAAACTCAACGCCCGCCCCAAACTGTGACCCGGCACAGACGAGCCAACTTGGTGTTTTGGGTGTTCATCAGCGATCCCGCGCGTCTGTTCCCAAAGGGGAGGCCTTTCATGAGGTGTCCAGCGGTGGGGTCAGAGGTCACCGGCCGTGACACATCATCAACGCCGGGAGAACGAGGATATGGAATGATGCAGCGGGCCGCTTTGTTGAAGGGCCTCCGCTCCTCACGCATGACCATGATGACACGCCTGTTTGCATACGAGCCGCTAAACGAGCCTCATGAAAACAAACAAACACTCGTTTGTACAACAAGAGGAGCGAGAGTGTGGAGCTTATTTTGAAAAACAAGTCCATCTGGTGACAAAACCTGGGATTCATGGTTTGGGGAAAAGCCAAAAAGCACTCCTTAGTGAGGTTTGTGCCTCCCCTCTGTTGCGTGTGGACTCACACAGAGCCGTCCTGCACGAGGGCAATCTGCAGTAACCCCAGGACGGCGCCATCATTGAGCGTGGAGCACCAGGGCATCTTGTCCCCGTCTGGGTTTGTGCACAGAGAAGCGCATTTCCAGCTTCACCAAAGCAACCCGTCATTCTTTCCACACGTCTGTCGCTTCTTTGATGCTAACGCACGAGGAAGCGGAACACGTTGTTCTCATCACGCCGTCTTGATGCTGACTCAGACTGAGAACAGGAGATTTAGCATCCACAGAGAAGAGTGGAGCCGCTGGGACGATCACATGGTTTCTTTGATCTTGTGCTCACACGAGCGATGACACATTGAAAACCTCATCAGTCGTTAAGATCCGCTTTTTTCTTTGGCCGTGACGTCGGCGGACGCAGGATAAGTCGTCAACCACCGGCGTACCCGCAGAAGGCGTGATCCCCGAGGCCGCCGAGAGGCGAGGCGTCCACGGTCCCCACGTGGAGCTCGTCATGCAGCAGGTCCGAGTTCCACGCCAGACGCCGGGCGCCGGAGACCGTGGCGGCGGCCGTCCCTCTGTAATCCGCGCCCCTGCTGTTGTAGCGCCCCGAGTCCAGCTCTGAGGACACGCCCCCCAAACGTAACCGCCTCAAACAACGGCGAAGAGCGACTGCGGAGTGCAGGTGACGGACCTCCGCCCCTTCGCCCTCCAATCAAGCTGGAACAAGCCTTCGCCCAAACATGTGTGTTTGATGACCAAACCTCCAAGAGCTGAGCTCAGACTCTGGCTGCTCGCTCGTGTCCTCACCTGCCGTCATCCACCGCACGCACGCGCGCCTCACCGCCGTCCTTCACTCGCCGAAGGTGCAGCGGCGCCCGCCGTAGCCCCGCCTGCAGCGACACGCCTCCCGGCCGCTGGAGGAGATCCGAGGGCACGTCCCGTGGCTCTGACACGGGTTTGAGCGGCACGCTGGAAACACACGGACCAGCACACGTGCTGGCGTTAGCGCGCGTCTCAAGCCAACGAGCGGGCCCGATGTGGCGACTTTAAGGAGCGAGCCGTTGTTGCTCCAGCTCTTCTGTGGAAACAGCTGCCTGCTGCACCATAAACTAACAGGCCCAACAAACACAAGGATAAAGCTGACATGTGGGGAGAGCGCCCCATAAAACCTTCAGAGGCTAGAGCAGTCGTGTATTTGCTGACGCTACAATTACAGCTCACGTCTCCAAATCTTTGTGCTCGTGATTTAGACTCATCAGCATCTGGTATAGCGCTGCTGCTAACTGCTCCCCACATGTCAGCGATGCCCTTGTAGCCCAGTGTCTCCACTTACACCCCCGTGATGATGACTTCACCTCACCAGGACCCTCGAACGCTCCGATAAATGCAAAGTATGTGGCCTCAGTTACAGTCACGGACTCTGTGGTTCAGCATTTTCCAGGGATTTTATTTGGTTTTATGGCGTTAGATCAGCCTCATTAGCATCACAAAAATTGGGAAATGCATCACAAAAGCAGTTTTAGGTGTATCACACTTTCACACAATCTATCAGGGAAGATATCAGAGGCTTTGAAGTGGACTTTGCAACAGTTAAAAGAAGGTATTTTTCCCCATGGCGGATAGAATGAACCCCGACCACCATGACAAAAAAAAAAAAAAACTTGTTTCGGTTCAGGTAGCATGAAACCACCCCGCTGCCTCTCCGTCCTTTGTGCCAAGGAGTGTTAAATGCCCAAGAACATCCCCCTTTGAGATGAAAACACCTCTCAGACCCTTGGGGTGTGTCCTGAGTCACCCTGAGTCATATAACCTGTCTTTTCATCTATGGCGAGGTTGGAACCACGGAGCTGTGGTCAAAGAAACATGACGAGGGAGGAGAAGCGAGACCTCTTCAGTGGGCTCCATAAGTATCACAAAGTGATCTGAAACCAAAATGACTAAAAAACCTGGAGCTGGGTCCGGTCCAGAGTGGCGCTGAACCTTACTTGTGTAGTGGACTCTGTCACACGATCCACGCACGTGTTCCAACGGCGCTTTGTCTCACGCAGGCGCTCTGATTTGTGGGAATTTCCACTCTTTCACTTGTGGTGAAAACTGTTGAGAGATAAAAATACCGAGGGAGCATTTACGGGATGTTCCTCTGCCTCCCTCTTTCTCAATGACCTCTAATCAATCAGATTGACTCTGTTCACACTGGCCTTAAATTCAGAATCTCTGGCCATGATTCTGATTAATGCCGTCCTAAACTTCAGGAAATTCTGCCTTTCATTCTTTAGTTTCAGGAGTTTTGGTGTTGTGGTGAATTTTCTTCTTCTGGTGGTCGAGATGTGCTGAGATGAAAGGAATCTTCTAGACACCGACTTGGATGTAAAGATGTTGATTGGAGAGAACAGTCAGGCGTCAGTGGGACGCTGCAGCATGCCCGAGGGAGGTTGTCTTGGTCCTGCTGGTGACCATCTCCTCCTCCGAGGGGCTCACTTTCGGACCCCCTTATATCTGGTAAAGTGAACACATCCCTTCCTGCTGAGCTCGTCCAGCTTGGTTTTTGGAATGGGCCCAGGAATGTGTGGACCCCTGGACTCCGTGGGATCTCTCCATCGGGCGTTAAATCACAGGCCCAGAAAAACACAATTGACATGATGTATCTAAAGATGGTTCCAGGTTCCCATGTGAACATAGGAAGCAGGACACAGCTGCACCATATCTGATCTGCTACCAGAATGGCTGAGAAACAAGCTAAGGCCTCACACTGGTCAAGGCCACAGAGAACAGATGCTAACGGATATTATGTACTTATGAGGAGTTGGATGTGGATCCGGAAATGGGAGACAGTGGTCCAGCGGTTAAGGCCTACAGAGAACTGGTGTAGGCGCTTCCAGACACTACAGTGTTTTCACTGACACATCTGACACATTTCACAACAGTCTGGGTTTCACATTTCATGGAAAGTTCTTTAAAGTCCTTCTGACTTCTGTCCACAGCTCTTCACATGCGCACACGCTTTGTTCCCTGCACACGCACCAACCGCCTGTGCACCGCGCATCCTCCCTCCTCCCGGGACACGAGTTACAAACCGACCTTTGGGGCCCGGGTTGTGGGACTCGTTGGAGATCCCGGGTCCGAACCCGGGCTCGACGAGAAGCGAGCGCTGCGTTATTACGCACGGAGGTTCGGGGGGGGAAGGTGCTTCGGGGGCGACGTTTTCAAACTCCCCACCCTCGAGGCGAGGACGCAGAGGAGGAGCAGAGGTGTGCTGTAAGCCATGGAGACGTCGTGGGCGGCTGCTGGCCAGAGGAGCCCGCTGGTAACCCTCAGCCCGGCGGCCCGGTCCTCCGCCTGCTCCGGCTCGCAGAGACTCGGAGCCCCAGCAGGTTTGATCCTGCCTCTCCATGCGGAGCTGCTTTGAGTCAACCCGTTGGTCACCAGGCTTGTCTTATGTCGGAGGCATCCTCCTATATCCCCGCTCCGGCCACCTTCCCCCCCCTGGAGGCCCCCCGGAGCCCCCCACCTCACATTAAACATTCCCAACTGCGTTTGGCTGCTTTGCCCACCGTGGTTTTTGTCACTTCTACTCAGAATTTTGAACCAAAGA
>CAJVRN010000200.1:100000-162500 GCA_911728415.1 Lagocephalus sceleratus | reverse complement strand
GTAATGCGGACTCTGCACCGATCCGTTGTGGTGAAGAGAGAGCTGAGCCGAAAGGCGAAGCTCTCGATTTACCAGTCGATCTTCGTTCCTACCCTCACCTATGGTCATGAGCTTTGGGTCATGACCGAAAGAACAAGATCGCGGGTACGAGCGGCGGAAATGAGCTTCCTTCGCAGGGCGGCTGGGCTCTCCTTTAGAGATAGTGTGAGAAGCTCTGCCATTCGGGAGGAGCTCGGAGTAGAGCCGCTACTCCTCCATGTCGAAAGGAGCCAGATGAGGTGGCTCGGGCATCTAGTTAGGGTGCCTCCCAGGCACCTCCCTGGTGAGGTGTTCAGGGCACGTTCCACCGGTAGGAGGCCCCCAGGAAGACCCAGGACACGCTGGAGAGACTATGTCTCTCGGCTGGCTTGGGAATGCCTGGGGATCCCCACGGAGGAGCTGGACGAAGTAGCTGGGGAGAGAGAAGTCTGGGCTTCCCTGCTGAGGCTGCTGCCCCCGCGACCCGACCTCGGATAAGCGGGAGAAGATGGATGGATGGATATTTCTCTTTCTTTGTCTGTCTGTGTGTTTGTCTGTGTGTGAATATATCTGTGTGTGACTGTTTCTCTGTGTGTCTGTTTTTGTCTATTTCTGTGTGTTTGTCTGTCTCTCTGTGTGTGTATGTGTGCCTTTTTCTCTTTGTGTGTCCGTCTCTCTGTGTCTGATTCTCTGTCTGTGTGTGTGTGTTTCTGTCTTTCTCTTTGTGTCTTTCTGTGTGTGTATATCTGTGTGTGTGTGTCTGTCTATGTGTGTCTATTTCTTTGTGTTTCTCTCTTTGTGTGTCTGTTTCTGTGTGTGTGTGTCTGTGTCAGTCTGTGTTTCTCTGTGTGTTTCATCTAGCGTGTGTGGGCCTGTGTGGTTTTCTGTGTCTCTGTGCGTGTCTGTGGAAATTTGTGTGTGTCTGGCTTTTTGTGTGTCTTTTTCTCTGTGTGTTTCTCTGTTTGTGCCTCTGGGTGTCTAATTCTCTGTGCGTGTCTGTCTCTGCGCGTGTGTCTCTGTGTGTGTATGTCTCTGTGTCTGTCTGTGTGGGTCTGTGTCTGTCTGTGTGGGTCTGTCTTTGTGTGGGTCTCTGTGTATATCTGTCTGTGTGTGTGTCTCTGTCTCTGTCTGTGTGTCTCTGTGTGTGTCTTTCTGTCTCTGTGTGTCTGTTAGGGTCTGGGCACCTCCTTCCCCATAGGGGGCGCCAGACCCTGACATGGGGCCAGCAGGAGGTCACACACCTGAGCTGCATCCCCCAATTACCTCCCGTTCTTAGGGACTGGGTCCGACAGTGGAAGCTGTCGGATCGTTTTGCGTTTTGGCATTTTTTGAACGGTGCACTGTGGTGCTGGCGTACTGAACTGCACCGCACCGTGGACTGGACGGGTTGGACCACAGCGGTATGGTTACCGTCGTCTCCGCCTGGCTTTCTCGTCTGGCTGGCCTGTTTCCCCGTTGGACTCCCGTCCAGAACCCCGTGCCCGTCTGCCCGGATCCCCACTGGTCTGTTTCCCGGACATCCCGGTTCGTGGGGAGGTAGAGGTTCGGTGTTTGTGACTTTTCCCCGTGCGGGTGGTTTTTGTGTTGGCCCGAGAGCCCTTGTTCCCTCCCGTCGAGGAGTGTTTTGTGTTCACCCCCTGAAAAATAAACCTTTGTTCTCCCCCCATAAACCTGTGCCTGCATTTGGGTCCAGACCGCCTCGCCGTTACACAACAGTGTCTGTCTCTGTGTGTCTGTCTCTGTGTGTCTGTCTCTGTGTGTCTGTCTCTGTGTGTCTGTCTCTGTGTGTCTGTCTCTGTGTGTCTGTGTGTGCCTCTGTGTGTGTCTCTTTGTGTGTGTGTGTGGTCCAGACTCCAGTGTCCTGTGTCTCTACTGTCCACCACCACCTTGATGGAGACATCCCAACTGTAAAGCAGTAGTCAGAGTGTCTCCTGAAGCCTGTCAACATTCTTCTGCAGCAGCTTCAGTGATGAAAGAGGCTCAGAAACAGGAAACACTGGATCTGTGCTCCAATCAGGATTGAGGTCAACACACCATCAAAACAGGCTGCACTGACCTCTATCAGCTGAAACAGTCTCCAGTTTATAGTTTGGACTGGACACAAGATCAGACAGCAGCTCCACTCCTGAATCCTTCAGGTTGTTCCACCTCAGGTTCAGTTGTCTCAGATGGGAGGGGTTGGACTTCAGAGCTGAGGCCAGATAATCACAGCTGATCTCTGATAAACTGCAATCATCCAATCTAAAGAAGAATAAATGAAAGATGAGACGGTGTCACAATAGATGAAAGGATCAAGTGGAAATCACACATAAAACATGTAGCGAACAAATGATCCAGAACCATGTCAGTGTTCTATATGACTCTATTCTATATGATTCTATCAGGTGTGTGTCCCTTCAACAGTGGAGCTAACAGTGTGTATCACCAAGGTGCTGATAGTGACACTGTCACCTATTCACAAGCCCATGGCCCTCACAGTGTTCTGCTTGATCACAGAACAACACCATCATTAAGCTTGCGTTGATTTATGTTCTATCCTGATGTTTTTGGAGCTCAGCCTATCCACACAGGCTGATTCTACCTGATAACCTGCAGCGTCTCAATCTGGACAAAGAAATAATACATTTGATTGACCTCATTTACAATCACACATGTTCACATCCTAAACCTAAATCCGAAATATGTTCCACAATGTATCAGAACATTTCATCATTGATAACACATCAGGTGATTAAAACATCAAAAACAGTAACTTTTTAAAGGGGCTGCCTTTGACATGGCTCATGTACATGACTGATGATGTCTCACATGGAATTCAACTCTTTCATTCTCTTGTTCTCTAATTTACATAAAATACACTGAAACAACATCCTTGAAAGCACTTGATGTGTCAGCAGGAGGATTTGTGTGTCTGTGTGTGTCTGTTTCTGTGTTTCTGTCTATGTGTGTGTGTGTCTGTCTCACTGTGTGTGTCTTCTCAATGTTTGTCTCTCTCTCTGTGTCTGTTTCTTTGTGTGTCACTGTGTGTCTGTCTGTGTGTGTCTTTCTCTCTGTGTGTGTCTGTTTCTTTGTGTGTCACTGTGTGTCTGTCTGTGTGTGTCTTTCTCTGTGTGTGTGTCTTTCTCACTGTGTGTGTCCATCTGTGTGTCTGTTTCTTTGTGTTTCTCTGTGTGTCTGTGTGTGTCTTTCTCTCTTTGTGTGTCTGTCTCTGTGTGTCTGTCTGTCTCAATGTGTGTGTCTGTTTGTGTGTGTGTCTTTCTCTCTTTGTGTGTCTGTCTCTGTGTGTGTTTCTGTCTGTGTGTGTGTCTTTGTTCGTGTCTTTCTCTCTGTGTGTGTCTATATGTGTGTGTCTGTCTGTGTGTCTGTCTCTCTGTGGGTGTTTGTCTTTGTTCGTGTCTTTCTCTCTTTGTGTGTCTGTGTGTGTGTGTCTGTCTGTGTGTGTGTCTTTCTCTGTGTGTGTCTGTCTCTCTCTTTTTGTCTGTCTCTGTGTGTGTGTCTGTTTCTTTGTGTGTCTTTCTCTCTGTGTGTCTGTCTCTGTGTGTGTGTCTGTTTCTTTGTGTGTTTGTCTCTCTGTGTGTGTCTTTCTGTGTGTGCGTGTCTTTCTGTGTGTGTGTGTGTCTCTGTCACAGCAGCAGGTAGCCCCGCCCTCAGCTCCGCCCCCTCACTGCACACCTGTGTCCAATCAGGCCAATCAGGTGGTGTATTTAAATCCCGGCCAAACATTTGTCCTCTTCCAGATTGTCCTCTGTGTCCTCATGACATTCCAACGTTTTCCTGTGTGCCTGTTAGCGACCCTGCCTGTCCCTGACCTGCCTGCTCCTGTTCCCCGGTAAACCTGACTGCCTTCTGTCCCTGGACCACCCTGCTAATAAAACGCTGTCAAACCCAACTCTGGTGTCGCTCGTGGGTTCTCGTCTGGTTGGTGACACAACAATCATACAAACATGAAGCCAGCGCACAACCGGCCTCCACTGCACCTGGAGCGGATCCAGGGGATCCTGCAGCAGCATGAGGAGGCTGTGGCGGCGTCCGCAGTGGAGACGAGACGCACCACGGAGGCCAACGAGCGGGCGTTGGCGGCGCTCTCCCACCAGCTCTGCCGGCTGTTGGCACGCCCCAACCCGGCAGCGCCTCCTCCCTGCGTGCGCAACAGGATCCCCAACCTCGGGTGGGCGTACCCCAACGCTACGGAGGCCATGCCGAGACCTGCGTCGCCATGGTGATGAACTGCTCCCTGCTGTTCTCCCTGCAGCCCCGCACGTTCGCTACCGAGAACACCAAGGTCACGTTCACCATCACACACCTCACCGGATGGGCGCGGCTCTGGGGAACGGCCCAGTGGGAGCGCCAGTCAGAGGCCTGCTCCACCTTCATCACATTGGCCACCGAGCTTCACAAGGTTTTCAGTCTGGGGAATTCTTGTTGGTCCCCTCCCATTCCGGTCACGTGAGTTCCAAACAAACACAGGGCTCCGCCCATTATTAGCATTAGCATGGCCTCACTGTCTGTCTCACCCGGTATCTTTGCTTGTTCAGCGTGTGAAATGTTTAGTTACTCCTCTACCTCCTTTAGTGAAGGGGATAAGTGCAGAAAGTGCAGTTTATTAATGGCTCTGGAGGAGAGACTTGGTGAGCTTGAGACACGGTTCCACAGTTTACCACACCCTAGATCTACCACACCCTAGATCTACCACACCCTAGACCTACCACACCCTAGACCTACCACACCCTAGATCTACCACACCCTAGATCTACCGCACCCTAGATCTACCGCACCCTAGACCTACCGCACCCTAGATCTACCTCACCCTAGACCTACCACACCCTAGACCTACCGCACCCTAGATCTACCGCACCCTAGACCTACCGCACCCTAGACCTACCGCACCCTAGACCTACCGCACCCTAGACCTACCGCACCCTAGATCTACCGCACTCTAGACCTACCGCACCCTAGATCTACCGCACCCTAGATCTAGTTCTGACTTATGGTGTAGAGGTAGAACATGTGTCAGTGTTTCCTCAGAACCCACTCCTGTCAGATCATTCTTTGATCACTTTCACATTTATGACTAAGGATTCTTCTATGCTCAGAACAAAGTCTTACTATAGCAGATGTCTTTCAGATAATGCTGTAGCTAAGTTTAAGTAAGTGATCCCTGTGCTAATCCCAGGACCACCGTGTGTTTCCCCAGGGATCAATCATTATAATCTTAGCCCTGCTGAGGTTGACTCTATTGCTGAAGGTGCAGCAGCCTCACTGAGAATCACACTTGATTCTGTTGCCCCCCTGAAAAAGAAAACAGTAAATCAAAGGAGGTGTGCCCCCTGGTATAATTCACATATCAGGACCCTCAAGCAGAAAGTGTGAAGATTAGAAAGAAAGTGGCATTCCTGTAAAATAGACAGCTATCATGTAGCCTGGAAAGACTGTCTATTAGTTTACAAAAAGGCCCTCCGTAAGGCAAGAATAGCTTATTTTTCTTCTTTAATTGAAGAAAACAAGAATAACCCCAGGTTTCTTTTCAGCACCGTGGCCAAACTAACCAAGAGTCACAGTGCTTTAGACCCATGTATCCCTTCCTCCCTTACTGGTGAAGACTTCATGAGCTTCTTCACTGATAAAGTTCTAGCTATCAGAGAGAACGCTAACCAGGCCAACCCAACATCTGGACCATCACCAGATGTGCTGTCTGTGGGAACATACAGGGTCTTCAACGAGCCCGTAAACTCCTTCAGCCCTATATATTTCTCTGAGGCGTCTTCACTAATTCAGAAATCCAAGACCACCATGTGTCTTTTAGACCCCATCCCAACACACCTGTTGAAGGATGTTCTACCATTGATAGGCAGTCCTATCTTGGACCAGATCAATTCTTCCTTAGTAACAGGTTATGTACCCCGGTCCTACAAGGTGGCAGTGATTAAGCCGTTGCTTAAAAAACCATCACTGGATCCTGATGTGTTAGCAAATTATAGGCCGATATCCAACCTTCCTTTTATTTCTACAATTCTTGAGAAGGTGGTGGTGACTCAGTTACTGGAGCACCTGCAAGAGGAACAGCCTGTTTGAGATGTGTCTCTGTGTGTCTCTGTGTGTCTCTGTGTGTCTCGCTGTGTCTCGCTGTGTCTCGCTGTGTCTCTGTGTGTCTCTGTGTGTCTCTGTGTGTCTCTGTGTGTGTCTGTGTGTCTCTCTGTCTGTGTGTGTGTGTCTCTCTGTCTGTGTGTGTGTGTGTCTCTGTCTGTGTGTTTGTGTCTCTGTCTGTGTCTCTGTCTGTGTGTGTGTGTGTGTGTCTGTGTGTGTGTGTGTGTGTGTTAAAGCACTCCCTTTCTTGTTTGTATTTGTATTCATGTCCTTTTTGTCGTGTCCTCTGGTGCTCAATAAAGTAATTTGTGATTCTGATCAGTCCTCTGAAGTGCTTCAAGAAAATAATGCTACATCAACATCAACTACATTCAGTCTTTTCTCTGGGGACCCTGGGACCTCTTCAAAGACCTATGGGGGTCCGTAGACCTGCTATTGACAACCATTGTTAAACTACTACAATAGTTTCTCTCTGTGGGCTAACAGACACCAGTTGTCACTCACAGCTGGACCAGTAGGGGTTTGGACTGGTGGAACTGGTTTTAAATGAGCACCATTGTTACCTGGCTCCCCAGGTAGGTGAAACACATTCAGGCTGGATTTCTCACTAAACTGGTTTGAGGAGTGTCTACATTGAAATGGTCTTATCTTCTTCAAACATGTTCACATTTCCATGTGTTAGACATCATTGGAAAGATTAGAAACTACACTTCCACAATCTGGAAATAACTCCAAATGTCCCTCAGGAGACTTGTTCCTGGTTTTTCTGTGGCTGGACACATGTATCATATATACTTAATGAACAATCATGAAACAGGAAAATACAGGAACTGACCTGAGAGTCTCCAGTTTACAGTTTGGACTCTCCAGTCCAGAACAGAGCAGCTTCTCTCTTGAACCCTGCAGGTCGATGATGCTCAGGTCCAGTTGTGTCAGATGGGAGAGGTTGGACTTCAGAGCTGAGGCAACGACTTCACAGTGAGTCTCTGACAGTCTGATGTTATTAAATCTGTGATGACCAAGAAAATGATTCTGTTGACATCATTCAACACTTAAATATAAACATATATTTGTCTTTTACACCAAAAGTAAAACAAAACCTGCAGCTTTACACCACAAACTTTACACTACAAACTAAAGAGACACAGTTCTGACATGAATTTCCCACCAGTAACTGTGAACACAGTGACCTTTGACCTTCATGAATGGAATCAAAAACCTTGTAGAGGACACTCCCAGAAGATCACCATTGTTAATATCAGTGACCATTTACCTGAGGAGATCACTGCATGGCACTAAATGTGTCTTTACTGACTGTGAAACAGCCACTCATGTTTGTTGACTGACTGTTCAGTCATGGACAGTAATTCTGATCCACCACATGATTCAGCCTGATCTCCTGGACCTGTCAAAGTTCTCTTGATCTCTACATTGTAATCAACTCTTGTAGTTTGGCTGTTTGAAATCAGAAAGTGTCCCCAGCACAGTCCTGGAAGAACACACCTGAACTCATCCCCCTGACTTCCTTGGTGAGTGACATCATCTCCTCCCAGTTTGATGTGAACCATGGGGTGCTGGGAATTGTGGGGAGGAGGGGGCCCTGTCAGAGGACCTGAGACAGCAGCAGCTTCAGACCTGCTCTTTGTTCAGCAGCTGAATCTAAATGCTGCTGAGAGACAACTGCAGTGGACCAATCCGTGTTTCCACTCACAGGATCACAACACGTGTTGGGTGTGGCCGCTCTGACTCCAGAGAACAGGCGTCACATGATGAATCACTGTCAATCATATGGAAGATAGAAACTACACACACAAATGACTGAATGTGCTTTCAGCTCTTGAATTCTAAATATGCTTTGAAGAAAGAGGCAGCCGTCACATCTGGCCTCCATTCACACCTTCTGATGTTTGACATCTTTATGAATCCTTCAGCTGCAGCAGATCACAGGTACAAACAGTTCTTGTGACATGTAACCATGTCTGCCATTCCACTGGATTCAACGGACTAAACCAGAGGTCAGCAACCCGTGTCTCCGGAGCCACGTGTGTCTCTTTCATCCTTCTGTTGTGGCTCCCTGTGACTTTGGAAAATAAATCATGAGTACCGTATTTCCCGCACTATAAGTGAACCTAAAAGCCTTTCATTTTCTCAAAAACCAACAGGGCTCCTTATAATCTGATGCGCCTCATATATGGATCAATATTAGTTACCGTATTTTCCGCACCATAAGTCACACTTTAGACGCTGAACTTTTCTCAAAATCGACGGTGCTTCCTTTAATACGGTGCGCGGTGTGTGGACTTCCACAATCTGCTGTGCGCCTTTGCTAAGTGCACTACGGTAAAAGCTCCTCCCGGTTGATTGCGCAACACCGATGCTAGGTATGGTAGGTAAGAGCAGAGGTGTGCTGCTAATCACCTCCCCTGAAATGGCCCCGGTAATGTGACAAGAGTATGAATATTTTGTTTAATTAAATTGATGAAACTCACTGTTTTGCTTCCGTTGTCATCTTGTTACTGTATTTTTCAGCATGCGTCTGATAATATGTTGGTTAATTACAGAAATAGACCACGTAATTGAGACTGTTCCCTATAAAACGGTGTGTAAAATACGGTATATAAACCCCAAAATAAAGTGAGTTTTCTGACTGTTTTGGTTCACTTAATGCGCCTGATAACCCGGTGTGCCGGTGTTCTCTGCAGCAGCTCTTCATTTCATAAATGCAACATCGTCTAGGCAAAGACGTTACTGTTAAAGCTCATGATGTTTCCAGGGTGACCATCTCAGAAAAGGTGTTGGCATAGGAACATATGTCAGCCAGAAAATGTATCTCTCTTCAATCATCTCTTTCCTTCAGCAATCAATCTGAATGGAGCTTTCATTTTAGATTTATTCTGAACTAATTCCCCTCATAAATACTCAGACCTTGGTAATTTTCTCAATGATCTGAGCGATCATTGCGTTATAGCTCCTGTCAGATAAACTAAACTCCCAAAATTCAGGCATCCTTTGTTCTCCCCTGAACTGTCCAGGCTCCTTAAAGATGAAGCCTAGATGAATTTATGTTGATTAAACTACCCAGAACTTCCACCATCCTCAGAAGTTTAGGAAAGGAGTCAAATCTTCATTTGGGGATGAAACCAGAGGAATTTCCTGATGCAGGAATTCTATCTGATAAATCAGCCCCTCTTAATTGTTGGAATGAAGACTTTGTTTGTTCAGGACCTCTGTTGGAGTCCTCACATCCACATCAGTCTAATGTGCAGGGGCTTTGCCCTCAAGCAGCACCTATTCATGCTGTGGCTCCAGGATTTGATCTGACCCCTTGTGAAGGAGCCCAGGTCCATCTACAAACAACATGATTGTACTGACAACCACTGCTGTGACACAATGCTGAGGCACTGTCACCGTTGTCTCTTGGTTTGTATCTGAGCTCCATCATTAAAAGAGATTTAGAGGAGATCCTTTTCTTCACTGATATAGAACTATATCCATCTAACATTGATACACATGTTAGAACTGTAAACATGCTCATGATGCTTTTACAGGGGCTTTATTACTAGATTCATACAACCTGTGGAATAGTAAAGTTTGATGCTCCATATCTTAATCACATCTGGACTTACACAGCCTTCCTGCAGTTCCTCACAGCTGGAATCAGTCTGAGTCGTCCCTCCACTGATGTGTTGTACTTGTCCAGGTCCAGCTCATCCAGAACCTCCTCTGACATCTGCAGCAGGTAGGCCAGAGCAGAACAGTGGATCTCTGACAGTCTCTTCCCTGATTTCTTCTCTGACTTCAGGAACTGTTGGATCTCCTGATGGACTGAATCATCCTTCATCTCCATCAGACAGTGGAAGATGTTGATGCTTCTGTCTGGAGAGACTTTATCACTCTTCATCTCCTTCAGGTTGTTGATGACCCTCTGGATGGTTTCTGGATGGTTGTCTGTCTGGTTCAACAGTCCTCTCAAGATTCTCTGATTGGACTCCAGACAGAGACCATGAAGGAAGCGGACAAACATTTCCAGGTGTCCATTTGGACTGTTGAGGGATTTCATCATGGCTCTCTCAAGAAAGATGTTTACAGAACAGAACAAGGAAGAAGATGATCTTAGTTCTGAGTCACTGAGGAAAGACTCTATAACCTTCCTCTTCTTCTTGGTGTAACAGTGGAACAGGTAGACTGCAGCCAGAAACTCCTGAATGCTCAGATGAACAAAGCAGTAGACTGATTTCTGGAAGATCAAACTCTCTCTTCTGAAGATCTCTGTACAAACTCCTGAGTACACTGACACCTCTGAGACGTCCAGTCCACATCGCTCCAGGTCTCCTGGGTAGAAAACGATGTTTCCATTCTCCAGATGTTCAAACGCCAGCTGGCCCAACTTCAGCAGGACTTCTTTGTCAGCCTCAGTCAGTTCCTCTGGTCTTTGGTGTCCTTCATACTTCTGCTTCTTCCTCTTTGTCAGAACCATCAGGAAGTGTGAGTACAGGTCAGTCAGGGTCTTGGGCAGCTCTCCTCTCTGCTCTGTGGTCAACATGTCCTCCAGAACTGTAGCAGAGATCCAGCAGAAGACCGGGATCAGACACATGATGTGGAGGCTCCTGGAGGCCTTGATGTGGGAGATGATTCTGTTGGACAGATCTTCATCACTGAACCTCCTCCTGAAGTACTCCTCCTTCTGGGAGTCAGTGAAGCCTCGTACTTCTGTCATCCTGTCAACACACCCTGGAGGAATCTGATTGGCTGCTGCAGGTCTGGAGGTGATCCAGATGAGAGCTGAGGGAAGCAGGTTCCCCTGGATGAGGTTCCTCAGGAGCACGTTGACTGATGACACCTGTGTGACATCAGAGATGACCTCCTTGTTGTTGAAATCCAGTGAAAGTCTGCTTTCATCCAGACCATCAAAGATGAACAGAAGTTTACAGACAGTCAGATCTTCTGCTCTGATCTTCTGTAATGTTGGATGGAAACCATGAAGCAGTGTGAGAAGACTGAACTGCTCATGTTTGATCAAGTTCAGCTCCCTGAATGAGAGCAGGAGCACCAGACTGATGTCTTGGTTCTCCAAACCCTCTGCCCAGTCCAGACTGAACTTCTGCACTGAGAAGGTTTTTCCAACACCAGCGACACCCTTTGTCAGAACCACTCTGATCTTCTCCTCTTGGTCACAGAAGGCTTTGAAGATGTGCTGGCACTTGATTGGAGTGTCATGGAGGCTCTTCTTGGAGGTCATCTCCAGCTGTCTGACCTCATGTTGTGTGTTCACCTCCTCACTGTGTCCCTCAGTGATGTAGAGCTCAGTGTAGATGTTGTTCAGCAGGGTTCCTCTTCCTGCTTCATTAGTTCCTTCAGTCACACGTTCACATCTTCTCTTCACACTGATCTTATGTTCTTCTAAAACCTGCTGCAGTTCACTGACTAAAACCAGAGAGAAGAAAGAAAACACATTATTCCCATCTCTTCTAAAGTCATCAACACAGCTACAAATTCATGACGTCACATGTTGAATTTTCCAGTCAACAATTTTACTTTGTCCAGTCTTCATTTCAGCATCTCTCTGCAGTCTGTCAGAGTGTTCACAAGAGGACTCTCCTGGTGGAGCACACTGGTCCCAGTATGGGGACATGGACTCCTTCCTGTCACTGGGAAACATTTGGGATTGATTTAGAGGTCATTCTTCTGAAAATGACATGATCATGACTGAGTTTAAGAGAATATTCTTCTGTCTGAATTCATCTTTCAGTCTAAAGAACATGATCCTTTTTCCTCTTTTCAATCAGCATTATCCACATATGACTGTATCTGATCTATATTCAGGCTCTGGGTTTCTGGAGAGAACTGAGACACAACTACCATTGGAACACATGCTGTTAAATAAAGTTCAGTACAACTGAGATGAAGAATCATTTAATATTTAACATGAAATGTTGACATGAAGGTCCAGCAAGGAGAGCTTGTAGAATCCAGATGTGATCAATCTAAAATGAGGTGACCACTGTGGACATCAGCTTGTAATAAACCTGTAGTTTAAGAGTTAAATAAAACATCTCCAGATGGAAACTCCCACCCTGCTGATGCTCATGTGACTAACAGTTGTCATCTAGAAACACTAAATCAGTTTTCTTACTTTGGCTTTGAAGGTCCAGCTTCACCTCTGAAGTGTGGTGGTTCCTCTTTGGACCAGTCACTCTTCATGGATACACAGCTGGACACTGGAGACTCTGTCAGCTTCAGTTTTCTGGAGATAAAACAAACTGAATGAACACGTGACCTCAGGAAATGTTCAAGTTGACATCTTGTGCTTCACATGGTGAACATGGTTCCTTGATGTCTAAATTGATGGTAGTCAGGTGCTTTGGCATGGACGGCTGGGTTTGGGTCTGGCTGGCTCTTTTCTTTTTGAAGCCTCAAACAGCCGCGGTTGGCCGCAGCAGTCTGCCCCAGAGTGGAACGTCAGACTGGATCATCTCATATCTGGATTATTCAGGGGGATCTGAGGGCTCCTCTCACTTTGAGCTGATCCTGATGTAATTGGTTCAGTTGATCAGTCACTTATTAAACTGTTGTTTTCCTGTTGTTGTTGTTGTTTTTAATGAATTCAAAAAGAGGAGTGGGGTAAATGTGCAAACATGCTGTAACGGAGCGTTATAAGTCTGAATACTGATGGATCATGAAATAAAACACGGAGGGTTGGTTGTCTGCAAAAGTGAATTGTTGGTTTGGAACTCTTCTTCTGGTCTCAAGGGCATTACACAAACAACTTCCGCTCCACTCCTCCAAAATAAAATCACCACTTATACTCTTTTAGTGCTTGAGCAGAAACACAAATATAAAGTAGTGAATACGCTGACAAATCAGAAATAACTTGATTCAAGAAACAGGTTAGAATGTCCAAAAGAAAGAAGCTGGACAAAGAGACGGGTGGAGCCTGAAAACTAAGAATGAAAAAGAAACTAGTTGCAGGCCAGGATGCAGCCAGATGTGCTAAAGAGCCAGAGGTTTTCCGTGGTGGAGGGGCTAAGGTCAGCGTGGACGAGGGGAGCGAGCAGCATGTCCACAGCAGGTTAGTAAGCAGTGCCTCCATGGGCCTGTCAGGATGGCCTATCAGCAATGGGACAGCATACCTGCATACATCATGAATGTGCTTTATCAAGTCAAAAGAACATCACTGTGACTGAGCAGAAGAATGCACACATTTCTCTATTTCAGGAGAGAGTCTGTGTTCAAGGTTCAAAAGAGAAGATTTAATATAGAGGCTTTAGCTCCTGTGTCCCTGTTGTGTTTCTACATTCCTGTATTGAGCCTTTTAACAGCTGAAGAAAACCACATTAAAGTGATGAATTCTGACTGACTGATGCTCATCATGCCATCAGACTGGCCTACAAGTTCCTTCTGATGCTCTTTCAGTCCAGCGGCCTGTGAGAGGACTTTCTCTACACTCACACACACACACACAGACACACACGCACACACACACACACACACACACACACAGTGTCCTTCAAAGCCTGGGTGGAAAGTATATTGTAAAAGACTGAGGAGGAAACCTTTAAAGAAATAGATGAAAGAATGCATTGAGCTCTGAATGAGATGGGAAGGCTCTGAGAAATGGAGATCACGTTGTGTTGTTTGTGTTTTCATGTAACTACTCTTCAGAAGTGAACAAGAAAAGTGAGAAAAGAAAAGTGTGTTCACACAAAATGGGAGGATAAGGGTGTAAAAAGGGTGTAAAAGGGTGTGTCCACAAAGATAAATGAGGCTCCAGCTTTGTGTGACTAAACTGAGGAGATCAAAGCTGATCTACCTGCAGTTCAAACCTTGTCCGGTAGAAGGCGCTACAACTCTCATCAAACTATTGGGACTTCCTGTATCTTCTTCAGCTTTAAGGAGCTTTAAATCTTTATCTGTCTGTCCTCTTCTGATCTGTTACTATTGAACAGCTCTGTGTTCATCTGTTGATTCAAAGGGTTTTTTCATCAATTCTGTTGGATGAGCTTGACTGACGGCCCAGGTACGTTTTATTGGTTTGGGGGAATCATTGACACAAGAGAAACAAGAAACGGAATGGTTTTTAGTTTTGTTCAAAAAACGACAAAGAAGGAAAAACGACAAAGAAGGAAGGTTGGTTTTTGGTCAAAGAGCAGAAATCCACTACATATTTAGACTTCGGAGCCCTCTATGCAGTGTCCTTCAAAATAAAGGTCTAGCTCCAGGCAGGCCCTGAACAGACTGAATTTCCTTCATGATTTACCTCTCATAGACTGTAATGAACCATGTATATTTAGTAAATTAAAGCAGGTTTTCTTACCAAAGTCTCTATTGAGCGAGAGAAAGATTTCTCTAGAAGAAGCGCTCTGAAAGTGGAGATTAACGTGACCAGCAGGTGTCGCTGTGCGTGAACGTTGTCATCAATAGTCCCCCATTAAACATCCCAGGGATTTCTACATGGATCTAGGTTTACACCAATTTATACAGCAAATCAATCACCAGGATCTCTGTTCACATTTTAATGATCATTCTTTACATTCTTATATTCATTTCTATTTTCCACATACTTGAATGTATGCTTTTATTGTGTGGGAGCAACTGGCCACCGCTGGGGGAATTTATGATTTCAGCTCTTTGACAAAAACAAACAAAATAAGAGCTCATTTCTTGTTTCCTCTTGTGACGAATATTCCCAGACAACAGCCCGATAAAACGTAGCTCATCACTGACGCTGTCACTGATTATTAGAAAGTGTGTCGTACATGTTTGTCATCAGGTTCATGGTTTTTAGACTGATGTGAAAGAGATCAAATGACTTGAAGAGTTGAATAAAACATCTCCAGATGGAAACTCCCACCCTGCTGATGCTCATGTGACTAACAGTTGTCATCTAGAAACACTAAATCACTCTCTTACCCTGGCTTTGAAGGTCCAGCTTCAGCTCTGAAGTTTATAGGTTCATGTTTGGACCAGTCACTCTTCATGGACACACAGCTGGACACTGGAGACTCTGCTCTGTCCTCCTCCTCCATTCTGCTGAGATGTTTTACACTTACACCACGTTTCTGATGCACAGAAATCTAAAACACATCAGACTTTACTCGACGACAAAAGCAAAGTTAACCCTCACACTCCCCAACTCTGACCTGAGCAGTAAAACTCCAAAGGTTCTTCAACACGGACACAAATGACTTCAAATGTTGATTCTGAACACCAGATTGATGCACGCAGGCAGAGGGAGTCCCCACCCTTGCTGGTGCTAACCACCACACCACCATGCTGCTCTGAGGGAGAATCTTATTCAATGTTTTGAGAAGATATGAGGTTCAGGTTACTTTGAACCCAATAGCATCAGAGAGGCAGGACCCTTGGCTATGCTTCAGGAACATCAGGACTTTAAGTTCTTTCTGAACATCAGGACTTTAAGTTCACTCATCTATACACAGCTCCAGTTGGAGAATATTGACTCAGTCCATATCAAAGCGAGCATCCAGCATTTCAAACAGGACATACAAAATATCAGGTAATAAGTATTTCTGTGAGTAATATGATCATTCACTTTATATTTCATTTTCATTATCTCTTCATATTTTTTATTATCATGATGACTTTTCTTTATCCCTCACAGAAATTCTCTCATGCCATGTGTAAGCAAAGCTGGCTCTCTCATCAAAGAGGCATGTGGTACTCAGACGATCTGTTCAGATGATCGCCAAAGGGTTACAGAGGAAGTGAGTTTATGTTGTAGAAATCTGTCGTAGTTTCATCTTAGTTTGTACTATTGGTTTAAGGAGAAATGTGTTTTGAAATACTATGTTAAATATATTGTGGCGGTTGCTGGAGGTGTTCCTCTCACCCCAGAGGGTCATGGGAAAGGGGCGTGGTTTAACCCCTCATTCTGGCGCGAAAAGACACGACTGGTCAGTGTCTTCGGAGTTGTGTGTGAGCAACTAATAAACGTCTGTGTTGATGCACCTCGTCTCACCGAGTGATTCCTCCGTCCTGCCACAATATCAATAATATGTTGCAGACATATGTCCAGCCTATCACCTGTGTGTGTGTGTGTGTATAGGTGTGTGTATAGGTGTGTGTGTGTGTATGGGGGGGGCGTAATAACAATGAAAATGATTTTAACATGTTTCAACTCATATTTTTGCAGTGGTCAAAATAACAGCAAGATATTTTTTCAAAAATCATGCAGCAAAAAAGTGTGTTGTCTTAACAATTTTAGGTTAATTATGGATTTATTTTATATATTTATTATTATATTATTCTCTTTAGGTCTGCAGCACCATTCTGGGACACACCAGGGAACACCTTTCCTTCACAGACCATCTTGTCTGTGCAACCATGATGCAGAGGTCCATGTTTGAAGAATATTACAGGTCATTTCCTGAAGATGCATTGCAAATCATTTCTACCCAGGTCTACCCAATGCTGAATGGAAGCTGAAGACATTCCAGCTGTTCACGGAAAACAACCTAGAAGAGATCTTATCAGAAACTGTCACGCTTTTAAAGATCATCATCACCACACCCAGACCACAGCGAAAACTGAGATGTGCTTTTCAATATTAAAAATCATGATCCAGGAGAGGCTGAATGAAACCAACATAATAGTACTACCACCACTGCAGCTACCACTACAATAATAATAAGTTTATGTGACCAAACTGAAGCGAGGAGCTAAGAGCTGTTCCATCTGTAGCTTAACTTTTGTCCAGCAGGAGGACTTTATTTTAACACAAAATCAGTTTTCTTACTTTGGGTTTGAAGATCCAGCTTCATCTTTGAGATTCCCAGGTTTGTTTTTGGATTCTTCACCCTTAATAGATACACAGCTGGACACTGGATACTTTGCTATGTCCTCTTCCTCCATACTGTTGAAACCTATTTCCACTGGACAAAATAGGCATTTGTTTTAAACAAAATAAATAGGAAAATACATGGAATTTGACTCAACAACAACAAAGTTAACGACTTCAAACTCTGCAAGTCCAACCTGAACACCAAAACAAGTGTTCAAAGTCCAACAGACCTTCAACACTGGAAAAAAATGTCTTCAAATATTTTCCTTATTTCTCCTCTATAAAATCTCTCTTTTAGACTCACCCTTTGTCTCTCTTCAGTCGTGCTGCCGGGTCTGGAGTGAATACTTTCACATTCGTCTTTTTTGTTTTGTTTTTTTCCAGTCACACCAGTTCATCAAGTTTTGATCAGTCTGTATGTAGCAGGATGAGGGCGCTCTGCTCCGTCCTCTCGCTCCTTCTCTCTCTCTCTCCTGCTGCTGTCTTGATTGGAAGGCGGCGCTTGGGAGTAGAAGTGTGCTGGCGCACACCTGTCCCAGAGTCACCTCCTGAAAGCCAAGGGCGTGGCTCAGCTGGGAGAGGCTGCAGCGTGGGAGATGGATCGGCTTTGTTGCTGGAGCCTGGTCCTCGGCGACTGTCTGAATGCGTGTGCGTTGTCTGACTGACAGCAGATGACAGTGCTTCCGCTCTGCGTGGGATCGGCTCGTTGCGCCGTTTTCTTTTCTCATCTGCGAGCTCTCCATGCGGCGGTAGCGCAATCGACCTCCGTGTTCAGTTTTCCCACGCTAACTCATCTTTGGGCTCAGAGCCTCGGTGTGCGGCCCTGCTCATGGCGGCCGCCACTCCCATGAGAGCTGCTGTTTTGTCGTCGTGTGTTTGTGTCCTTTTATTTGAATATGCCGTTCTGATCAGGCGGGCTTTGTGCCAGCAAAAGCACGCGGGGCGTGGCCTGTTAGGCTGCCGATTCCAGCCTGCTGGTCGTTGTGTGCAGTAGGCCTGAAGGTTTGAGTCACAACCTGTTTTACTGTTTGCATATTGTTCACTGTTTTGTTGTCAAGATAATCTTTTTAGTGTGTATTTTGTATTTGACCTGGGTTTATTTCGTTCAGTGTTTTTGTGTTTGGATCATTTTCTTTGAATATTTGATTCCATTTTGTTCATAGTTCTATTGCTGGGCTTGTAATGGTTTTGTGTTTCTTTTTGTGTGTTGAACAGGAGCTGGGGGCCCCCAGTGTGTGGCAGCCAGATCCCTTGGTGGTGGTATTTATTTTGCAGTGAAGTGCACTCTGGGTGTCCCTGATTTTTCACGTGGTGTTACATAGAGTTCTCCCCTGCTGGCTGCCGTGGTAAGCCCAAGCCCCATTCCATAAAGTTGTGTCTAGTTTAGTGATGCTTTCTTTTGATTTAGCCCAGCAATAGTGAAGCACTGACTGTGTGAATTTATTTGTTTGTTTTTAAGTAGCAGCAAGGACCAAAATAAAATCGGTTCCACTTTGGAAAGCACGTCTCAGCCAATCATTGTGTATCTTCGAACCTGTGTGACCTTTTACCAGGTGGGAACTGCACCACACCCATCAAAACTAGTTCCTGGGGCAAAATACCCCAGGTGGCGTTGTCCGCACCTTTCCCAAAACTTACCGCCCCGCCACATCAGGAAAACCAGAACATGGCCAGGTCTCTTTTCAGCAGTGTAGCCAGATGAACCAGGAGTCTCAGGGATTTGGATCCACGTGTTCCTTCTCCACCTGATAGTGAAGACTCTCTGAGCTCCTTCACTCCTGAAGTTATTATGAGAGAGAAGACAGCAGAAAGGTCTGCTGGTACAGGAGGAGCAGACCGGTTCACCGCTGAGCCCTTGTACTCCTTTAACCCTTGACCCTAGTGTACAAGTCTACCACCGGTCCTTTAGACCCCATCCCAACCCACTTCATAAAGGAGGTGTTCCCACTGATTGGAAGTTCTGTTCTTGGCCAGATCAATTCTCTCTTGAGCTCTTGAGCCACAGGTTTTGAACCCTTGTCTTACAAGGTTGCAGTAATCAAACCGCTGCTTAAAAAACATCATGTGATCCAGATGTGTTGGCAAACTCTAGGCCCATATCTAACCTTTCTATTTCTAAAGTTCTTGAGACGGTGGTGGTGACTCAGTCTCACCCTCACAACAGTCAGACTGTTGACAAAGCTGCCTAACATCTACTTTAGCACAGTCCTACCAATAAAAACACAACAGGACACCACGGAGTGATCTGAGAAGCCTCCTGGCAGAATCTGGCTACTTCTAAAAGTGCTAAAATGACCTTTAAAACCAGTCTAACCTGCCCTTCGAAATAAAATTCCCTCATCAGGGAAATGCTACCATATTTACTAATTCTGCTACAAATAATCTGAGGAGACAGGTGGGGAACTAATTCAGTTGGGGATATTAATAGACAGATGGAATATTAGAATTGTTAATATTATACTTCAGTACTTTAGATATTGTTTTCAACTCAGGACTCTGCTGCCTTTAATTGGCTTTTGAGAAGACATATATGTTGACAACAGTATGGACCAAAGTGGGAAATTCAATTTTATTTAAACACAAACACACTCATAAAACATTAAATCTCAAACTGTGTACAGGAGTGAATCATTACATTTCAGAACTATTTACAGGAGTGAATCATTACATTTCAGAACTATTTACAGGAGTTCAACATTACATTTCAGAACTATTTACAGGAGTTCAACATTACATTTCAGAACTGTTTACAGGAGTTCAACATTATGTTTCAGAACTATTTACAAGAATTCAACGTTACATTTCAGAACTATTTACAGGAGTTCAACATTACATTTCAGAACTATTTACAGCAGTTCAACATTATGTTTCAGAACTGTGTGTAGTAGTGCAGCATTACATTTCAGAACTATGTACAGTCGTGCAACATGCAGTCATGGCACCCGCTCTTCGCGTAAACGGCAAAACAGGGCCACCGGATGATAGCGGCCGGAAATATATTGCGTCCGTAGTGGTTTAGGCACTACCATTGAAAATGAATGGGAAACAGTTTAGGGCCGTTTAGCTAAAAAACTCTCCATGCTTGCGTTTTTGTGGTGCGTCCAAGTCTTGTATGCACATATCTATTCCAAGTGACCCACGTGGTTTCACTGACATGAAATGGCTGATCTCTACAGTTCTGTCCACCTGAGAAACTGTAACTGGGCACAAGCTGGGAAAACAGTGAACACTTGTTGGTGACTGATAAACCCAGCAATTTCTCTCCTGGTTGAAAATCTCCTTGTCGCCACACAGTTCCAACCAGTCAAGCGCTCCCAGTCTGACCAGTCAGCTGTGTGAAGACTCAGGTCAGGTGATGAAAAGAGTCCAGTCTGGTGTGCTGTTGCTGGGTTGGAACAGAAACCTGCAGCCACACGGCTCTTTGTGGAAGAGCTTGGACATCCCTGCACTATGAAGAGAATGGAAACTGACAGGATTATGATCACATTTATGTCAATGATTACAGCTTCTGTCATTATTTATTTGACTCGTCTTCTGGACACTTTATATTGAATGTGTCAGAACTTTGATGTAAATAATAATAAGAATATTTTAGGTGGGCTTCAGCCCCCAAAATAGGCCTAGTGAAGCCACTGGGTAGGAGACAACAGAGAAACTGCAACTGTGTTAAACAATAAGTGGATCATGTTCCTTCACTCCAGCAGCTGTGATCACAACATGTCTCAACACACACAGCAGCTCTGCCTGATAATTCCACCAGAAAAAAGGTTTTCACTGTCACCACAGCAGCAGAAATAAAACACTATTGTTGAAACACTTTAACTGTGCTGGAAATAATAGCTAACTGTTTTACATGATCATATCAAAGAGGGTTGAATTTAACAGGGTGTTCAGAATTCAAGTTACTTTTCCACGCTGTCTCTCACGTTGACAGCATGTGTCGCCCTCTAGTGGTCACATTTCTTCATAACATGATGGTCTCAAGAACCTTTTCTTCATTTAGTCCGTTAGAAATCGATGAATGTGTCACATTTTCTCAAACAAGGTCATATCCGGCTAATTTAGTCTTTCAACTGAGGCACACATCTTTTCAGGAGTTTTTAAACCCCAATAAAAACAGAAGAATATTTGAGACTGAAAACTTGGTCGATTCAAAATCCACACAAACCTGAGTTTGAGCGTCGTTTCATTTTCATTCAGAACCTCTCATTATTCAGTCAATAAAGCTCCTGAAGATGAAGAGATGATCTCAGACGCGTCTCAGAAACATCTGCGTCATAAAGAGGCCGCTGACCCGCGGCGTCAAAGTGAAAGTGAAAGTATTCGGTTTGAGCTCGAGGAAGAGTAAAGACGGACGCAGGGCGAGTGTAAAGAAGGCTTTGAAAAGAAGAGAAATCCTTCATCAATCTGGTGTTCAGAATCAACATTTGAAGTCATTTGTGTCCGTGTTGAAGAACCTTTGGAGTTTTACTGCTCAGGTCAGAGTTGGGGAGTGTGAGGGTTATCTTTGCTTTTGTCGTCGAGTAAAGTCTGATGTGTTTTAGATTTGTGTGCATCAGAAACGTGGTGTAAGTGTAAAACATCTCAGCAGAATGGAGGAGGAGGACAACGCAGAGTCTCCAGTGTCCAGCTGTGTGTCCATGAAGAGTGACCACTCCAAACATGAACCTATATCCTTCAGAGCTGAAGCTGGACCTTCAAAGCCAGGGTAAGAGAGTGATTTAGTGTTTCTAGATGACAACTGTTAGTCACATGAGCATCAGCAGGGTGGGAGTTTCCATCTGGAGATGTTTTATTCAACTCTTCAAGTCATTTGATCTCTTTCACATCAGTCTAAAAACCATGAACCTGATGACAAACATGTACGACACACTTTCTAATGATCAGTGACAGCGTCAGTGATGAGCTACGTTTTATCGGGCTGTTGTCTGGGAATATTCGTCACAAGAGGAAACAAGAAATGAGCTCTTATTTTGTTTGTCTTTGGTCAAAGAGCCAAAATCATAAATTCCCCCAGCGTTGGCCAGTTGCTCCCACACAATAAAAGCATACATTCAAGTATGTGGAAAATAGAAATGAATATAAGAATGTAAAGAATGATCATTAAAATGGGAACAGAGGTCCTGGTGATTGATTTGCTGTATAAATTGGTGTAAACCCAGATCCATGTAGAAATCCCTGGGATGTTTAATGAGGGACTATTGATGACAACGTTCAGGCACAGCGACACCTGCTGGTCACGTTAATCTCCACTTTCAGAGCGCTTCTTCTTGAGAAATCTTTCTCTCGCTCAATAGAGACTTTGGTAAGAAAACCTGCTTTAATTTACTAAATATACATGGTTCATTACAGTCTATGAGAGGTAAATCATGAAGGAAATTCAGTCTGTTCAGGGCCTGCCTGGAGCTAGACCTTTATTTTGAAGGACACTGCACAGAGGGCTCCGAAGTCTAAATATGCAGTGGATTTCTGCTCTTTGACCAAAAGCCAACCTTCCTTCTTTGTCGTTTTTCCTTCTTTGTCGTTTTTTGAACAAAACTAAAAACCATTCCGTTTCTTGTTTCTCTTGTGTCAATGATTCCCCCAAACCAATAAAAGGTACCTGGGCCGTCAGTCAAGCTCATCCAACAGAATTGATGAAAAAACCCTTTGAATCAACAGATGAACACAGAGCTGTTCAATAGTAACAGATCAGAAGAGAACAGACAGATAAAGATTTAAAGCTCCTTAAAGCTGAAGAAGATACAGGAAGTCCCAATAGTTTGATGAGAGTTGTAGCGCCCTCTACCGGACAAGGTTTGGACTGCAGGTGGATCAGCTTTGATCTCCTCAGTTTAGTCACACAAAGCTGGAGCCTCATTTATCTTTGTGGACACACCCTTTTACACCCTTTTTACACCCTTATCCTCCCATTTTGTGTGAACACACTTTTCTTTTCTCACTTTTCTTGTTCACTTCTGAAGAGTAGTTACATGAAAACACAAACAACACAACGTGATCTCCATTTCTCAGAGCCTTCCCATCTCATTCAGAGCTCAATGCATTCTTTCATCTATTTCTTTAAAGGTTTCCTCCTCAGTCTTTTACAATATACTTTCCACCCAGGCTTTGAAGGACACAGTGTGTGTGTGTGTGTGTGTGTGTGTGTGTGTGTAGAGAAAGTCCTCTCACAGGCCGCTGGACTGAAAGAGCATCAGAAGGAACTTGTAGGCCAGTCTGATGGCATGATGAGCATCAGTCAGTCAGAATTCATCACTTTAATGTGGTTTTCTTCAGCTGTTAAAAGGCTCAATACAGGAATGTAGAAACACAACAGGGACACAGGAGCTAAAGCCTCTATATTAAATCTTCTCTTTTGAACCTTGAACACAGACTCTCTCCTGAAATAGAGAAATGTGTGCATTCTTCTGCTCAGTCACAGTGATGTTCTTTTGACTTGATAAAGCACATTCATGATGTATGCAGGTATGCTGTCCCATTGCTGATAGGCCATCCTGACAGGCCCATGGAGGCACTGCTTACTAACCTGCTGTGGACATGCTGCTCGCTCCCCTCGTCCACGCTGACCTTAGCCCCTCCACCACGGAAAACCTCTGGCTCTTAAGCACATCTGGCTGCATCCTGGCCTGCAACTAGTTTCTTTTTCGCCCTTAGTTTTCAGGCTCCTCCCGTCTCTTTGTCTGGCTTCTTTCTTTTGGACATTCTAACCTGTTTCTTGAATCAAGTTATTTCTGATTTGTCAGAGTATTCACTACTTTATATTTGTGTTTCTGCTCAAGCACTAAAAGAGTATAAGTGGTGATTTTATTTTGGAGGAGTGGAGCGGAAGTTGTTTGTGTAATGCCCTTGAGACCAGAAGAAGAGTTCCAAACCAACAATTCACTTTTGCAGACAACCAACCCTCTGTGTTTATTTCATGATCCATCAGTATTCAGACTTATAACGCTCCGTTACAGCATGTTTGCACATTTACCCCGCTCCTCTTTTTGAATTCATTAAAAACAACAACAAAAACAGGAAAACAACAGTTTAATAAGTGACTGATCAACTGAACCAATTACACATAAGGATCAGCTCAAAGTGAGAGGAGCCCTCAGATCCCCCTGAATAATCCAAATATGAGATGATCCAGTCTGACGTTCCACTCTGGGGCAGACTGCTGCGGCCAACCGCGGCTGTTTGAGGCTTCAAAAAGAAAAGAGCCAGCCAGACCCAAACCCAGCCGTCCATGCCAAAGCACCTGACTACCATCAATTTAGACATCAAGGAACCATGTTCACCATGTGAAGCACAAGATGTCAACTTGAACATTTCCTGAGGTCATGTGTTCATTCAGTTTGTTTTATCTCCAGAAAACTGAAGCTGACAGAGTCTCCAGTGTCCAGCTGTGTGTCCATGAAGAGTGACCACTCCAAAGGTGCACCTTTAGACTTCAGAGGTGAAGCTGGACCTTCAAAGCCAAAGTAAGAAAACTGATTTAGTGTTTCTAGATGACAACTGTTAGTCACATGAGCATCAGCAGGGTGGGAGTTTCCATCTGGAGATGTTTTATTCAACTCTTAAACTACAGGTTTATTACAAGCTGATGTCCACAGTGGTCACCTCATTTTAGATTGATCACATCTGGATTCTACAAGCTCTCCTTGCTGGACCTTCATGTCAACATTTCATGTTAAATATTAAATGATTCTTCATCTCAGTTGTACTGAACTTTATTTAACAGCATGTGTTCCAATGGTAGTTGTGTCTCAGTTCTCTCCAGAAACCCAGAGCCTGAATATAGATCAGATACAGTCATATGTGGATAATGCTGATTGAAAAGAGGAAAAAGGATCATGTTCTTTAGACTGAAAGATGAATTCAGACAGAAGAATATTCTCTTAAACTCAGTCATGATCATGTCATTTTCAGAAGAATGACCTCTAAATCAATCCCAAATGTTTCCCAGTGACAGGAAGGAGTCCATGTCCCCATACTGGGACCAGTGTGCTCCACCAGGAGAGTCCTCTTGTGAACACTCTGACAGACTGCAGAGAGATGCTGAAATGAAGACTGGACAAAGTAAAATTGTTGACTGGAAAATTCAACATGTGACGTCATGAATTTGTAGCTGTGTTGATGACTTTAGAAGAGATGGGAATAATGTGTTTTCTTTCTTCTCTCTGGTTTTAGTCAGTGAACTGCAGCAGGTTTTAGAAGAACATAAGATCAGTGTGAAGAGAAGATGTGAACGTGTGACTGAAGGAACTAATGAAGCAGGAAGAGGAACCCTGCTGAACAACATCTACACTGAGCTCTACATCACTGAGGGACAAAGTGAGAAGGTGAACACACAACATGAGGTCCGACAGCTGGAGAGGACCTCCAAGAAGAGCCTCCATGACACTCCAATCAAGTGCCAGCACATCTTCAAAGCCTTCTGTGACCAAGAGGAGAAGATCAGAGTGGTTCTGACAAACGGTGTCGCTGGTGTTGGAAAAACCTTCTCAGTGCAGAAGTTCAGTCTGGACTGGGCAGAGGGTTTGGAGAACCAAGACATCAGTCTGGTGCTCCTGCTCTCATTCAGGGAGCTGAACTTGATCAAAGATGAGCAGTTCAGTCTTCTCACACTGCTTCATGGTTTCCATCCAACATTACAGAAGATCAGAGCAGAAGATCTGACTGTCTGTAAACTTCTGTTCATCTTTGATGGTCTGGATGAAAGCAGACTTTCACTGGATTTCAACAACAAGCAGGTCATCTCTGATGTCACACAGGTGTCATCAGTCAACGTGCTCCTGAGGAACCTCATCCAGGGGAACCTGCTTCCCTCAGCTCTCATCTGGATCACCTCCAGACCTGCAGCAGCCAATCAGATTCCTCCAGGGTGTGTTGACAGGATGACAGAAGTACGAGGCTTCACTGACTCCCAGAAGGAGGAGTACTTCAGGAGGAGGTTGAGTGATGAAGATCTGTCCAACAGAATCATCTCCCACATCAAGGCCTCCAGGAGCCTCCACATCATGTGTCTGATCCCGGTTTTCTGCTGGATCTCTGCTACAGTTCTGGAGGACATGTTGACCACAGAGCAGAGAGGAGAGCTGCCCAAGACCCTGACTGACCTGTACTCACACTTCCTGATGGTTCTGACAAAGAGGAAGAAGCAGAAGTATGAAGGACACCAAAGACCAGAGGAACTGACTAAAGCTGACAAAAAAGTCCTGCTGAAGTTGGGCCAGCTGGCGTTTGAACATCTGGAGAATGGAAACATCGTTTTCTACCCAGGAGACCTGGAGCGATGTGGACTGGACGTCTCAGAGGTGTCAGTGTACTCAGGAGTTTGTACAGAGATCTTCAGAAGAGAGAGTGTGATCTTCCAGAAATCAGTCTACTGCTTTGTTCATCTGACCATTCAGGAGTTTCTGGCTGCAGTCTACATGTTCCACTGTTACACCCAGAAGAAGACAGAGGTTATAGAGTCTTTCCTCACTGACTCAGAGCCAAAGAAAACTTCCCTCTTTTCAAGGTTGTTTAAATCTCATGGTCCAATCCAACCTGTAGAAGACTTTCTCCTTGGAGCCATGATCAAATCCCTCACAAGTCCAAATGGACACCTGGACCTGTTTGTCCGCTTCCTTCATGGTCTCTCTCTGGAGTCCAATCAGAGAATCTTGAGAGGACTGTTGAACCAAACAGACAACCATCCAGAAACCATCCAGACGGTCACCAACAACCTGAAGGAGATGAAGAGTGATGAAGTCTCTCCAGACAGAAGCATCAACATCTTCCACTGTCTGATGGAGATGAAGGATGATTCAGTCCATCAGGAGATCCAACAGTTCCTGAAGTCAGAGAAGAAATCAGAGGAACTGTCAGAGATCCACTGTTCTGCTCTGGCCTACCTGCTGCAGATGTCGGAGAAGGTTCTGAATGAGCTGGGCCTGGAGAAGTACAACACATCAGAGGAGGGACGACTCAGACTGATTCCAGCTGTGAGGAACTGCAGGAAGGCTGTGTAAGTCCAGATGTGATTAAGATATGGAGCATCAAACTTTACTATTCCACAGGTTGTATGAATCTAGTAATAAAGCCCCTGTAAAAGCATCATGAGCATGTTTACAGTTCTAACATGTGTATCAATGTTAGATGGATATAGTTCTATATCAGTGAAGAAAAGGATCTCCTCTAAATCTCTTTTAATGATGGAGCTCAGATACAAACCAAGAGACAACGGTGACAGTGCCTCAGCATTGTGTCACAGCAGTGGTTGTCAGTACAATCATGTTGTTTGTACAGGCAGATGTATACGCGTATATATACATTCTATGATGTCCTTCAGCACTTTAACAGCAGCAGTTCTCCTGCTGTCCTGTTTGCTACAACCTGACTGGTGTTGACAGAGAAGACCAGATGATCCAAAAAACATGGAAGTTGTTCAGCCAGCAACTTTTCTAAAACTGTGGAGAGAACACAACGTAGAGATGGACCCATAGTTGTGAACTACGGAGGGATCAGCACCTTTCAGCAGGGAAGAACATCAGCACACTTCCATATTCTCAGAATCTCATTTTCAGAAAGAGTCAGATGAAAATATGACACAGAGGTTCTGCTATGAAGTCTGCAGCTGAGCTCAAAGAGAGAGGCTCCAGGTTGTCAGCTCCAGCAGATTTATTAGATCCAGTTGCTTTAAAGCCAGATGGACCTGGGCTCCTTCACAAGGAGTCAGATCAAATCCTGGAGCCACAGCATGAATAGGTGCTGCTTGAGGGCAAAGCCCCTGCACATTAGACTGATGTGGTTGTGAGGACTCCAACAGAGGTCCTGAACAAACAAAGTCTTCATTCCAACAATTAAGAGGGGCTGATTTATCAGATAGAATTCCTGCATCAGGAAATTCCTCTGGCTTCATCCCCAAATGAAGATTTGACTCCTTTCCTAAACTTCTGAGGATGGTGGAAGTTTCGGGTAGTTTAATCAACATCAAAATCAGATTGAGCCTTTTTAAGGAGGGAAGTAAAGTGATTTCTGAGGTGTTTGAATATCAGCCAGTCACCCTGGGATGTAGAAGTTCTGACCTTAGTCCAGGCCTCATCCCTGGCTTTAAGGAGCCTGGACAGTTCAGGGGAGAACCAAGGATTGTTTGTAGCCTTCACTCTACATGAGTAGAGAGGGGCATGTTTATTTATGATCAGAGTCAAAGCAGCAGAAAAAGACTTCCAGGCCAGCTCTACATCATTCAAAAGTCAGATCCTGGACCAATCAAAGTGCCATAAATCATGATGAAACCCTGCTCACAGAAATGCTTCTAATCCTGTTTAAAAATAATCTGGGGCCTTAATTTGGGGAGTTTAGCTCGTCTGACAGGAGCTATAACACAATGACCGCTCAGATTATTGAGAAAAATACCTTAAATATCTGAGTATTTATGAGGGGAATTAGTTCAGAATAAATCAAGAAGAGAAGATTTCTCTGGACATTTAAGGTGTGGGCGTGTTGACCCGTTAACTATTTGTGTTGAGTTAAAAGAATCACAGAGATTTAAACCTCTGAGAGACAGGAGATAACCAATCCAGTTCAGATCTCCTGGGAGAAGAATGTCATTGAAGTCAAAAGTGGAAAGCTGCTGATTGAATGATGCTAGAGTGTGACTACCAGCAGAGGGCGCTCTAGAGCAGCCTACGATGGTGAGAAAGGAGCCATGAAGAAGCTCCAAGTTCAGAGCAACAAATGCAGATTGACTGAGGGAAAGAGATGATTGAAGAGTGGGATGAACTTTCTGACTGAGAGATGTTGCTATGCCAACACCTTTTCTGGGACGGTCACCACGGAAACACTGTGACCTTTAACAGCAACGTCTTTGTCTGGGATGGATTTCTTTAGCCAAGTTTCAGACGAGTAGAATATCAGCAGCCGTCGGTTTAGCCCAGATTTGAAGCAGGTCAAGTTTGTCAATAGACTTGTAACATTGAGGTGAAGAACACCAAGCCCTGATCTACATGTAACATCACTTGGTGTGTTTAGTCCGTTGAATCCAGTGGAATGGCAGACATGGTTACATGTCACAAGAACTGTTTGTACCTGTGATCTGCTGCAGCTGAAGGATTCATAAAGATGTCAAACATCAGAAGGTGTGAGTGGAGGCCAGATGTGACGGCTGCCTCTTTCTTCAAAGCATATTTAGAATTCAAGAGCTGAAAGCACATTCAGTCATTTGTGTGTGTAGTTTCTATCTTCCATATGATTGACAGTGATTCATCATGTGACGCCTGTTCTCTGGAGTCAGAGCGGCCACACCCAACACGTGTTGTGATCCTGTGAGTGGAAACACGGATTGGCCCACTGCAGTTGTCTCTCAGCAGCATTTAGATTCAGCTGCTGAACAAAGAGCAGGTCTGAAGCTGCTGCTGTCTCAGGTCCTCTGACAGGGCCCCCTCCTCCCCACAATTCCCAGCACCCCATGGTTCACATCAAACTGGGAGGAGATGATGTCACTCACCAAGGAAGTCAGGGGGATGAGTTCAGGTCTGTTCTTCCAGGACTGTGCTGGGGACACTTTCTGATTTCAAACAGCCAAACTACAAGAGTTGATTACAATGTAGAGATCAAGAGAACTTTGACAGGTCCAGGAGATCAGGCTGAATCATGTGGTGGATCAGAATTGATCCACCACATGTCAGAACTGTGTCTCTTTAGTTTGTAGAACTGTGTCTCTTTAGTTTGTAGTGTAAAGTTTGTGGTGTAAAGCTGCACGTTTTGTTTTACTTTTGATGTAAAAGACAAATATATGTTTATATTTAAGTGTTGAATGATGTCAACACAATCATTTTCTTGGTCATCACAGATTTAATAACATCAGCCTGTCAGAGACTCACTGTGAAGTCGTTGCCTCAGCTCTGAAGTCCAACCCCTCCCATCTGACACAACTGCACCTGGACAACATCAACCTGCAGGGTTCAAGAGAGAAGCTGCTCTGTTCTGGACTGGAGAGTCCAAACTGTAAACTGGAGACTCTCAGGTCAGTTCCTGTATTTTCCTGTTTCATGATTGTTCATTAAGTATATATGATACATGTGTCCAGCCACAGAAAAACCAGGAACAAGTCTCCTGAGGGACATTTGGAGTTATTTCCAGATTGTGGAAGTGTAGTTTCTAATCTTTCCAATGATGTCTAACACATGGAAATGTGAACATGTTTGAAGAAGATAAGACCATTTCAATGTAGACGCTCCTCAAACCAGTTTAGTGAGAAATCCAGCCTGAAAGTGTTTCACCTACCTGGGGAGCCAGGTAACAATGGTGCTCATTTAAAACCAGTTCCACCAGTCCAAACCCCTACTGGTCCAGCTGTGAGTGACAACTGGTGTCTGTTAGCCCACAGGAGAGAAACTATTGTAGTAGTTTGAACAATGGTTGTCAATAGCAGGTCTACGGACCCCCATAGGTCTTTGAAGAGGTCCCAGGATCCCCAGAGAAAAGACTGAATGTAGATGATGTTGATGTAGCATTATTTGCTTTAAGCACTTCAGAGGACTGATCAGAATCACAAGTTACTTTCTTGAGCACCAGAGGAAACGACAAAAAGCCCATGAATAAAAATAAAAACAAGAAAGGTAATACTTCAGGTAGAAGGAGCAACAGATGTCTAATATTGATGATGATGGGTCAGTTTGTTAATGAATGACTTCCTGTAGCTGATCAGCACATTGTGGAGAGGGTGTGAAGAAGAGTCCAATAATGGGTGACATCACAACCACCTCCTCTTCTGCTGATTGCGGCTTCTCTGATGTTGATGAATGTTCTGAGTCATCCAGGTCCAAAAGAACTGAGAAAAACAAGGACTGTCCAAGAGGCTTCTTTAGTTCTACACTAACTGGTGGGAGTCCCAGAGTTATATCTACTGTTTATGTATAATATAAGACAACGTTCACATCATTTTAACTTCCAGACTCAGGTCAGTACACAGGAAATAAAAAGTCAGCCAGAGGTTTTTAAATCAGCACTAAAGGCAGAATGAGCTGAGTGAGAAGACAGACATGAGGACAGAATGGTGGGATGTGGTCATGAGACAGAGAGATCTGGTCCAGAGGTTAGCTTTGTTCTCACAGGAAGGGGACGAGACCATTAGACACGGGTGAGGAAGATCAGGGTGATGAGACAGGTGAGAGAGGGGCAACAGACACAAAGAGGAGAACAAAACCTAATAAATAATCTGATTGATTTAGATAAGTGTATAATCTAGAATAAATGAGACAAATGAGGAGGAGGAGTGACCTGTTAGAAAGTCTAAATATGATTGTTCTTTTATAAATTGGGAGTACTGTCTACCTCTGAAGTCTTGAAGATCAACACAGGACAGTTGAAAATAGAAAAAAGATAAAATATCTGACATATTTATTCCCCGCTGTCTCTGCCTCAGCTTCCTGTCTGCCCCGCCCCCACCTGTGTGCCCCGCCCCCACCTGTGTGTGTACACCTGTTCCCTGATTGTGTCTCCTCACCGGTGCTGCATCACTCCCCTCATTGGTTTGGATTTAGTTCCCTCTGTGTCTCTGGCTCCTCCTGGTACTGTACTGGATGATCCTTGCTTGTTTTTTTGACCGTGCCTCTTGTCTCATGTTTTTGAAGACCTCTGTCTGAGTTGTTGGACCCACTTATCGTGTACTGAACTGAACAAACGCTTAAAGATCTCTTCTAATGCTGAATCCATCACTGACGTGTAGTCCTGCTCATTCTGTCTTCTTCATGAGAGGTGGCAGAATATGAACATGTAGATGACTTTATTTTTAAGGCAAAGTGTTTTCAATTAAAATGTATTTGATTTTCATAAATGACTTTAAATATTTAGACTAAAAGCCCCTAAAATGAGGATTGAAGTTATTTATTGATTGATACAATGTAAACCTTTGTGTTGTATTATACTCATGTCCCTTTGGGAATCCCTGTGCTAGGATGTTGTATCAGTGTATTTTATGTAAATTAGAGAACAAGAGAATGAAAGAGTTGAATTCCATGTGAGACATCATCAGTCATGTACATGAGCCATGTCAAAGGCAGCCCCTTTAAAAAGTTCCTGTTTTTGATGTTTTAATCACCTGATGTGTTATCAATGATGAAATGTTCTGATACATTGTGGAAAATATTTAGGATTTAGGTTTAGGATGTGAACATGTGTGATTGTAAATGAGGTCAATCAAATGTATTATTTCTTTGTCCAGATTGAGACGCTGCAGGTTATCAGGTAGAATCAGCCTGTGTGGATAGGCTGAGCTCCAAAAACATCAGGATAGAACATAAATCAACACAAGCTTAATGATGGTGTTGTTCTGTGATCAAGCAGAACACTGTGAGGGCCATGGGCTTGTGAATAGGGACAGTGTCACTATCAGCACCTTGGTGATACACACTGTTAGCTCCACTGTTGAAGGGACACACACCTGATAGAATCATATAGAATAGAATCATATAGAGCACTGACATGCTTCTGGATCATTTGTTCTCTACATGTTTTATGTGTGATTTCCACTTGATCCTTTCATCTATTGTGACACCATCTCATCTTTCATTTATTCTTCTTTAGATTGATGGACTGCAGTTTATCAGAGATCAGCTGTGATTATCTGGCCTCAGCTCTGAAGTCCAAACCCTCCCATCTGAGACACCTGGACCTGACCTTGAACAAGCTGCATGATTCAGGAGTGAAGCTGCTCTCTTCTGGACTGGAGAGTCCAAACTGTAAACTGGAGACTCTCAGGTCAGTTCCTGTATCTCTACAGTCTGTCTGTCATTGATTTAACACTAAAACCCTTTTTATTGTTTTTGTCTGAGCTCACACATAATCACTTATTTTCTTGTCTTTTTAAACAAAGTGTAGTTTTTTTCAAGCCTTTATTAAATCAACATGATTTCAGGCAGGTTTGTGTGTAAGTGTAAACCAAAAACTGAACACATGTGATTATAATTCACATGTTTAACTATTTTAAATATAAACTATCAACAATCGTCAGCACATTAAAATAAATGGCTGCAGCCACTTCAGTCAATATCAGACAAGACACACACAGAGACACACACAGAGACACACCCAGAGACACACCCAGAGACACACACAGAGACACACACAGAGACAGACACACACAGAGACAGACACACACAGAGACAGACACACACACTCAGACACACACACTCAGACACACACAGACAGACACACACACACATAGACACACACACAGACACACACACACATAGACACACACAGACACACACATACATAGACACACACAGACACAAAGAGACACACATAGACACACACACATAGACACACAGACACACACAGACACACAGACACACATAGACACACAGACACACATAGACACACAGACACACATAGACACACAGACACACAGACACACATAGACACACACAGACACACACACATACACATAGACACACACACATAGACACACACCCACAGACACACACACACACTTACACACACATATACACACACAGACACACACACACAGACACACACTAAGACACACACAGACATACACACAGACACACACAGACACAGACAAACACACAGAAACACACACACAGAGATACACACAGAGACAGACACACACACACACAGACACACACACAGTCACAGACAACACACACAAACACACCTTCACACATTCACATATACTCTCACACACAATCAAACACTCTCACACACCTTCACACACCCTCACACCCACACAATCTCACACACTCACACACACACACAAACACACCTTCACACATTCATATCTACTCTCACACACATCATCTCACACACCATCTCACAGACACACTCCCTCCGCCTGACACACTCACACACTGTCACATTCACACACCACACACTCCCACAAACCCTCACATATACACCCTCTCACAGACTTTCACACACACACTCTTTCACTTTTACTTTACCTTTTATTTATTTATATGGCACTTTTAAAACATTTATGTAGTTCAAAGTGCCTCACAGATGATAAAAACATATAAAATCCAACATTAAAATAATAAAAACACCATAAAAAATATAGAATATAAAAGCACACACATACGTAGACACACATGCATACTTCCATACAGACAGACACTCAACACACATCCCCGCTCACACAAGCATGCTGAGACATGGCCAGGCACCTAGATCTGGGACGAGGGAGGGAGACGCCACCTTTTTGGGGGCAGATCAGGCCGAGGGAGGACACGATCCATTATCACAGGGGGTGCCGCCACAGAGAACCGCCTCGACCCGGCAGACAAGACACTCCGCACCAAGGCACAGAGCCCCCAGGCCCCCCAGGCCAGAGCCGTCCACAGGACAGCACCCCCAGGTTCTTCAGTCTATTTAATAAAATATGATGGTCTACTGACCGGATACATCCCCCAGCCTGGCAGGCCCCCATGAGGAAACACTGGAGCTAAAAACTGAGAGACTAAAACAGTAAATGAGATAAAATGTGTAATATCTATGAACTGGGGGATTAAGACAGTAAAAGTGGGTTAAGAATGGTTAAGAATAGTTAAGAACAGGACATAAAGACATATAAAAGAAATAAATATTAAACAAATAAATAAATAAATAATTAAGTAAGTAATTAGGTAGGAAGCATACGTAGTTAGGACATAAGAAACATATAAAAGAAATAAATACTAAACAAATAAATAGATAAATAATTAAATAAATAGTTAGGTAAGAAGCATAAATTAGTCAAAGGCCTGAGTAAAAAGATGTGTCTTGAGCCTCTTTTTAAAAATCTCAACAGTCTCTGCGGCCCTGAGGTTCTCCGGCAGGCTGTTCCACAGTCGGGGACCATAATAACTGAAGGCAGCTTCCCCGTGCGTTTTAGAACTTACGTGTGGGATGGTTAAGAGACCGGTGCCGGAGGACCTCAGAGTCCACGAGGGTTGATATAGTAAGAGCAGGTCGGATAAATAAGTCGGCCCAAGACCATTAAGACATTTAAAAACTATTAAAAGAACCTTGAAATCGATCCTGAAATGAACGGGTAGCCAATGCAGCGATTTTAAGACTGGGGTGATGTGCTCCCGCCCTCTGGTCCTCGTCAGCACCCTCGCAGCTGAGTTTTGTAATAATTGAAGAATAGCGATATTCTTTTTGGGAAGACCAGAGAGCAGGGCATTACAGTAGTCTAAACGACAGGAGATAAAAGCATGCATCAGCAGCTCCGTGCTGGCCTGAGAGAGAAACGGGCGGACTCTGGCTATATTCTTCAGGTGGTAAAAACCTACCTTTGTTATCTTTTTGATGTGTGGAATAAAACTAAGCTCAGAGTCGAGGATCACGCCCAGATTCCTTACAAATTGAGATGGTTTAAAATCTTTTAATTTTGGTAAAAGTTTCTCTCTCTTACCTTCAGGACCAATGACTAAAACTTCTGTTTTGTCCTGGTTGAGCTGTAGGAAGTTTTCTGCCATCCATGAGTGGATATCTAAAATGCAGTTAAAAAGGGCATCAACTGGCCCTGTGTCATCAGGAGCAACGGCAATGTACAGCTGCGTATCATCAGCATAGCTGTGGAAGCTGATGCCATGGCTCCTGATGACACCCCCAAGAGGAAGCATGTAAAGATTAAAAAGGGTTGGACCTAAGATTGACCCTTGGGGAACCCCACACTTTGTCTCATGGATCTTCGAGGAGCATGTATCCATACTTACCAAGAAGCTCCGGTCAGTAAGATAGGAGGTGAACCAGTTAAGAACAGTACCAGAGAGGCTGACCAGGTTCTTCAGTCTATTTAATAAAATGTGATGGTCTACTGTATCACACAAACACACAGTCTCAAACAAACACACTAACTCACCCACACACGCAAACACAAACCTTCACACACCCTCACACATTCACATACACTCTCACACACACACCATCTCACACACATCTCACACACCTTCACACACCCTCACACACAGACACACTCCCTCAAACACTCTCTCAAACACGCACACATCCTCATGCACAAACACACACCCACCTTCACACTCACACACACACACTAACTCTCACATTCACACACACATCCTCACACACACTCACACACGCACGCTTACTCACTCACACCCTCACACACACACACACCCTCAATATCACACTCACACACACACTCACACACACACAAATACACACTCACTCAGACATAAACCCTCTCTCACACACACAGATACAATCACACACACTCACACATCCTCACGCACAAACACACTCACCCTCACATTCACACACTCACATCCTCACTCACTCACACCCTCACACACATACTCACAAACACACATACCTTCACAAACCCTCAGACATTCACATACACTCTCTCCCACACACACCATCTCACACATTCACACACACATCACTCACACACCCTGACACACTCACTCTCACACCACCCACTCACTCACACACTCCCACAAACCCTCACATACACACCCTCACACTCCCACAGACACACAAACTCACACACCACCCACTCACTCACACACTCCCAAAAACCCTCACACACACCCTCACACTCTCACACGCACAAACTCACACACACACACACTGACACACATACACCCTCACATAAAGAGACACACACACACAGACACTCGCTCAAACACTCACACACACATCCTCACGCACAAACACACACCCATGTCACACTCACACACACACACACACACTCACTCTCACATTCACACACACGCACTCTTACACACTCAGTCACACACTCACTCTCAGGGACACACACTCACACACACATGCTGACACACACTCACACATTCACACTCACACACATGCTCACAAACACAAACTCGCAAACACACTCTCACTCTCACACACACTCACACCCTCACATAAAGAGAGACACACATCCTCACGCACAAACACACATTCACAATGACACACAACGCACACACAAACACACAGTCACACAGACACAGAGACAGACACACAGAGGCAGACACACAGAGGCAGACACACATAGACAGACATACACACAAAGACACACACACAGAGACACACACACACAGAGACACACAGAGAGCCACACACAGAGATTGACACACACTCACAGACACAGTCACACACAGACAGACACACAGACAGATGCCCAAAGAGAGATATACAGAGACACACTGAGACAGAGACACACAGAGACACACACAGAGACAGAGCAAAAGACAGACACAAACACAGACACACACAGAGACAGACACACACAGAGACAGAAACACACACACACAGAGACACACAGAGACATACAGAGATTGACACACAGAGGCACACAGACACAGAGAGACAGATATAGAGAGACACACACACACACATACACACACACAGACAGACACAAAGAGAGACTGACACCCAAAGAGAGACACATAGAGACACACAGAGACAAATAGAACCAGACACACTCACAGACACACAAAGAAACAGACACACAGAGAAATAGACACACAAAAGCAGACACATACAGACACACAAAAAGAAACAAACACACAGAAAAATGCACAGACACACAAAAAACAGACACGCGCAGAGAAATACAGACACACAGAAAGAAAGACACACTCACTCATCCTCACACACGAACACACACAGACACACACCCACTCACACATACTCTCACACTCACGCACACACCCACCCATTCTCACACACAAACTCTCAAAACACACAAACTCTCACAAACACACTCTCACTCACACACTGTCAATCTCAATCTTTAAACTCAATCTTTATTTATACAGCGTCTTATACAATCAAAATAGTTTCAAGGCTCTTTCCAGGATCCCAGGACCTAACCCCAGACAAGCAACAGTGGCAAGGAAACACTCCCCTTTAACAGGAAGAAACCTTGAGCAGGACCAGGCTCATGTAGGGGGACCCTCCTGATGATGGACAGATGGGTAGAGAGAGGAGAAGAAGGAGAAGGAGAGGGAGAGAAAGAGGAGAAGGAGAGGGACAGAAGGAGGAGAGGAGGAGAAGAAGAAGGAGAGGAGAGGCACAGAACACAGAAACACACACACAAATACAAAAATACAATATACAACAGGTCAGCGGACCACATGTCGTCATGCAGCTCCGAAGGCGGCGATACCTGTAAATAAATAGAGGGGGGCAGAAAAACTACACAGGAATCTGCATAACTAGTCTGCTTGATGAGGAGGAGGAAAGGAGAGGAGAGGAGAGGAGAGGAAACCATGACCAGTGTGGTGACAGAGGCCTGTCAGGTGATCATGTTTCTGGACCCTCAGCCTCGGCCTATAGCAGCATAACTAGTATCTTAACCTAGTGATCCTATAGCAGCATAACTAGTATCTTAACCTAGTGATCCTATAGCAGCATAACTAGTATCTTAACCTAGTGATCCTATAGCAGCATAACTAGTATCTTAACCTAGTGATCCTATAGCAGCATAACTAGTATCTTAACTAGTGATCCTATAGCAGCATAACTAGTATCTTAACCTAGTGATCCTATAGCAGCATAACTAGTATCTTAACCTAGTGATCCTATAGCAGCATAACTAGTATCTTAACCTAGTGATCCTATAGCAGCATAACTAGTATCTTAACTAGTGATTAGACGACCCCCTAAGTATGATCATTAGTCATAAATCTGATCTAAACCAGTCTAGTGCTGTCCCTTTAATCCCAACCAAGTGTTCCAGTCTCTGTAACAGGATGCTGTGATCAACTGTATCAAAAGCAGCACTGAGGTCCAGCAGAACCAGCATAGAAACCAGTCCATGATCTGAAGCTATGAGAAGATCATTGGTAACTTTAAGAAGTGCTGTTTCTGTGCTGTGGTGAGCTCTAAAGCCTGACTGAAACATCTCAAACAGACTGTTCCTCTGCAGGTGCTCCAGTAACTGAGTCACCACCACCTTCTCAAGAATTTTAGAAGTAAAAGGAAGTTTGGATATCGGCCTATAATTTGCTAACACGTCAGGATCCAGTGATGGTTTTTTAAGCAATGGCTTAATCACTGCCACCTTGTAGGACCGGGGTACATAACCTGTCACTAAGGAACCATTGATCTGGTCCAGGATAGGACTGCCTATCAATGGTAGAACATCCTTCAACAGGTGTGTTGGGATGGGATCTAAAAGACACGAGGTGGTCTTGGATTTCTGAATCAGTGAAGACGCCTCAGAAAAGTATATAGGGCTGAAGGAGTTTAAGGGCTCGTTGGAGACCCTGTCTCCCACGGTCAGCACATCTGGTGATGGTCCAGATGTTGGGATGGCCTGCTTAGCTTTCTCTCTGATAGCTAGAACTTTATCAGGGAAGAAGCTCATGAAGTCTTCACCACTAAGGGAAGAAGGGATACGTGGGTCTAAAACACTGACTCTTGGTTAGTTTGGCCACGGTGCTGAAAAGGAACCTGGGGTTATTCTTGTTTTCTTCAATTAAAGAAGAAAAATAAGCTGTTCTAGCCCTGCGAAGGGCCTTTTTGTAAACTAATAGACAGTCTTTCCAGGCTACATGATAGCTGTCTATTTTACAGGAATGCCACTTTCTTTCTAATCTTCACACTTTCTGCTTGAGGGTCCTGATATGTGAATTATACCAGGGGGCACACCTCCTCTGATTTACTGTTTTCTTTTTCAGGGGGGCAACAGAATCAAGTGTGATTCTCAGTGAGGCTGCTGCACCTTCAGCAATAGAGTCAACCTCAGCAGGGCTAAGATTATAATGATTGATCCCTGGGGAAACACACGGTGGTCCTGGGATTAGCACAGGGATCACTTCCTTAAACTTAGCTACAGCATTATCTGAAAGACATCTGCTATAGTAAGACTTTGTTCTGAGCATAGAAGAATCCTTAATCATGAATGTGAAAGTGATCAAAGAATGATCTGACAGGAGTGGGTTCTGAGGGAACACTGACACATGTTCTACCTCAACACCATAAGTCAGAACTAGATCTAGGGTGTGGTAGATCTAGGGTGTGGTAGGTCTAGGGTGTGGTAGATCTAGGGTGTGGTAGGTCTAGGGTGCGGTAGATCTAGGGTGCGGTAGATCTAGGGTGTGGTAGATCGAGGGTGTGGTTGATCTAGGGCACAGGTGTCAAACCGGTTCCACAAAGGGCCGTGTGGCTGCAGGTTTTTGTTCCAACTCAGCAGCAACACACCAGACTGGACTCATTTAATCAACTCACCTGAATCTTCAGACAGCTGATTGGTCAAACTGGGTGTGCTTGACTGGTTGGAACAAAAACCTGCAGCCACACGGCCCTTTGTGGAACTAGTTTGACACCCCTGATCCAGGGTGTGGTAGATCTAGGGTGTGGTAGATCTAGGGTGCGGTAGGTCTAGGGTGTGGTAGGTCTAGGGTGTGGTAGATCTAGGGTGCGGTAGGTCTAGGGTGTGGTAGGTCTAGGGTGTGGTAGATCTAGGGTGTGGTAGATCTAGGGTGTGGTAAACTGTGGAACCGTGTCTCAAGCTCACCAAGTCTCTCCTCCAGAACCATTAATAAACTGCACTTTCTGCACTTATCCCCTTCACTAAAGGAGGTAGAGGAGTAACTAAACATTTCACACGCTGAACAAGCAAAGATACCGGGTGAGACAGACAGTGAGGCCATGCTAATGCTAATAATGGGCGGAGCCCTGTGTTTGTTTGGAACTCACGTGACCGGAATGGGAGGGGACCAACAAGAATTCCCCAGACTGAACACCTTGTGAAGCTCGGTGGCCAATGTGATGAAGGTGGAGCAGGCCTCTGACTGGTGCTCCCACTGGGCCGTTCCCCAGAGCCGCGCCCGTCCGGTGAGGTGTGTGATGGTGAACGTGACCTTGGCGTTCTCGGTAGCGAACGTGCGGGGCTGCAGGGAGAACAGCAGGGAGCAGTTCATCACCATGGCGACGCAGGTCTCCGCATGGCCTCCGTAGCGTTGGGGTACGCCCACCCGAGGTTGGGGATCCTGTTGCGCACGCAGGGAGGAGGCGCTGCCGGGTTGGGGCGCGCCGACAGCCGGCAGAGCTGGTGGGAGAGCGCCGCCAACGCCCGCTCGTTGGCCTCCGTGGTGCGTCTCATCTCCACTGCGGACGCCGCTACAGCCTCCTCATGCTGCTGCAGGATCCCCTGGATCCGCTCCAGGTGCAGTGGAGGCGGGTTGTGCGCTGGCTTCATGTTTGGTATGATTGTTGTGTCACCAACCAGACGAGAACCCACGAGCGACACCAGAGTTGGGTTTGACAGCGTTTTATTAGCAGGGTGGTCCAGGGACAGAAGGCAGTCAGGTTTACCGGGGAACAGGAGCAGGCAGGTCAGGGACAGGCAGGGTCGCTAACAGGCACACAGGAAAACGTTGGAATGTCATGAGGACACAGAGGACAATCTGGAAGAGGACAAATGTTTGGCCGGGATTTAAATACACCACCTGATTGGCCTGATTGGACACAGGTGTGCAGTGAGGGGGCGGAGCTGAGGGCGGGGCTACCTGCTGCTGTGACAGAGACACACACACACACAGAAAGGCACACACACAGACATACACACACAGAGAGAAAGACACAAACACAGACAAACACACACAGACACACAAAGACACAGACACACTCACAGAGACACACACAGAGAAAGACAAACACACAGAGACACACACAGACACACACACACACACAGACAGACACAGAGATACACACACACACAAATCTTCGTGCTGACACATCAAGTGCTGTCAAGGATGTTGTTTCAGTGTATTTTATGTAAATTAGAGAACAAGAGAATGAAAGAGTTGAATTCCATGTGAGACATCATCAGTCATGTACATGAGCCATGTCAAAGGCAGCCCCTTTAAAAAGTTACTGTTTTTGATGTTTTAATCACCTGATGTGTTATCAATGATGAAATGTTCTGATACATTGTGGAAAATATTTTGGATTTAGGTTTAGGATGTGAACATGTGTGATTGTAAATGAGGTCAATCAAATGTATTATTTCTTTGTCCAGATTGAGACGCTGCAGGTTATCAGGTAGAATCAGCCTGTGTGGATAGGCTGAGCTCCAAAAACATCAGGATAGAACATAAATCAACACAAGCTTAATGATGGTGTTGTTCTGTGATCAAGCAGAACACTGTGAGGGACATGGGCTTGTGAATAGGTGACAGTGTCACTATCAGCACCTTGGTGATACACACTGTTAGCTCCACTGTTGAAGGGACACACACCTGATAGAATCATATAGAATAGAATCATATAGAACACTGACATGCTTCTGGATCATTTGTTCTCCACATGTTTGATGTGTGATTTCCACTTGATCCTTTCATCTATTGTGACACCGTCTCATCTTTCATTTATTCTTCTTTAGATTGTGGAGCTGCAGTTTATCAGAGATCAGCTGTGATTATCTGGCCTCAGCTCTGAAGTCCAACCCCTCCCATCTGAGACAACTGGACCTGGGTGGGAACAAGCTGCAGGATTCAGGAGTGAAGCTGCTGTCTGATCTTGTGTCCAGTCCAAACTATAAACTGAAGACTGTTTCCAGGTGGTGGAGGTCAGTGCAGCCTGTTTTGATGGTGTGTTGACCTCAATCCTGATTGGAGCACAGATCCAGTGTTTCCTGTTTCTGAGCCTCTTTCATCACTGAAGCTGCTGCAGAAGAATGTTGACAGGCTTCAGGAGACACTCTGACTACTGCTTTACAGTTGGGATGTCTCCATCAAGGTGGTGGTGGACAGTAGAGACACAGGACACTGGAGTCTGGACCACACACAGAGACACACACACACACACACAGACAGAGAGACGAAACACACAGAGACAGAGTGAGACACAGAGAGAGAGACACGGAGACACACTCACAGAAACACACCCACACACACACACAGACAGAGAAACAAACAGAGACAGACACACACACAGACAGACAGACACACAGAGGCACACACACACAGACACACACAAAGAGACACAGACACACAGAGATACAGACACACACGTACCAACAGACACACACAGAGACACAGACACACACAGAGAAACAGACACGCACAAACAGACACACAAAGAAACAGACACACACAAACAGACACACAAATAAGCAGACACCCACACAGACACATGAGATACACACAGAGACACACTCATAGAAACAGACATGCAGACACAGAAACAGACACACACACACACACACAGACAGACACTCACAGAGAAACAGACACACAGAGACAGACACACACAGAGCATCAAACACACAGTACCAGAGGACCAGAGTACACCAGTCCTCAAACCAGTACACTGGCTTCCTGTCAGTCAAAGGACAGAGTTGTAAAGCTGACTGCTGCTCTACAAAGACCTGAATGATCTGTCAGCACCGTCTGATCATCCACAGCCCTCAGCTCATCAGGGATCAGCTGACTGTGTGTTCCCACAATCACAAGCAAAACTAGTGAAGCAGCCTTTGGCTCTTGTGCTGCTCACCTGTGGAACAAAGCTGCTGAACACCTGAGGTCTGCTCACACTGTCAGCTCTTTGAAATCAGGCCTGAAAGCTGCATGTTTATTGCAGCTTTCTCTCATATCTGTCGCCTGCTTTTCTTTGATCTTAAATGCTCTTTTATCTGCTCATACCTTCTTTGATTTTAATCCCTTTTCATGTCTGAACAGACTGACTTATTTTGAGTTTATTTGAATGTACTGTTTTCTATTGTTTATTGGGACATGAGTCCAACTGACTTTGAAGTAGCCTTGATGGTGTGTGTTTGTTGATCCTTTGTTCTCAGACATGCGTCGTGGGCCTTGGAGATTGATTGTTTCCTGGTCCCAGTCAGTTTGTGCTAAAATGGCCTGTGTATTATCTGGATGTCTACTGCATATCACTTTTAGTCTTCTGTGCATTTACAGCTATTTTGATGATTATCTTCAACTTGTTGAGCCTTTAATTGTGTCTTGATGACTCATCGTGTGTACATGTTTATTTCTCTTTGATGTAGAACACAAGCAGTTACAAATGAAAGGACGTTACAACCAAGAAGAAAATAAGAAAGCAAGAAACAGTTGTGAAAGCAAAAAAAGGGGTTCAACGCCCATACTGGTTTCTTCCAGGAGCTCTTGATGTTCTCAGCATGTCTTGTGCCATTTTATAGGGGAGGTTTCAGATCTTTGTTACACTAAATATTATTTTAATAGATGTATCAAATATCTTTCAGATCAGAATAAATTGACTCGGGCTAATTTCTTCATCCAAAGGTGTTTGACCTCTGACCTCTGGGTGTGAACTCCTGACAAAACACAAGAATCTATTTGCAAACAGTTGTAAGGTGAAGCAAACTTGGTAGCTGAGGAACTGGGATGTGGAAGGTATTGAGGGGTGGTGGTCATGTCTTGAAGTGTCCATGGACAGAGGACCAGTGCTTGTTGACCAGGTGGAGCCCTGACATGGACCACCAGTGAGGTCAGGACCTCCCCTTCTGTCTCATGACTGTGTCCACCGTGTCAGACGTTGGTCATTTGTCCTCCAGCGTGTCAGATGACCGAGCGCTGTGACAGTTAGTGACAGTTTAAATATCAAAACTATGACTGCAGGAGTGATGTTTGCTGTTTCACCAGCTGCTCCCAAACTCCCTCATGTTACGTATGTTGGTGAGTCTAAACCTTGAAATCAGGATAATGCTGGTTAGTGGTGATGCTGCTCAGGTTCTTTGATCCTTCACTCACTTTATGATTTCACTAGTTAAACATGTATAAACTCTGAGCTTAGCGGGACTATTTCTGTGTTCCTCAGGTGCACCACTCACCTCCTCCAGCATGTGGAGGGTCTAAAGTGGAACGCTGCACAGCTCTTTGGAACCTTAAAATCCATGTTCATTGTTTCAAGTTTCTTCTCCACCGATGAAGATCTGATTTGTTGACTGAATGATTTTTACTTGATGTTGTGTCTTGGTGTTCCCCTAGGCTGGGATGTAAGACAGTATTGACACATTAAACAGGATTTTTATGATTCTGATTATGTACACACTGTTTCCATCTCATGATGTCCCTACAGGACAGAGCTTTCCATATGCAAACATGAATGTGATGATGTTTTCTGAGCTGTTTGAAATGAAAACAGTCCTCTCTGGAAATAACAGGACACATCACCACCCCATAAAAGGTTTATTCCATGCATTAACACTGACACTTTACAGATTCAAATATAAAGCCAAAAACTATTCCAATGAAATCCTTGGGAATCTTTCCCAGTCACACTGAACAAGGGGGGTTTATTTGTGGAAAACATGCACGTCATAAACTGACTTTTATGTAGAAGCAGTCATCAGTCATTTTTCTAATTTTAACCTGCTGGCTACCTTCTGCTTTCTACGAATAGAGAAGACTTTGAGTAACGGCACTATTAATGTGTTGATTTGAGTTTCAATACAGTGTCTCTGCTGCTCGTTGGCGTTACCGTGGGGTGGCACAGATCTGGTATGGGTTTGGTGTCAGGGTGCCTCCAAGCTGGAAACCCATGTTTGACAGTGTGAATTCATCAATAATGACAGGTCCCAGTGACTTCTTGCTGAACCTGAATAATCAGAGTTAAAATTGCAAAGTGCCTCTGCTGCTTCCAGATGTTCCCACGACTGAAAACAACACCTGATGGATGAAAAGCTGATCCAAGCCACAGTCACACCTTCAATTAAACCAGTCACGTGATTATTTTAAGTGTTGACAGTGGAACCTTTGTTTTATTTCAATCAAAGTTGGTCCATGCTCCAAAACCATGTTTAGATGTCTTTATGCTACACACTTAACATGAGGTTTGAGTTACTTGAGTTACCAAAGCTTCTCTCCTGACTTTAAAGCTGTTGACCACCACCATCCATTTCTGGCCCATTCACAGACTGGACACATTTCCATATGTCTCAGCCAACTGGGAATAGATGTGCCAGGTGAGGGACAGATCAGAGCAGATGAGCTATGACTGTTGTAGATCTACCTGAGTCACACTCTCATGAGTCCTGCTGTGGTCCACAGTAAATATGTTGCCTGCATCAGGAATCGCCCGTGGTCCAGGAGGGAAGCTGCCAGACCTACGGTTCCTTAAATAATCTGCAGTCAAGATGAGAATCAACAAGAGAAGCAGCACACCTTTTACATGCCATTCCACATAAGACCCAATTCAATCAAAAATCCAGTGCATTCTGCACCCAGGGGCTCAAGCTGGTCAGTGTCTGTCCAAATAACCACAGCTTTTGTGTCTCCCTGAAACTGAAAGCTGCTATTCTGTTGTCAGGATCCTGTTCTTTCCTGTCACTGGAATAATCAGAGGATGCTTCCATTCCTGTGTAGACCAGTCCTCTGATATTGTGCAATGGCAGTCTTTAGTCTTTAGAATGAACTTGAGTAAATGATCTAGGAAAAGAGCACACACACACACACACACACACGTGTATGTGTATCTATCATGAGTATGTATGATCAAGTATTAAAGTCTGTAGTCCATCATCATGTCTTGTCATACACATTTTTAAAGGTTGGTACATCGGAGGTCCAGAGGACTCTCTTTCACACTGCTTTGAATCAAAGCCCCTTTGATCTTTGACAATTATAGCATCAAACCAATGTTTTCTTTCTTCGCCCGTTAGGCGAGGTTGAAAGGTACAGTTGAGTGTCGTCTGCGTAACAGTGATATTGGATGTTGAATTTGCGGAAGATGGCGCCAAGGGGAAGAAGATAGACGATGAATAGCAAGGGTCCCAGGACTGAGCCCTGTGGCACGCCTGAAGTGACTGGGGAGAGGTTGGACTTGAATGATTTGAGCTGGATGAACTGTGTGCGACCTGAGAGGTAAGAATGGAACCACTGAAGGGGGGTCTTGGCAAGGCTGATGGAGGAGAGTCTATGGAGTAGGATGGGGTGGGAGATGGTGTCGAATGCAGCAGTAAGGTCGAGGAGGATAAGGATGGAAAGTGAACCAGAGTCAGCTGCAGTGAGAAGGTCGTTGGTTATTTTTATGAGGGCAGTTTCAGTGCTGTGGCGGGGGCGAAAACCAGATTGGAAGGGGTCATAGAGGGAGTTATGTGTTAGGTGGGTGTGTAGTTGAGAGGCGACTACTTTTTCAAGGATTTTGGAAATGAAGGGTAGATTAGAAATGGGACGGATATTGTTGTAATTATTGGGGTCTGAGCCTGTTTTTTTCAGGATTGGAATGATGGCTGCCGTTTTGAGGGATGAGGGAACAGTTCCAGTAGAAAGTGACGATTGAATGACAGAAGAAATGAGGGGGAGCACAGCAGGGAGGCAGGATTTGACCAGATTGGTGGGTAGGGGATCAAGCTGACATGTTGAGGGTTTGGATGTTAGGGTTCGGTGGTTGGTCGGGACCCGAGAGCAGACAGCACACAGTGTGAGGGTTGTCTCTGAAGCAGACTTTATTCAGGCTCCACAGAAAGCACAAGTTCAGGGCGTGGAGGGCGTGACAAGTCACGCCGTTTGCACAAAAAGGTGCTAACAAAAGAATCCTCCCGAGCGGGGCAAAAACAGTTCAAAAACAGAAAAAGTCCTAAACAGGAATCCAAGAAAAGGTACTTACAACAAAAAACTCCCGAGCGGGGCCAAAAACAGTTCGTAAAGTAAAAATCCAAAACGAGAATCCAACAGGGACCAGAGTCAAGGGAAAATCCAGGCTAGGGCTGACGAGACTCCGGCCTGGACAAAACCTGCCAATGCTGGCAACCAGGAGGGCAGGCCATACATAGGTGGCCTAATTGCAGATGGCCTGCAGGTGCGCCCACCCCTGGTGCCAGCTGCGGCTGGGGGAATGGCTCCGCCACGCCCCCTGCAGGAAAAGCCCCGAAAATGCGCTCCCAGACGCAGGGAACCTGACATTGGATTTCCGGATAAGAGCTTCGATGTCAGAATTTTTTGGGAGAAGAAAACTAGAGAATTGCTGATGGTGAGGCAGATTAGTTGGTGGGCTGGGAGGACCTCCGGGTTGGAGAGAGGGAGGTGAGCCTTTGTCTATATGGTGGTGAATGTTTAGGATTTTGTCCTTGAAGAACTGCATTAGGGAGTTGCAGGTGTCAGTTGAATACAGGTGTGGAGGCAGGGGGTCAGGTGGCTGGATAGTTTTGTTGAGAAGTGAGAAAAGAGATCTGGTGTTTCCTTTGTTGGAGGAGATCTGGGCAGAGTAGTGTTTTGTCTTGGCTTGGTGAATTGTGTCCTTGTATTGGTGAATGTGGGCAATGTACATTTCCTTGTGGATCAGGAGTCCAGTTTTCTTGTAGAGTCTCTCCAATTGACGGCCCTTGGTTTTCATGGAGCGGAGATGAGGGGTAAACCAGGGGCAGTTGTGGAGAATGAAACAGAGCGTGTTTTGGCTGAGGCGAGGGAGTTGAGGATGTTCTCTAAACTGGTATAATTCTGAATCATTTCCCCTGAGGGGGCGTCACCACTCTGTTATGCTGCAAGTCATTAAAAATGGATGACGTCATGGAGGTGGTTGTCCCGATTGTTCATTTCATCTGAGCCAGAGGTCTCAACCATCAGTCTGACAGCCTTCTCAGTTACTGTAACATTCCCCATGGTCTTCCATACCACACAGAAGTAAGATGGTTCAGCAGGGGAGTATGCAGCCCCCAGACCAAAATGAGTTTGACACTTCTGGTATAAACTCTCAATTCAGAGTTTTATTGACTTTACATTCATTCAGGAAGTCTAACCTGGTTTTAGTTTGTGTGTATTAAAATGGTCCAATAGCAGGTTGGTGCTATTTAGTCCTGCCTGGAACAAAATGAATGAGAGGTGGGAGACAACAGAGAAACTGCAACTGTGTTAAACAATAAGTGGATCATGTTCCTTCACTCCAGCAGCTGTGATCACAACATGTCTCAACACACACAGCAGCTCTGCCTGATAATTCCACCAGAAAAAAGGTTTTCACTGTCACCACAGCAGCAGAAATACAAATATAAATGATCAAAGCTACAAATGAATACTCTGGGAGAGAAAGTTCATGTTTAAGGTTTGAGGTTTGACCCTATAATGGTCAAAGATCAAAGGGGCTTTGATTCAAAGCAGTGTACTATAATACAACTGACTCTATAGTGCTGCTGGAAGGAGTAGAACATACAAGTATTGACCCCAGACAGAACGTGAGCTTCTCCAGACACCAGAGAGGCAGCTGGTGAGACGCTGTGAACAGAGACTCTTGCTGCAACATCACTGCTGACTGTGCTAGCACTAGCTGAGCAGGTTTGACCATTTCACATTTGAATTTTACCGCTGAAGAGCAAACCTGAGGAAGGTGCTCTGTATCCTGATGAATTCCTGCTGATGAAATACCTGGAAAAGATCGCTGTCATCGGAAATGTGGACCCAGACAAAGGACCCCGATGACTTACCTCCGCTCACATTCCCAGACCTGTGTGGTCATTTTGTCTGTGCTGTGACGCCCATACCGTCCACCAGTTTGACTGAGATAAGTTGTTGGAGGTCCACGTTCAATTTACCAACAGATGCTTCAGTATTTCAGTACTTGGATGGTGGAGACCTGCACTCAGGTTGGACCATGTGGATCTGAGCACAAAGACTGGGACAGATGCACCAGTGTACTGGATTTTACCCAGTAATGCCAGTTAAATCACAAGCGAGGTGGAACACAGAAGTGACAACACACCAGCAGCAGCAACAGAGGAAGACACTGGAACAGCATCAGCAGACACCCCCACACCAAGCAGAAGGAATGGTGCCCAAAAGAGACTCAACAGTCATAAAGAAGTCCTGAATAAAAAGAGTCTGTCCTCAAGCTTTTGTTCCTGATGCTCATGTGAACGTGCATTGCAGCTAACAACACAACAGTTCTTCCCATGACTCAAACTTTTTGACATAAACAAACTGGTTTCCACATCTGGATCTTACAGAGGTGCTGATATCACTCCTTCAAGCCCTATCGGCTAATGGAACTGAAGAATCTGCCTGTACTTGGACAAAGAAGGAGCAACAGCAATAACAGACTTCACTCATGTTCATGTTGGTGTGTTTTTGAAGATCAGCCATCACTCAGCTTCAAACAAAGAGTCCTTGAGGAACATGCATGTGAGCCCCACTGGACCTGCTATTTATTGGGTCTGACCATAGTTTATAGCATCTGCAGCCACACAAGAACCTGGCTGGATGCAAGCTGGGGAACAATAGAACTTATCAAGAATATGAAAACGAAAAGTAGTTACTCAGTTAATGTAACTATTTAACACTCAACCCCAGTCAGATTTAAACATAATTTATAAATATACACACAATATACATTTAAATATCAGGTAATAGGAGTAGAATACTGAAAAGAGTCTCTGAAATTATAAAAAAAAAAAAAAAAACACTGAACCATCAAAACACAACACACAGAATCGTAACATCCATGCAGGTATTAAAAACACGATGAAAATGAAAAGAGAAGCAAACATTCTTGATAAAAATCACTTTGTAACCACCTTCAACAACTGTTCTTTGGTTAGAGTCTCAGTGTTTGGGCAGTAGATTTTACCTTTCTACTGGCTGTGGCCAGTCTGCACTCTTCTGAATTGTCCACAAGCCCTGCATTTATTAAACGTGAGCGTCCTGTTCTATTCTCCTTCTTCTTTCCCCTCAGTGTCAGTGGATACATTGGGATCAGTTTCTGGTTTGGGACCTGGAGTGGACTGTCTTCAGGGGACTGATGTCTCTCTGGAGGCAGTAGCTGCAGGCTCAATGTGCCCCAACCTTGTCTTTGCCTGTCCAGCTGTGTTTGGGGACATATTGTACAAGTGCAGCTGGTGCTGATGTTGGCCCAGAGGGATGGGCTTTGTTTTTGTGTGAGGGTGCTTTGGTTCACCTCAATGAGCTGAAGGCTCGTCTGTTGCATTAGTGGCCCGTTGCACAAAACCAGCTGCATCATTTTTTAGTCTTGAAGAATTAGAGACCATCTTGAAAGGTTGTGTCCTCCCCTTTTTGGGGGGCTTGTGTGGATGTTGCACTACCTCACAAAGATGGTTTCAATTAGACAACAGCAGTTTGGCCACTGAGCCGGCGAGCCACTGGAACCAAGAACACACCGCTTTGTGCTTCCTACTCCAGGAACAAATACAGCCTTCTCTTTAGGTGACCTGAACCGTCCAGTTAGCAACCCATTCTGATGTGGTGCAGCATACACAATCCTGTTTTTATCACATTGATGGAGATTCTGCCACAGACTCAGAGTGGGGCTCACTTGTTGATGGTTCAATGTCAACCTTGTCTGCTCACGCAGCTCAACCAGGTACTTGGCCAGGTCATCAACACAGTCCATTCCTGGAATGTTGTGATCGTCCACAGTCTGGAATATCAAAATTGATCTTGAAGTTCTGTGGCATCACAATTTTCTCTTAACTAGTTAAGATCAGACAGACAGATCTAGTGATTTTTATGTATACACATTTAACACTTACAACTTGTTGAGCAGAGCCTCCTGGGGAAGGCTGAAGTGATGGTTGTAGTTCAGGCACTGGTGTTGATACCTACGCTGGAGTTGACACCTGCGCTGAGATGTCTCCTCTGAACTGGAGTGCATGTCTTGAAGGGGCTCCTTATTCTGCCTCAGCAAGTACTGCACCCCAATGAGTTCCCCTGAGAAAATATTGAAGCAGTGTTTTGCCCAACACCTTCTCATAGTTGCTGTTCACACAATGAACCAACTCCTTTGTGTATGTGTGCAAGGTTGAAGGTTCAGCTGAGACAGCAGCAGTGGCTCGGTCTTGTAGCGATTGAGTCCTTCCAAAAGGTAGATCTGATAATGAACCAAATTTGCACTGTTCCCTTAAAGAAAAAGAAGTCAAGGAAATAAATAGTAAGACATTCCTTATATATGAGAAAAAGCAAACAGGTACAGAGAACAATCATTTTTAAATATATATATTCAGAGCCCAAAAACACTGAGGCCAAAAATATTAGAATCAAAAACGATAATTTATCATGAGGGAAACAAACAGACATCAACATTATCAACAGGCACAAACCTGGAATGAATCTATTCAAATGGCAGTGGAATGATACCAGAGACAAAACGGAATGTTTTAATGCCACTCCTCCCTTAGTGGTGCTTCCAGTTTGTGTGTATAATGCAACACCAGGGGGGTCCTGCATGCACCTGACATCCTGCCTTTGGACCCAGCAGACGTGCTGCATCCTGACAGGGTCCAGTAGAGGAACCCCCAGTGCATCCCTTCCCTTGCCATTTACTTTTGTATTCTGAATGTCGTTTTCATTTTTGTAGTTCTGTTAATCACTTTATAACTTGTATGTTTAAATAACAAACCAAAGCATTATCATCACTATTACCTGTCCATCAGGCCTGCAGCCATACGATCCAATGCTGAACCCTCACTGGCTGTTGGGACACTCATGAGGACCTTACCCATTTGGTTCAAACAGATGTTCCCACTGGGCAGTGCCCTTGGCAGGTCCAGTCAGTTTCTTTGATCTGAAAATATCAAAGCCCATCAGGAGAACTGTTTTGTAAAGATAAAGTACATGTTACCAAAAAGAATAGAGCTATTCAGACACTCACGTCTTAGTGGAATCCATTTTTCAAATAGATCTACATGTTGATGTCATTTTAGCCTTGATGTCCTCCAGCCTGTGAAGGATATCTTGGCTATAGACAACAAGGAGCCACTTGTAGGTCGGCAATACCGCCGGTACCGGGGGTTCCTGAAAATGTGGGCGCAGCAGTCTGGAGGAGTCCATAAAAGAAGCACACTGCCATGTGTATGGAGCGAGCCGCTGGAGCCACTCCTCGCTGTGGTTTTCCTTTAGCTGTAGCATCATTCCTGATGGACTGTTCCCCAGGCCCCTCTCACGCAGCACACGGATAACCCTGATGTCACACGCACATCTTTGACAAGGAAACGAATTATTCCAACTCTGTTAGGATTTTTGAACGAGGACGCAGACACAGGGTAACGAGGGAGAACAAGTTTATTACTAGCGTCCTTAACAAAAAACGCTCCGGAGACAGAGGAAACAAAACGGGGTCACGGACCAACAAAAACACTCGAACACGAGGAGAGCACCAACAGAAGATGATACATCACCACGAGTCTGAATGTCTGGAGAACGGACAAGCGGGGCGATTGTCCAATCGTGGGGAAGTTCACCAAAAGCCAGTCGGGGGTACCAGGCGACGGGGGCCAGGGAATGGGGTCTCTACCGGGCACAGGAGAAACGATCTGACAAGCTCCGCTGTCGGTGACGGGCCTAAAAAGGGCTGGGTGATTACCCGATGCAGGGCAGGTGTGTGAGTCCCCTCTGCTCCCAAGACCAGCGGGCGCCCCCTATCGGGAAGGAGCTCCCTGACCCTGACAGGATCAATATTAGTGACTGTATTTTCCGCACCATAAGGCACACTTAAGACGCTGAACTTTTCTCAAAGTCGACGGTGCTTCCTTTAATACAGTGCGCGGTGTGTGGACTTCCACAATCTGCTGTGCGCCTTTGCTAAGTGCACTACGGTAAAAGCTCCTCCGGTTGAGGGGATGGGCCCTTGCAAAGTGCACTCAACGGCCCCTGCCATTGGCTTAGAATCTACAGTTGAAAAATCAATACCTGTGACGTGAAACCCATGTGCACCTCTTGCGTTCAGGTGATCACAACAAGGAAGTCCGAGATGGCGCTAGTAGATCGATGTCATTGAAACAAATGATGCGGAGCATCTTTTGCCAAAATTTGGAGGCTTTTCAATTGTCATTACCCTTTTATTACACCAAAAGTCGTTTATTACTGCATGTTTATTACTACCTTCATTAACACGTGTGATGAAAAAGCTGTCTTTTATTGTTACGTGCTTATTATTGCGTTTATTATTCAATCCAATCAAAAGTAATTGTTGGCCTCTTGTGGATTCAATGACTCTGCACCCTTTCTTTTCAATAAAGCGATTTGGAAAAGTAATTGTTTTTTGTTGACTTCTTTCTGTTGGATACTTTTTTAGAAGTCATTTATTCCTGTGTTTGTAATGTCTTAAGTGAAAGGCCTTGTGTGGGGGAGGCGTTTATGGTCCCATGCGTTAATAGACACACCACAAGACATAATTACTGTAGCACAGACCATTTTATGAAATAAAATGTATTAAATAAACAAGTGCAGCAGGAGAGGTACTACGCACCACAGTAAAATGAAACACAAGAGCCCAGAAAACAAGGTGACTGAAAGCGAGGAACATTGCACGTACCCTTCACGCACGCATTGCAACACGGGGAACGGCGTGTCACGTTAAAGTGCCATGTTTAAGAGCAACAAGCTCAGAAGGTGTCATCCGAGAGTGCAGCGGCACCGATAAAGAGCACTCGTAAGAGCGGAACATAGAGAACAACATAATAAAGTGCATTGAAGGAGTTAAGGAACATAGAGTGCCGAGTCAAAGGAGCACTTGTAAGAGCGGAACATAAAGAACACACACAAAAAAAAGTAAACACAATGTAAAAACTATTTGCACTATTTACGACATCCCCTACTTCTCCTCCAGCCCGTCCACAACAGAGGTGAATTCTTCGTAGGAACTGAACACTCTGTTGGTCAGGCCTTTGGAGGGGGACATCATTTTGACCGGGCAGAAAGTCTTCCTTTTATACTTTTTGTGCCCCTGGATGGCCCAGGAGCAGACGGATCAGGAAGGGAGAAACTGCACCTTCCAAATCTTCACCCCACCTCCGTAGGCCGGTCCATGACCTTACGCTCTTACTGCGTGGCTCTCGCCCAGGTGGAAGGTTCATGGATGACCGTGGCCGGCTGAGCAGCGGGCAGGATGGGAAGAGGGTGAGGGGCAGGCGCCGTCGCTGTTGCGGGCGGGGCGGACGGCCCAGCCGTCGCCTGGGAGAGGGTGGGCACGGGTCTGGTGACGGTGGAGGGGGCGGGGGTTCTCCTCAGCAGCGGCAGGGGCAGCAGCACGGGAGGCCTCGAAGGCGGAGCCATCATGTCGGCCCTTCCCTTCAAGACCTTCGTCCCTGCCGTGCTGGGTGTGGGGGCGTACTCCAGCACCGGGTAGTCCGGAGGAGGAAGAACCTCTGGTTGGCGCGGCGCGGGAGGCAGCTCGGCCGCGGACACGGAGGCGGTCTTTGTCAGCAGGGCCGGCTGCCTGGTGGCGCTGATGTTCACCAGCCTCTCCTGCTGGTGAATAAAGTCCCTCACCGTTTTGATGTTCATTTTGGGCAGAGGAATCCCTGCCCGACAGAGGATGGGATCCTCCACCAAGACCCGGTGCTGGATCCTCTCGTATGCCTTGAGGATGGCCAATTTCTCGGTGCCGGTGCGAGAGGCCCGAGGGTGGCGCAGCCACAGCAGCTCGACCAGGGTGTACATCAGCCGGTTGTGCTGATTGTCCTGCTGGGCCGGCGCGTACCTCTTGACCCTCTGTACAACCGCCGCTTCCACGAGGTCGTCTCTTTTCGTGCTGCAGTACAGAGTGTTGCCCCAGTGCGTCCGGTACAGCTGGTGGAACTTCTGCTGCTGCTTGTCGTGGTCCTCCACGTTGTTCCAGGCCTCCAGGATCCTGTTCCTCTGCTCGGGGGTGAGGAGCAGCGCCTGGTCGGTCTGGCCAACGTCCACGAGCGCAGCGCAGAAGACCTCCAGCTTTCAGAACCCGGGAAGCGGGTTGGCACTGCAGACATCCTCCTGCGCTTAAAAAAGAGGTCGTTATTCAATTGGGTACGCACAAGGACAGTGGTTTTTTTCCCCCCCAGGAGTCGCGTTAATCGTTAGGCTTCCGGCACGTAGGTACTCACAAAGGCGGGCGGGTGGGCAGCAGCCGTCTCTTGGCTGGTGAGGATGATGTGGGGCACGACAGGAGCGTCGGCGGCGGCGAGGTCCCCGGGAAGTTCCCCGCCGGGCATGAAGACCTCCTCCTCCGGCCCAGGGCCATCCTCCACGATGCCCTCCAGTGAGAAGCCCCCCCCCCCCGTGCTCTGGCTGAAGAGGTACTCCAGGCCGAGCAGCTCTTTGGCCACGACGTCGGCGGGGGGTCGGAAGTTCTCCTCCACCGTCTCCCCGAACAGCTCCCGACAGCGGGTGTTGAGGCGGTCGAGGAGAGGCGCCGAGTACACCCTGTGGCGCCGACCTTTGCCCCCAAACACGGCGTTCGAGCTCCTGTCGGTGTTCCAGCAGGCGATGCTGCTGATCAGGTACACCTGATAAGGCCGAGCTGCGCAGCGAGGACCTGAGAACGGTGACAACAGGCGGCATTAGTGTAACGCTGGGGGGGGGTTCACGTGTTTCTGCTGCAGCGATTGTTTTCGTGAGCCCTCCGTTTAAATTACCCGGAATCATGTGGACCAGCGACTTGTGGAAACCCTCCAGGCTGTTGTTCCCACACAGGCACTTGTAGTAGGGAAGGTCCACTTTGTTGATGGTTGTGGACCTCGCCACCCTGTACATGGCCATGCCCGGGGGATCCTGGATGCACTCCAGGTGCCGCTGCTGGCTGGCCCACATCAAGTCTATGGCCGCTGTAACGAAGCACACGGAGACGATCAGACGTCGTGGCTTTGCGCGCTGAGAAATGATTTTTGCGAGCGAGCGAGCGAGCTCGTACCGGGCGACTTGAAAAGGCTCACGCCGCTTTCGTCGAGCCCCGCGGGCCCCTTCAGCTCCTCGATGGCCAGGCGAACGAGCCGAAAGGTTTCGTGGGCGCCGAGGGTGACGCGCCTGACGTGGTGCTTGAACTACATCCTGGAGACGTGACACCGCACCACGTTCTCATCCGACAGCGCCGCCATCGTCGCCGGGTCTCTGGCTCGCACCGCCTTGATGAGGAGCTCCAGGTCGGCCCGGTTGTAGGCCAGCACTGCCCCGGCCAACGCCGACTTGAAAAGGCCGTATTTGGAGTGGGCCTCGGTGCGGATGGCTGCGTCGAACCGATGGATCCAGTGGAAAATGTTCAGACGCACCACCATCCCGTTGTCCACCCAAGGCTGGAACAGCGCCTCCACCGCCGTCGGCCCCTGAGCTCGGCAGCACGATTGCGCAACACCGATGCTAGGTATGCTAGGTAACAGCAGAGGTGTGCTGCTAATCACCTCCCCTGAAATGGCCCCGGTAATGTGACAAGAGTATGAATATTTTGTTTAATTAAATTGATGAAACTCACTGTTTTGCTTCCGTTGTCATTTTGTTACTGTATGTTTTAGCATGCGTCTGATAATATGTTGGTTAATTACAGAAATAGACCACGTAATTGAGACTGTTCCCTATAAACGGTGTGTAAAATACGGTATATAAACCCCAAAATATAGTGAGTTTTCTGACTGTTTTGGTTCCCTTAATGTGCCTGATAACCCGGTGAAGATTATGTATGAAAAAACCCGTTCAGACCCGTTTTTTGGCAGTGCGCCTTATAAGCCGGTGCGCCGGTGTTCTCTGCAGCAGTTGGTTGTTGTGTTTACTCCAAACAACAACAACAAGTTCAACGAGGCAACATCAGCGACGTCAAACTCAACGCCCGCCCCAAACTGTGACCCGGCACAGACGAGCCAACTTGGTGTTTTGGGTGTTCATCGGCGATCCCGCGCGTCTGTTCCCAAAGGGGAGGCCTTTCATGAGGTGTCCAGCGGTGGGGTCAGAGGTCACCGGCCGTGACACATCATCAACGCCGGGAGAACGAGGATATGGAATGATGCAGCGGGCCGCTTTGTTGAAGGGCCTCCGCTCCTCACGCATGACCATGATGACACGCCTGTTTGCATACGAGCCGCTAAACGAGCCTCATGAAAACAAACAAACACTCGTTTGTACAACAAGAGGAGCGAGAGTGTGGAGCTTATTTTGAAAAACAAGTCCATCTGGTGACAAAACCTGGGATTCATGGTTTGGGGAAAAGCCAAAAAGCACTCCTTAGTGAGGTTTGTGCCTCCCCTCTGTTGCGTGTGGACTCACACAGAGCCGTCCTGCACCAGGGCAATCTGCAGTAACCCCAGGACGGCGCCATCATTGAGCGTGGAGCACCAGGGCATCTTGTCCCCGTCTGGGTTTGTGCACAGAGAAGCGCATTTCCAGCTTCACCAAAGCACCCCGTCATTCTTTCCACACGTCTGTCGCTTCTTTGATGCTAACGCACGAGGAAGCGGAACACGTTGTTCTCATCACGCCGTCTTGATGCTGACTCAGACTGAGAACAGGAGATTTAGCATCCACAGAGAAGAGTGGAGCCGCTGGGACGATCACATGGTTTCTTTGATCTTGTGCTCACACGAGCGATGACACATTGAAAACCTCATCAGTCGTTAAGATCCGCTTTTTTCTTTGGCCGTGACGTCGGCGGACGCAGGATAAGTCGTCGGCCACCGGCGTACCCGCAGAAGGCGTGATCCCCGAGGCCGCCGAGAGGCGAGGCGTCCACGGTCCCCACGTGGAGCTCGTCATGCAGCAGGTCCGAGTTCCACGCCAGACGCCGGGCGCCGGAGACCGTGGCGGCGGCCGCCCCTCTGTAATCCGCGCCCCTGCTGTTGTAGCGCCCCGAGTCCAGCTCTGAGGACACGCCCCCCAAACGTAACCGCCTCAAACAACGGCGAAGAGCGACTGCGGAGTGCAGGTGACAGACCTCCGCCCCTTCGCCCTCCAATCAAGCTGGAACAAGCCTTCGCCCAAACATGTGTGTTTGATGACCAAACCTCCAAGAGCTGAGCTCAGACTCTGGCTGCTCGCTCGTGTCCTCACCTGCCGTCATCCACCGCACGCACGCGCGCCTCACCGCCGTCCTTCACTCGCCGAAGGTGCAGCGGCGCCCGCCGTAGCCCCGCCTGCAGCGACACGCCTCCCGGCCGCTGGAGGAGATCCGAGGGCACGTCCCGTGGCTCTGACACGGGTTTGAGCGGCACGCTGGAAACACACGGACCAGCACACGTGCTGGCGTTAGCGCCGCGTCTCAAGCCAACGAGCGGGCCCGATGTGGCGACTTTAAGGAGCGAGCCGTTGTTGCTCCAGCTCTTCTGTGGAAACAGCTGCCTGCTGCACCATAAACTAACAGGCCCAACAAACACAAGGATAAAGCTGACATGTGGGGAGAGCGCCCCATAAAACCTTCAGAGGCTAGAGCAGTCGTGTATTTGCTGACGCTACAATTACAGCTCACGTCTCCAAATCTTTGTGCTCGTGATTTAGACTCATCAGCATCTGGTATAGCGCTGCTGCTAACTGCTCCACATGTCAGCGATGCCCTTGTAGCCCAGTGTCTCCACTTACACCCCCGTGATGATGACTTCACCTCACCAGGACCCTCGAACGCTCCGATAAATGCAAAGTATGTGGCCTCAGTTACGGTCACGGACTCTGTGCTTCAGCATTTTCCAGGGATTTTATTTGGTTTTATGGCGTTAGATCAGTCTCATTAGCATCACAAAAATTGGGAAATGCATCACAAAAACAGTTTTAGGTGGATCACACTTTCACACAATCTATCAGGGAAGATATCAGAGGCTTTGAAGTGGACTTTGCAACAGTTAAAAGAAGGTATTTTTCCCCATGGCGGATAGAATGAACCCCGACCACCATGACAAAAAAAAAAAGAAAAACTTGTTTCGGTTCAGGTAGCATGAAACCACCCCGCTGCCTCTCCGTCCTTTGTGCCAAGGAGTGTTAAATGGCCAAGAACATCCCCCTTTGAGATGAAAACACCTCTCAGACCCTTGGGGTGTGTCCTGAGTCACCCTGAGTCATATAACCTGTCTTTTCATCTATGGCGAGGTTGGAACCACGGAGCTGTGGTCAAAGAAACATGACGAGGGAGGAGAAGCGAGACCTCTTCAGTGGGCTCCATAAGTATCACAAAGTGATCTGAAACCAAAATGACTAAAAAACCTGGAGCTGGGTCCGGTCCAGAGTGGCGCTGAACCTTACTTGTGTAGTGGACTCTGTCACACTTGACCTCCCCGGACACGCAGGTGCACCATTCCACGTTGCGGAGGTCTATTGGGCCCCAGGTCTCTGCGCCCTCATAATAGCGGAGGTGTGTGGTCTCGTAGCACTTTTCTGAAAAGCAGACGGCACAAAAAAAACAAAAAAAGTTTAAACCGTGAGAGCAGAGGAGACGTCGCTGAGGTGGAATTTTAACCTCAACCAGCACATTTGCACGTCTTCTGGGATAGCGACAGTTCTGATGGCGGTAAGGAGGTTTGAAAAACACGGTTGGTTTCAGGCTTCTTCTTCTCCGACTGTCAGATGATGGACAGTGAGGATCTTAATGGATCACAGTGAAAGTCACAGTTCAATCAGCAGCACAAAGACAACTGTGAGCTCCTGTAGGCCGCCTGTCTGCTGCTCAGAGTCCATCACACGCCATTTGGAAACGCTTTTGGTTCCCACAAAGAAAAGGGATTCAACTGGTCCTGAAGACGGCCGGGGAAGCTTTGAGCGTCCTGTGCTCACAGAGCGTCCCGCCCAATCTCTGCGGACAGGAGCACTGGAACGCAGCCGCGCGTGGGGTCGGCGTGCAGGCTCCTCCGCTCTGACGGGGGTTGACCTCGCACGGGTCCGAGACTCTGCGTGACGAAGACTGGATGAAGACTGGGACAAACAAACAAACAAACAAACAAGGCTTGAAGAACCTGGTCCACAAAGGCCTTCTCTTGGAGGAATCCAGACTGGATCATACGTATATTTGAGGGAACAAACCTTCTGGCTGAGTTTTGTCTGCAGCGCACAACCCAAACTGACGGTCCCCATCAAAGTTGTGCGTCAGGGAGCACCTGCAGAGCCCACAAACATCTCCAGAGCCCAACTGTTGCTCCCTCAGCTGATGAAAAGCCCACCCAAACAAAGCTGCTGCTTTCAGGAGGCGTGCACGTGGGCGCCGAGCATTCCCCACACATTTGTGTCAGGTGGACGCGGATCCCAGCGGCTCGTACCTAATTGCTTTCCCTTTGCCAAAGCGCGCTGGCGCCCGCCCGTGCGCTCTCGCTCCAGAAGCTGACTCGGCCGCCGCGTCCACCTTTCAAGACCGAGCTCAGACGGCCGCTCACGTAAACCGTGCTGAGCGAGGGACGCGCTGCAAGCCGCAGCTGCAGTCCTGCGGGCGCTTTGAGACGAAGCGCAACTCGGCGATGAGGAAACGAGGCGGTTGTCTCGTTGCCTCGACGACGCGACTGTTGCGCCGACGCCTGTGCGGCGGACAAAGCGCTGAGTCAGCGCCGCTTCTGTTGGCCTTTACTCGTGACGCGATCCACGCACGTGTTCCAACGGCGCTTTGTCTCACGCAGGCGCTCTGATTTGTGGGAATTTCCACTCTTTCACTTGTGGTGAAAACTGTTGAGAGATAAAAATACCGAGGGAGCATTTACGGGATGTTCCTCTGCCTCCCTCTTTCTCAATGACCTCTAATCAATCAGATTGACTCTGTTCACACTGGCCTTAAATTCAGAATCTCTGGCCATGATTCTGATTAATGCCGTCCTAAACTTCAGGAAATTCTGCCTTTCATTCTTTAGTTTCAGGAGTTTTGGTGTTGTGGTGAATTTTCTTCTTCTGGTGGTCGAGATGTGCTGAGATGAAAGGAATCTTCTAGACACCGACTTGGATGTAAAGATGTTGATTGGAGAGAACAGTCAGGCGTCAGTGGGACGCTGCAGCATGCCCGAGGGAGGTTGTCTTGGTCCTGCTGGTGACCATCTCCTCCTCCGAGGGGCTCACTTTCGGACCCCCTTATATCTGGTAAAGTGAACACATCCCTTCCTGCTGAGCTCGTCCAGCTTGGTTTTGGAATGGGCCCAGGAATGTGTGGACCCCTGGACTCCGTGGGATCTCTCCATCGGGCGTTAAATCACAGGCCCAGAAAAACACAATTGACATGATGTATCTAAAGATGGTTCCAGGTTCCCATGTGAACATAGGAAGCAGGACACAGCTGCACCATATCTGATCTGCTACCAGAATGGCTGAGAAACAAGCTAAGGCCTCACACTGGTCAAGGCCACAGAGAACAGATGCTAACGGATATTATGTACTTATGAGGAGTTGGATGTGGATCTGGAAATGGGAGACAGTGGTCCAGCGGTCAAGGCCTACAGAGAACTGGTGTAGGCGCTTCAGACACTACAGTGTTTTCACTGACACATCTGACACATTTCACAACAGTCTGGGTTTCACATTTCATAGAAAGTTCTTTAAAGTCCTTCTGACTTCTGTCCACAGCTCTTCACATGCGCACACGCTTTGTTCCCTGCACACGCACCGACCGCCTGTGCACCGCGCATCCTCCCTCCTCCCGGGACACGACTTACAAACCGACCTTTGGGGCCCGGGTTGTGGGACTCGTTGGAGATCCCGGGTCCGAACCCGGGCTCGACGAGAAGCGAGCGCTGCGTTATTACGCACGGAGGTTCGGGGGGGGAAGGTGCTTCGGGGGCGACGTTTTCAAACTCCCCACCCTCGAGGCGAGGACGCAGAGGAGGAGCAGAGGTGTGCTGTAAGCCATGGAGACGTCGTGGGCGGCTGCTGGCCAGAGGAGCCCGCTGGTAACCCTCAGCCCGGCGGCCCGGTCCTCCGCCTGCTCCGGCTCGCAGAGACTCGGAGCCCCAGCAGGTTTGATCCTGCCTCTCCATGCGGAGCTGCTTTGAGTCAACCCGTTGGTCACCAGGCTTGTCTTATGTCGGAGGCA
>CAJVRN010000200.1:5000-95000 GCA_911728415.1 Lagocephalus sceleratus | reverse complement strand
GTGTCCTGTGTCTCTACTGTCCACCACCACCTTGATGGAGACATCCCAACTGTAAAGCAGTAGTCAGAGTGTCTCCTGAAGCCTGTCAACATTCTTCTGCAGCAGCTTCAGTGATGAAAGAGGCTCAGAAACAGGAAACACTGGATCTCTGCTCCAATCAGGATTGAGGTCAACACACCATCAAAACAGGCTGCACTGACCTCTACCACCTGGAAACAGTCTTCAGTTTATAGTTTGGACTGGACACAAGATCAGACAGCAGCTTCAGTCCTGAATCCTGCATGTTGTTCCCTCTCAGGTCCAGTTGTCTCAGATGGGAGGGGTTGGACTTCAGAGCTGAGGCCAGATAATCACAGCTGATCTCTGATAAACTGCAGCTCCTCAGACTAAAGAAGAATAAATGAAAGATGAGACGGTGTCACAATAGATGAAAGGATCAAGTGGAAATCACACATAAAACATGTAGAGAACAAATGATCCAGAAGCATGTCAGTGTTCTATATGATTCTATTCTATATGATTCTATCAGGTGTGTGTCCCTTCAACAGTGGAGCTAACAGTGTGTATCACCAAGGTGCTGATAGTGACACTGTCACCTATTCACAAGCCCATGGCCCTCACAGTGTTCTGCTTGATCACAGAACAACACCATCATTAAGCTTGTGTTGATTTATGTTCTATCCTGATGTTTTTGGAGCTCAGCCTATCCACACAGGCTGATTCTACCTGATAACCTGCAGCGTCTCAATCTGGACAAAGAAATAATACATTTGATTGACCTCATTTACAATCACACATGTTCACATCCTAAACCTAAATCCGAAATATTTTCCACAATGTATCAGAACATTTCATCATTGATAACACATCAGGTGATTAAAACATCAAAAACAGTAACTTTTTAAAGGGGCTGCCTTTGACATGGCTCATGTACATGACTGATGATGTCTCACATGGAATTAAACTCTTTCATTCTCTTGTTCTCTCATTTACATAAAATACACTGAAACAACATCCTTGACAGCACTTGATGTGTCAGCACGAAGATTTGTGTGTGTCTGTGTGTGTGTGTCTGTGTCTGTCTGTGTGTGTGTGTCTCTGTCTGTGGCTATGTGTGTGTCTGTCCGTGTGTGTGTCCGTGTGTGTGTTTGTGTGTTTCTCTGTCTCTTTCTCTGTCTCTGTGTGTCTGTCTATGTGTGACTCCTTCTGTGTGTGTTTGTGCGTCTCTGTGCATGTCTCTCTGTGTGTCTCTTGGTGAGTGTCTCTGCGTGTGTCTCTGTGTGTTTGTCTGTGTGTGTTTCCGTGTGTGTTTCTGTGTATTTCTCTCTCTCTCTCTCTCTCTGAGTGGAGCGTGGTGTGAGCTGAGAGCGTTCTCGTTAGAGAATTTTCAACCTTTTCTGGTTGTATTTCCAACCCTGTGTATATGTTTAGTGTTTTGTCGGTGTGTTTCAGTTAACTGGTGGTGGTTTGTCCTTTATTTGTGTGTTTTGTCGGTGTTTGGGCGTACAACCGGCCAGCGTGTGTCTGGCTGGTTGGCGTCTGACGCCATGGTGGTTGTTGGTGGTGGTAGCGGGGACCTCTCCCGGTTAACGCGGAGACACGGCGTGAAGGTGGGGGCCAGGTCTCTGTACACCGTGGAGGAGGTGGCCCTGGCCGTGGGGGCGGTCATCGGACACAGGTCCGTGAAGTCGGCCGCCCGGATGAACGGGGCAGTGGTGATATTTGTGGAGAAGGTGGAGCAGGCGAACCGGCTGGTGGAGGCTGGTATCAGCGTCGGCGGGAGGTTCAAGGCGGTGCTGCCGCTGAGCCAGCCTGCCACCAAGGTGACCCTGTCCAACGTGCCCCCGTTCATCTCGGACGAATTCCTGTGTAAGGAGCTGTCCAGACATGGGAAGATCGTGTCACCGGTCAAGAAAGTCATGTCTGGATGCAAGTCCCCCCTCCTCAAGCACGTGGTCTCTCATCGTCGGCAGGTCTACATGATACTGAACAACCGCGATGAGGACCTGGACGTCTGCTTGAAAGTCCGTGTTGAGGACTTTGACTATGTCCTGTTCGCCTCGTCCATGAGCATGAGGTGCTTCGGGTGTCGCGAGGCAGGACACCTCATCAAGATGTGTCCAAATGCGACCAAGCCGGCTGCGTCGGGCTCGGAGGACCGGCCCGGGGCCGCTGAGGCGGAGCCCCGCGCGGCGGAGCCCCACGCGGCGGAGCCCGGAGCTGCTAGCGGGCAACCGGTCGCCGGAGCTGAGGGTCCGGGAGACGATGGGGCGGCGGCCCCGGTGAGCGGTGACGGGAGCACAGGTGAGGGTGAACAGGTGGGTGAAGAGGGTGAAGTGGGGGCACAAGACGGTGTGAATGGGGAGTGTGTGCAGGAGGGAAGCACAGGAGGTGTGTGTGTGGAGGTGGGAGAGACAGGTGGAGGGTGTGTAGAGGTGGGTGAGACAGGTGGAGGGTGTGTGGAGATGGGTGAGACAGGTGGAGGGTGTGTGAAGGTGGGTGAGACAGGCGGGGTGTGTGTGAAGGTGGGTGAGACAGGTGGAGGGTGTGTGGTGATGGGTGAGACAGGTGGAGGGTGTGTGGAGATGGGGGAGACAGGTGAAGGGTGTGTGGGGGTGGGTGAGGCAGGTGGAGGGTGTGTGGGGGTGGGTGGGACAGGGGGAGCGAGCGCACAAGAGGGTGAAGCGGGAGGAGTGTGTGTGGAGGTGGAAAATGGAGGTGGAAGGGGTGCACGGGGGGGTGAGCACATGGGTGAGACGGGTGGTGTGAGTGAGGAAGAGGAGCCGGGCTGCAGTGGAGCAGCTGAAGCGGTGGAGACGATGGAGCAGGAGGCCGGTTGGACTCCAGTCCCATCGAGGCTCCGCAGCAGGAGCAGGCCTGGGCCTGTCAAGGCCAAGAAGAGCAGGCAGACAGGAAGACGGGCGGGAGGAAAAACAGGAGAGTCGGACAGCAGCAACACCGAGGAGTGTGTGTCTGACGACGGGGACCTCCAGCAGGAGAACCTCACGAGTCAGGAGGACAAGGCCTACTCCCCAAAAATGCTGAAAAGTTTCTTACAGGAGACCAAGAACATGAAGGGGGTGAATATAGACCACTACTTCCAGGACAAGCAACAGTTCTACCTGTCTGCCAGACGCCATGTCAAAAACAAGGCTGAGGCAGGGTTCACTGACCAGGAGGTTTTTAGACTGAAGAAACTGATTTTAAAAGTTAGAAGAGAACTCGTATGATGACGTTGGAAACGCACCTTTTAGTTTTCTTTTGGTTTCGTCACTGTTTTTATCTCTCTCTGGTTTTATCTACCACCTTTTAATGAATACTTTTAAGATTGGGAGTCTAAACATAAATGGAGGCAGAGAAGAGAAAAAGCGGGTTTTAGTCTGTGAAACGATGATTTTAAAGAAAATTGATGTCATGTTTTTACAGGAGACCCACAGTGACATTTTAACTGAGACTGATTGGTGCAGGAAATGGGAGGGGAGGGTCTTTTTTAGCCACGGTACGGCCTTCAGCGCCGGAGTGGGGATCCTCTTCTCCCAGAATTTTAACCCAACGTCTTTTAGCATAGAACACATTGTCCAGGGTAGATGCCTTTTAATAAGGGCCCAGTTTGACCAGTACAGTGCTGTTTTTATTAACGTGTATGCTCCCAACAACGGTGCAGAGAGGAAGACATTTTTAGAAACACTCGGCAACAAACTCCGGGGGTGTGGTTCGATTGATTATTGATTCTTGGGTGGTGATTTTAATTGTACCGAAGACGAGTTGTTGGATCGGAACCACGCGGAGCCGCATCCATCCTCGCAGCAGGTCCTGAGGCAGCTGGTCTACTCCCATGGCCTGGTGGACGTGTGGAGAAGGTCTCACGCAAGCTGCAGACAGTTCACGTGGTCCCACATTAGGGAGAGTAGGGTGTCTTTAGCTTGTCCAGATCACTTTTACTGTTTTAAACACAATTTTAATGTGTTTAAATCATCAAATATTGTGCCTGTGGGTTTTACCGATCACGCTTTGGTTTTATGTTCTGTTTTTATTAACAACATTTTACCAAGGAGCGCCTACTGGCATTTTAATTCTGTTTTAGCATCAGATGGGAGTTTTAAGGATGCTCTTAGCTACTTTTGGACTGGTTTTAGACAGAAGAAGGGGGATTTTAGCTGTCTAAAGCAGTGGTGGGACCACGGGAAGACACAAATTAGAATGTTGTGCCAGCAGCACACTTTCAATGTTACTCGTCGCATCACCGGGTCTATCAGAGATCTGGAGACTGAAATCGTGGAGCTTGAACGTCTGAATGAGTCCACAGGAAACGGAGGATCTGTTACAATCCTCAAGACCAAAAAGATGGCTTTGGCCAACCTGCTAGGTACCAGAGCACAGGGTGCCCTGGTCCGGTCCAGAGTCCAAGGCCTTGCAGAGATGGATGCACCCTCTGGCTTCTTCTTCGGCCTTGAGAGGAAGTCTGGGCAGAGGAAGCTGATCCACGCTTTGCTGTCGGACACGGGGCAGGAGCTGACCGACCCTGGGCAGATCAGGAACAGGGCGGTGGAATTTTATACCTCTCTTTTCAAGACTGATTTTAATGATGGAAAAGACTGTTTTAATGGTTTTAGTGCTTTTAGCCACGGACTGCCCAGGGTCTCCGAAGAGACAAATCACCGGATGGAGCGCCCACTGACGGAGCAGGAACTGCACGTGGCCCTGCAGTCAATGCAGGGCCGAAAGGCTCCGGGCATTGACGGACTCCCCGTGGAATTTTATAAGGCCTTCTGGGACATCCTCGCCCACGACATCCTGGAGGTTTTTAACGAGAGTCTCACCACCGGTTCCCTGCCACTGTCCTGCAGGAGGGCGGTCATTACCCTCCTGCCGAAGAGCGGGAACCTGACGGACATCAGGAACTGGCGCCCCGTGTCCCTCCTCTGCACGGACTACAAAATCCTCTCGAAGACCTTGGCCATCCGGCTGAGGGAGGCCATGGAGCAGGTCGTCCATCAGGACCAGACCTACTGTGTACCTGGCAGGTCAATGGTGGACAATGTCTGCCTCATTAGGGATGTTTTGGAGGTCTCCAGTTCATCGGGGGTGAGTGCCGGGCTACTTTCGTTAGACCAAGAAAAGGCTTTTGACCGCGTTGAACACAACTTCCTGTGGAGGACCATGGAGGAGTTTGGGTTCAGCGCTGGTCTGATAGCCAAGATCAAGGTGATGTACAGTAACATTGAAAGTGTGCTGAAGGTCAATGGCAGCTTGTGTGCCCCTTTTAGGGTGCGTAGAGGTGTCCGACAGGGCTGTGCCATGTCCGGGATGCTCTACGCACTCTCCCTGGAACCCCTCCTCCACAGACTGCGTTCGAATGTTAAAGGTCTGTTTTTACCGGGTTTTAACAGCAGTGTGGTTTTATCTGCCTACGCCGATGATGTGGCCATTTTTATTAAAGATCAGGCAGACATTAATGCTGTTTTAAACACCACCAGTGCTTTCTGCGAGATGTCATCTGCGAGGGTGAATTGGGGAAAAAGCGGGGCCATGGTCATCAACGAGGGGCGTCAGGGCCTCCCCATTCTCCCGCAGGGCCTGACCTGGAAGAGGGATGGCCTTAAATATCTCGGGGTGCACCTGGGCAATGAACGCACACAGGCTAAGAACTGGGAGAATGTGCTTGACAAAGTAGAAGAGAGACTAAAGAAATGGAGCTGGGTGCACTCCGAGATGTCTTTTAGAGGAAGGGTTTTAGTAATAAACAATCTCGTAGCCTCACTGCTGTGGCACCGCCTGGCCTGTGTAGAGCCACCACCAGGCCTGCTGCCCCAGATCCAGGCTAAACTGGTCGACTTCTTCTGGGGCGGCTACCACTGGGTGCCACAGTCAGTACTGTTTTTATCCAGAGACCAGGGGGGCCAGGGCCTCATCCACCTGGCCAGCAGAAAAGCCACCTTCAGGCTACGCTTTGTTCAGAGGTTCCTGACAGGACCTCCTGACCTTGTGTGGAGGGATGTGGCCAGCTGCCTGCTCAGACGTGTAGGCAACTTGGGACTGGATGCTGCTCTGTTTTTAACGGATTTCAAAAGTTTTAATTTAAGGGGGTTGCCAGGGTTTTATCAGAGTGTTTTTAAATCTTGTTCTCTTTTTAATTGGAAGAGGGTACAGGAACCCAGCTCTCTGCACTGGTTGTTGAAGGAGCCCCTGGTTCACGGTGGCAGACTGGAGATCTGCAGCAGCGCCATGCCCGGTCTGAGGGTGGCGCTGTGCGGCTCCAGGACTGTCACACTGAAGCAGCTGGTGGAGGCGGCCGGTCCAACACTGGCTGATGCCCGGACCCTAAGCACTGTACTGGGACTACACTCACTACGGGTGGTGGAGAGGGCCCTGGAGCTGTGGAGGGGGAGGCTCTCTGTGAGAGAGAGAAGCCTTCTCCTGCGGTACGGCGGACGGAGAGCTGAGCCGGACCCCACGGACTCCTTCCCCGAGTTTCGGCTGACCCCTGGACGCGAGGAGTTCAGCGGGCCCCTCCTGAACACCACCCACGAGAACAAACTGGGTCTTCATGGGATGGACAACAAGGCGATCTACCCAGTCGTCGTGAGGACACTAAATGGACAGAACCTACACAACAGGGCAGCTACAGTGTGGGCGGACAGGCTGGGGCAACAGAGTCCCCACTGGAGGGTCCTGTACAAACCCCCCATCAGGAAGAGGGCAGGGGACCTCCAGTGGGGGATCCTACATGGAGCTGTTGCCCTGAATGCCTACCTCTCCAGGCTGGACCCCGCTGTGGCAGATCAGTGCCCGTTCTGTCCAAACCGAGAGACGGTCTTCCACGCGTACAGTGAGTGTGAACGACTCACTGTACTTTTTAATGTTCTAAAAGGGGTTTTTAATGGTTTTAGTGAAACGTTCTCCACCAGAGCTTTTATTTACGGGGCAGGATACTCAAAGGCTGGCCAACACAAGTGGCAGTTGATTAATTTTATTTGTGGAGAGGCCAAGATGGCAATTTATACCACCAGGAAAAACAAAATTGAAGGAGGCGGAGATTGTGAGGTCACCTCAGTGTGGCGGAGCAACATCCGGAGCAGGATAAGGTTAGAATTTGCGTACTATGGAATGATGAAAGACCTCGACCGTTTTAAGGAGATATGGTGCCACAACGGTGTACTCTGCACAGCAGAGGACAATCTGCAGTTTGCACAACCTTTTATGGGTTAAATTGTATAGGTTTTATCCTTTTTTATTTTCTTATTTGGTTTTTACATGTTTTTGTACAGGGTGTTTAACCCCTGTGAAATAATGTAAATAAAGTATTTTGTAAAAATCAAAATCTGTATATGTCTGTGTGTGTGTGTGTCTGTGTGTGTCTCTATTTCTGTGTGTGTCTGTCTCTGTGTGTGTGTGTGTCTCTGTGTGTTTGTCTGTGTGCGTCTCTGTGTGTTTCTGTGTCTCTCTGTCTGTGTCTCTGTCTCTGTCTGCGTGTCTCTTTCTGTGTGAGTGTCTGTGTGTGTCTGTGTGTGTGTTTCTGTGTGAGTGTCTGTGTGTCTCTGTGTGTGTCGTTCGCTGTGTCTTTGTGTGTGTCTCTTTGTCTCTGTTTGCACAACCTTTTATGGGTTAAATTGTATAGGTTTTATCTTTTTATTTCTTATTGGGTTTTACATGTTTTTCTGTACAGGGTGTTTAACCCCTGTGAAATAATGTAAATAAAGTATTTTGTAAAATCAAAATCTCTCTCTCTGTCTTTCTGTGTGTGTTTCTGTCTCTCCCTGTGTGTCTGTGTGTCCCCATGTGTGTCTCTGTCTGTGTCTGTGTGTATCTGTCTGTGACTGTCGCTTTGGGTCTGTCTGTGTGTATGTCTGTGTGTGTGTCTGTTTGTGTGCGTGTCTCTGTGCGTGTCTGTCCCTCTGTGTGTGTATCTGTCTGTGATTGTGTCTGTATGTGTGTGTGTCTCTGTGTGTGTGTCTGTCTGTGTGTGTCTCTCTGTGTGTGCATCTGTGTCTCTCTGTGTGTGCATCTGTGTCTCTGTTTCAGTCTATATGTGTTTCTCAATGTGTCTCTGTGTGTGTCTGTGTCTGTCTTGGTGTGTCTATGTGTGTGTGTCTGTTTCACTGTGTGTGTCTGTCTCTGTGTGTCTTTCGATGTGTGTGTCTGTTTGTTTGTGTGTTTCTGTCTCTGTGTGTGACTGTCTGTGTGGGTTTGTGTGTCTCTCTGTGTGTCTGTGTGTGTCTCTCTGTGTGTCTCTCTGTGTGTGTCTGTGTATGTGAATCTGTGTGTATGTCTCTCTCTGTCTGTGTGTGTCTCTATATGTGTCTCTGTGTGTCTGTGTGTGTGTGTCTGTGTGTGTGTCTGTGTGTGTCTCTGTGTGGGTGTGTCTGTCTGTGTGTGTGTCTCTCTGTGTGGCTGTGTGTGTGGGTCTTTGTGTGTCTCAGTGTGTGTCTGTGTCTCTGTGTGTGTCTCTGTGTGTGTCTGTGTGTGTGTGTGTCTTGTCTGATATTGACTGAAGTGGCTGCAGCCATTTATTTTAATGTGCTGACGATTGTTGATAGTTTATATTTAAAATAGTTAAACATGTGAATTATAATCACATGTGTTCAGTTTTTGGTTTACACTTACACACAAACCTGCCTGAAATCATGTTGATTTAATAAAGGCTTGAAAAAAACTACACTTTGTTTAAAAAGACAAGAAAATAAGTGATTGTGTGTGAGCTCAGACAAAAACAATAAAAAGTGTTTTAGTGTTAAATGAATGACAGACAGACTGTAGAGATACAGGAACTGACCTGAGAGTCTGCAGTTTACAGTTTGGACTCTCCAGTCCAGAAGAGAGCAGCTTTACTCCTGAATCCTGCAGCTTGTTGAAGCTCACGTCCAGTTCTCTCAGATGGGAGGGGTTGGACTTCAGAGCTGAGGCCAGATAATCACAGCTGATCTCTGATAAACTGCAGCTGTACAAACTAAAGAAGAATAAATGAAAGATGAGACGGTGTCACAATAGATGAAAGGATCAAGTGGAAATCACACATAAAACATGTAGAGAACAAATGATCCAGAAGCATGTCAGTGTTCTATATGATTCTATTCTATATGATTCTATCAGGTGTGTGTCCCTTCAACAGTGGAGCTAACAGTGTGTATCACCAAGGTGCTGATAGTGACACTGTCACCTATTCACAAGCCCATGGCCCTCACAGTGTTCTGCTTGATCACAGAACAACAGCATCATTAAGCTTGTGTTGATTTATGTTCTATCCTGATGTTTTTGGAGCTCAGCCTATCCACACAGGCTGATTCTACCTGATAACCTGCAGCGTCTCAATCTGGACAAAGAAATAATACATTTGATTGACCTCATTTACAATCACACATGTTCACATCCTAAACCTAAATCCGAAATATGTTCCACAATGTATCAGAACATTTCATCATTGATAACACATCAGGTGATTAAAACATCAAAAACAGTAACTTTTTAAAGGGGCTGCCTTTGACATGGCTCATGTACATGACTGATGATGTCTCACATGGAATTCAACTCTTTCATTCTCTTGTTCTCTCATTTACATAAAATACACTGATACAACATCCTTGACAGCACTTGATGTGTCAGCAGGAAGATTTGTGTGTCTCTGTGTGTGTGTGTCTCAGTGTGTGTCTGTGTGCGTGTCTGTTTCTTTGTGTGTTGATCTCTGTGTGTGTTTCTTTGTGTGTCTGTCTCTGTGTGTGTTTCTTTGTGTGTCGATCTCTGTGTGTGTTTCTTTGTGTGTCGATCTCTGTGTGTGTCTGTCTCCGTGTGTCCCGTTGTCCCCACGTAAAGGGTAACATGGTGTCCAAACTCCAGTGGGACCTCTACTCACGAACGTCTCTACATGAATTTTCAGGTTCCGACACGTCTCAACGGGAAAATATTTCCTCTTGTTCCGAAAGAAATTTCAGGATCCGAAAGGTAAAAATACGCTACCGCTGCTACTCGCAGCTCGCGGAGTTTAGCGAACGTAAACCTGCTTGTAGCTGCTCTGCCATTGGCTGTCGCCTAGCAACGTCGTGTCATCCCATTGGCTAGGAGGGACGTCAATATGTAGGCCTACAGGTGTGTCAGTGACGTCAGTCAGAGGCGGGGCCTCCCCTGCCGTCACGGAAAGAAGAAAAGAAAAAATAAATTCAATGGTCGTATTTTTCCAGTGATTTTATAAACTAATTATCAACTTAACTTCGCCGTTTTTATATTATATTTTAATTTTCACGTTTACGATTAAAATACTGAGAAGAGACGAGGCAGCGGACACAGCGCAAATATTGCGCAACACAGCGCAAATATTGCGCAACACAGCGCTGCCCCGCTCCATCCGGAGGCCCGGTTTGATTGTGCCTCCGGATGTAGCGGTGCACTTTAGTCTTCAATTCTTGCTTCTTTGATTGTTTGATTAAAAACCAAAACAAAAATCACAACATTTTTATTCAACATAATATATAATATTAAGATCATAATATGATGGAGGATTATATTCAGAAACTAAAACAATGTTCAACTTTGGAATTCTGCTCAAAGGAGAATATAATAGCTCAAGGAAGACCGACGCCAGAGCTGAGAGATTTACTTCAGAGCACGGATGGGAAAAAGCGCTCCTTTAAAACAGACTGGTACTTGAGAAATGACTGGCTGTGTGGATGTCCACTAAGAAAGCGCCTTTTCTGTTTTTCCTGCCTACTTTTCTCACCCAGCCGTGATAGTGTCTGGACTCAGTCAGGATATTGCCACCTTAAGAATTTACAGCGGGGCATCAGCAGACATGAGCAGTCCACCACTCACATTCAAAGCCAGATGGCACTGAAAACATTTGGGACATCCCGGATTGACTTGGCTTTGGATGAACACAAAGACTCAACATCAGCATCCACAATGCTAAGGTTAGGGAGAACCCAGAGATTTGAAAAGATCTCATTAATGCCACCTGCTTCCTCGCCAAACAGCAGCTAGCATTTTGTGGAAATGATGAAAGTCCAGGCTCTGCCAATCGTGGCAACGATGTTGAGCTGTTACATGCTTTTGCTGAGAAAGATGACAGGCTAGCTAGACATTTGGACACATCCACTGGATTTTCTGGTTTGTCAAATAGAATACAGAACGATTTCATGGAAGCAGTCGCGGACGTCATCAGAAATGACATTCAGAATGAGATCTTTGCAGCCCCGTTTGTTGCTGTCCAAGTGGACGAGACCACAGATGTCACAAACCAAGCTCACATGTCTGTTATATTGCGCTATGTGGCTAAAACTGAAGCAGATTGTGAGGTGAAGGAGGCCTTTTTGGGCTTTGATGATGTGAGTGAGGACAGACGCGCTCCTGCCATTGCTGAGTGTGTCCTGGGAGTGTTGGAGAAGTATGACTGTGTTGAAAAGCTTGTAGCTCAGACCTATGATGGAGCAGCTGGAATGGCCTCAGAGCTTAATGGAGTGAAGCTAAAATGAAAGAGAAACTACCTGAAGCCATGTTTACACACTCTTTTGCACACAAGCTGAATTTGGTGCTATTGCATTCAGCCAAGTGCATGCCCATGTGTCACGTGTTTTTCAAAGCAGCTGAGGGACTAGCATCATTTTTCAGCAAATCCACAAAGCGCACTCACTTGCTGGATGATGTTGTCAAGCGCCGTTTACCACGAGCAGCGCCTACAAGATGGAGCTCCAAATGGAGGCTGGTGCAGACAATAAGTATGCACCACATTGACCTGTGCGCTTTATTTGAGATCATTTTAGAAAATCCAGATAGGTGGGATAATGACACCCTGATGATGGCATACGAACGGTGGTTGTCAAAAGCATCAACTTGTTTTCTCCTGATGGCATATGAGGACATTTGAATGAAACTGATGCACTTTTTAGAGTGCTGCAAAACAAAGTGATGGACATTGAAATTTGTCTTACACGCATTCACGACACTGTTGCATCTCTGGAGCGCATGACAAATGAGTTTGACAGTTTCTATGTCAAATTTGAGAATAGATGTAGCGAATTTGGCCTGACAGAGAGTGGAGCCAGAGAGGAGATTAAAAGTGACAGAAAACTAGTGTTCTGTAATATTCTGGACAACATTAGCTGTCAAATGAAGGCTAGGTTGGATCATTTTGGCCAGCTGGCTTTCCTTGGTTTGGTGGACTGCACAAGATTCAGGGAAATGTCATTGTGCTTTGATGACACCAAACTGCAGAGCCTGTCAAAATATGACTCATTTTTTGACTTTGTGAAATTGAAGGCGGATCTCGTTGGACTATATATTTCACAAACAGTGAGAAATGAATGGAAATCTCCTGGACAGCTTCTCACTTTTTTGGCCCAAAAGGATCTCATTGAAACTGTTCCCGAGGCAACAAAGTTGCTCATGCTCGTGCTCACGGTTCCAGCTACTACAGCGTCAGTGGAGAGGTCGTTTTCAGAGCTGAAAAGACCGAAAACTTACAGTCGGGACAGGACTGACCAAGGACGTCTGTCCTCTCTGGCACTGATCTCCATCAGACAGACAGACTTTAAAACTCAAGGCACAAAAGGCAGACTTCTACAAGCAGGTCATGGATGCGTTGGTTCAGAAGGAACGGCGCATGGACTTCATTTATAAGTAAAGGTGAGACCGTGATGACATTTTGAAATGAAAGGTGCTTTTTGTGTGCTACTTGTGAACACGCTGCTCTGGAGGGCTCATATGATGTTTGTGAATCTGACTGATGACGTCAGTGCCTCCCCAGACATCAACCTCACCACACGTCACTGAGGTGTGTGTATTCCAGCGTCGTCTTTGTTTAACTTTTATTCGCTATGGACCCCAGGAAAGTGATGGAGAGAAGTGAAAAAGAAGAAAAGAAGAAGAGAGCTTTTTTGTCCGTACAAACGAAGCAAGAAATAATAGAAAAGCATGAAAAAGGGATGCGTTTGGTTGATCTCATCAAAGAATACGGCCGTAATACATCGACGATAACACGGTATTAAAACAACGTTCGTTGCTAGTAATGACGGCTATTGTAAGATTAGCCTGTACTAAAGTTCATTTTGTTCCTGGAGAAGCCTTGCACTGAATTCATACATTTATTATGCGGTAATCTAACTGTAACAATTATTTGTTACATGTTTTGATGCATTTTTATGATTTATATAAAAACTATGTCCGAATTTTTGGGGGCTTGGAACGGATTAGGGCATTTACATGGAAAACGTGTCTCTACTTACGTAATTTTCAGGTTGTGAAACAACTTCTGGAACCAATTAATTTCGTAAGTAGAGGTCCCACTGTATGAGGATATTACTCTTTCAATCTCTCAATTTTTTTCCCTCTTTTTGTTATTTTTATTTCCCAAGTGCTGTGAGCAGGTAATAAACCTGAAATCAGGAAATGCAAGGTTTCACTCATGTGCATTATCAGCACAACTTTCCAGCATTTACATACACATTGCAATATTAAACAGCATTACGCCAGATGTTTGAAAACACAACTAATTCATTTTGTATCCTGATAGGGCATAAAGTTCAATAGCATGATGTCAGTGGACAAATGCATTTAAATACTTCACACATATTATGCATCATATTCAAATATCAAACATCAAATATCAGCAGCAAATGAAATCTTGAAACACATTAATAACATTCAAAGTAGCAAATCCCAAGCATTTATGTATGTCTCAAAGGCAAATCTGATATAGCCCAGCAGCAGTCCCAATAGCCGATGTCTCTGCAAAGGAAATACAGCTGGACTACAGCTCCCACAAACCACTGAGCAAACCAGGAAGTAGACATCCTTGCTACAAGCTGGACAAACAATCAAACATTCCAAAGCAAGGGAGAACACAATCTGAACTAACATTTAAAGCTTCAGAAAGACAGTCAAACACCAAATCCATTTTATCCCTGAGAGAAAATAATGAAAGAGAAATGAAAGAGAAGAATTCAAGAAATAATGAAGGAAAATTAAAGATGAAATAGGAGAATTCCACAAAACACAACAGTGTGTGTCTGTCTCTGTGTGTGTCTCTGTGTGTGTCTCTGTGTGTGTCTGTCTGTCTCTGTGTGTGTCTGTCTCTGTGTGTCTGTCTCTGTGTGTCTGTCTCTGTGTGTCTGTCTCTGTGTGTGTCTGTCTCTGTCTGTGTGTCTGTCTGTGTGACTGTCTCTGTGTGTGTCTGTCTGTGTGACTGTCTCTGTGTGTGTCTGTGTGTCTGTCTCTGTGTGTGTCTGTCTCTGTGTGTCTGTCTCTGTGTGTGTCTGTGTGTGTGTCTGTCTATATGTGTCTGTCGCTGTGTGTGTCTGTCTCTGTGTGTCTGTCTCTGGGTGTGTCTGTCTCTGTGTGTGTCTCTGTGTGTGTGTGTCTGTGTGTGTGTGTGTCTGTGTGTGTGTCTGTCTCTGTGTGTCTGTCTCTGTGTGTGTCTCTGTGTGTCTGTCTGTGTGTGTGTCAATCTGTGTGTGTCTTTGTGTGTGTCTGTCACTCTGTGTCTGTCTCGTTGTGTGTCTGTGTGTCTCTCTGTGTATCTGTGTGTTTCTGTGTGTATGTCTCTGTGTGTGTGTGTCTTCTTGTGTGTCTCTGTGTGTGTCTGTCTCTGTGTGTGTCTGTCGCTGTGTGTGACTGTCTCTTTGTGTGTCTCTGTGTGCGTCTGTCTCTCTGTGTGTCTGTCTCTGTGTCTGTCTATGTGTGACTCCTGTGTGTTTTTGTTTGTGTGTGTGTCTCTGTCTGTGTGTGTCTCTGTGTGTGTTTCTCTCTGTGTGTGTTTCTGTGTGTGTTTCTGTATGTTTCTCTCTCTCACTGTGTCTCTGTGTGTTTGTGTGTCTCTCTGTGTGTGTGGCTGTGTGTTTGTGTCTGTGTGTGTGTGTCTGTCTCTTATGTGTGTGTGTGTCTGTCTATGTGTCTTTCTGTGTCTCTTTCTGTCTGTGTCTCTGGGTGTCTGTGTATATGTCTGTGTGTGTCTGTGTATGTGTCTGTGTGTGTGTCTCTGTGCGTGTCTCTATGTGTGTCTCTATGTGTATCTCTGTGTATGTGTTTCTGTGTGTCCCTGTGCTTGTGTGTTTGTGTCTCTGTGTGTGTCTGTGTGTGTGTGTGTGTCTATGTGTGTCTCTGTGTGTGTCTGTGTGTGTGTCTGTGTGTGTGTCTATGTTTGTGTCTGTGTTTGTCTCTGTGTGTGTCTGTGTTTGTCTCTGTGTGTGTCTGTGTGTATGTCTGTGTGTCTATCTGTGTGTGTGTCTGTGTGTGTGTCTGTGTGTGTGTGTCTGTGTGTGTCTATATCCGTGTGTCTCTGTGTGTGTCTCTGTCTGTGTGTGTCTGTGTCTGTATATGTTTCTCTGTGTCCCTGTGTGTGTGTGTCTCTGTGCATCTCTCTGTGTGCGTCTCTGTGTCTGTGTCTGTATATGTTTCTCTGTGTCCCTGTGTGTGTGAGTGTTTGTGTCTCTGTGTGTGTCTCTGTGTGTGTGTCTTTATGTGTGTGTCTCTGTGTGTGTCTCTGTTTGTATCTCTGTGTCTGTTTCTCTGTGTGTCTGTGTCTGTGTGTGTCTCTGTCTTTCTCTGTGTCTGTCTGTGTGTCTGTCTGTGTGTGTGTCTGTGTGTGTGTGTGTCTCTCTGTGTGTCTCTGTGTGTGTCTCTGTGTGTGTCTCTGTCTTTGTGAGTGTGCGTCTCTGTGTGTGTCTCTCTGTGTGTCTCTGTGTGTGTCTCTGTGTGTGTCTCTGTGTGTGTCTCTGTGTGTGTCTGTGTGTGTGTGTCTGTGTGTGTGTGTCTCTGTGTGTGTCTTGTCTGATATTGACTGAAGCGGCTGCAGCCATTTATTTTAATGTGCTGACGATTGTTGATAGTTTATATTTAAAATAGTTAAACATGTGAATTATAATCACATGTGTTCAGTTTTTGGTTTACACTTACACACAAACCTGCCTGAAATCATGTTGATTTAATAAACGCTTGAAAAAAACTACACTTTGTTTAAAAAGACAAGAAAATAAGTGATTGTGTGTGAGCTCAGACAAAAACAATAAAAAGGGTTTTAATGTTAAATGAATGACAGACAGACTGTAGAGATACAGGAACTGACCTGAGAGTCTGCAGTTTACAGTTTGGACTCTCCAGTCCAGAAGAGAGCAGCTTTACTCCTGAATCATGCAGCTTGTTCTCACCCAGTTCCAGTTGTCTCAGATGGGAGGGGTTGGACTTCAGAGCTGAGGCCAGATAATCACAGCTGATCTCTGATAAACTGCAGCTCCACAATCTAAAGAAGAATAAATGAAAGATGAGACGGTGTCACAATAGATGAAAGGATCAAGTGGAAATCACACATAAAACATGTAGAGAACAAATGATCCAGAAGCATGTCAGTGTTCTATATGATTCTATTCTATATGATTCTATCAGGTGTGTGTCCCTTCAACAGTGGAGCTAACAGTGTGTATCACCAAGGTGCTGATAGTGACACTGTCACCTATTCACAAGCCCATGGCCCTCACAGTGTTCTGCTTGATCACAGAACAACACCATCATTAAGCTTGTGTTGATTTATGTTCTATCCTGATGTTTTTGGAGCTCAGCCTATCCACACAGGCTGATTCTACCTGATAACCTGCAGCGTCTCAATCTGGACAAAGAAATAATACATTTGATTGACCTCATTTACAATCATACATGTTCACATCTGTAGAGTGTCTGTAACTTGTTAACATGAGTTTTACCATTTGTTCCGGTCTTCTATTAGGAGTTAGGCATGGTGGACTCATTTATTAATGGTAACACACATTAGGGACGTTTTACGACGGGATGCGTTTGTTTAGATAGTGGGGTCTCAGGAACCAGCAAAGTGGTGGGTGGTAAATTATCCATTAGAAAGCGGGACATCACGCTGGGGGTGGTAAGATCTACTTTCAGGGAGAAGATGAACTCTTCAACTGGCCATCGGGGGAGACGCTGGGGAAGAGGGATGGACACCAACATCAACCAGGATTGGAGGAAGAGGACGAGATCATCGAACCAAGAGAACCGGATTGGACTACAAAGACATTTACATTTATTTACATCTGTGTTGTGTAAAAGACTGGGTCGAGGGATAGTTAGGTAGTCAGACTTCATGCCCTGACGATAACTCTGTTATTCTAGGGATATGAACTGGCCCGGAGCTCTGTAATATTTGTATCTTGAATTGGTTCTATTGTCAAATACATTTTGAAATTGGCAGTTATTTTCTCGAGATCTTCATTTAACGAACATGCGGATTAGCAAATGGTAGGCTGGAGCTACTGCAATCCAACAATTTGGTGACCCCGACGTGATGAAGACTGAGAAATCATCTGAGGCAAAGAACTGAACGACGGTCACTTCAGAGGACAACTGATGACAAAGGGTACCCTAATAAGAAGGTAAGCAGGCGCCTGTTTAATCAAAGCTCTGCACATTGGCAATTTCCAAAAGATTTGTCGTCACTGTCAAGTGAGGTGTCCTAGTTATAAATTCCAGATACAAATATAGTAGTTAGTGAAAAGACGTCAGAAGAAAAGTACGGTTAGAGTCCGTCAGTAAAAAGTACGGTTAGAGTCCGTCAGTAGAAAGTACGGTTAGAGTCCGGCAGTAGAAAAAAGGTAACGGTTAGAGGCCGTCGATAAAAAAACTTACGGTTAGAAGCCGTAAAAAGGAAACGGTTGGACGCCGTTGATAAAAAAATTTTACGGTTAGAGGCCGTAAAAAGGTAACGGTTAGAGGCCGTCGATAAACGAGTAACGGTTGGAGGCCGTCAATAAACGAGTTACGGTTAGAGGCCGTCAATAAATAAGTAAATTGAACGAGTAGAGTCCGTTAATACGGTTATAGTCGGTAAAATTGGAGTTGTTAGAGTAAACGAGAAATAGTATTGTGTTGTATTGTGTATGGTGTATTGTATATAAGAAAGAGTATATTAAAAAAAAAAAAAAAAAAAAAAAAAAAAATTTAATTAATAAAAAATTATTAAGTAAATAAAATATAAAATTGGGTTGGGGCTCGGAGCGCAGTTGACGGGACGGACACTCCCGACGCCCGAGCTTGTGTTTTGTGTGGGTTGGAAAAGTGCTAGAGTGAACGTGAATTAAAAGGCTCTTTGTCCTTGGGAATTAACCCCCAGAGTGGAACCGGATCAACGGAGTTGATCTAGAAGCTTGTTTCACTGAGGCACTGAGTTGACCGTCGGAGTCATTCACATTCAATCTCACTTGGGAGTACAGCTAAAGATGGAACTGGAATGTGGAGAAGCGTGTTGGGATCAGGGAGAAAGTTCTCCCTATCCTCGGTCTGTGGAGGAACAGTGGAAGTGGACTCTTGATCAGGTTGTGAGTGGCATGAAAAAAGAGGACAGGGAAAGAGAATTAGACGCAATAAAAAAGTTGTGGAAGGAAGCTCAGAAGAAAAAGAAACTTCCCCCTCCAGGGGTGAAGGTTAATTTGGCTGAGAAATTGTGTAAGTGGGAATCGGAAATTTATACTAAATTACAGGATCATCTTGAAAATCCCAAATCAGGTTTTATAGCAGGAAAATCATGGAAAAAACAGGGTAAGGAGTTAGAAGAGAAGCGTAGAAGGATACATCTGGTGGCTGTGGCATGTGCAGCAGTGCACAACTGCAGATCTAGGGGGGTTACACGGGTGCCTAATGTTGAGAAGCCTCCATTAGAAGATCCAAATCATAAATTGACACTTAACAGTAATCTTTACCCATCATTACCAAATACTTCTTCCCCACCCCCATATCAATTGCCAGTTTTGACTATTAATAGTGGTCAAGTAGATGTGGACAAGGATGAACAACTGCAGGAATTGCGTGAGACAGTGTGGGAACTTAGGAGACAGGTAAGTAGTATTAAGAAGGGACAAGAAGAGGTTGGAGACAAGTCAGGAGGAAATGAATGTAGAGAGGAAGGTCAAGTGGTTCGCCCTAAAAGCTCCCAACAAACCATATTAAAAAAACAGGATATTCAAAAATCTACATCAAATATCTTCAAAACATCAAGGAATCAAACAAAACCAGTTAGGAGAATTGATCCCTCAGGAGGATTTGATAGGGCTGAGCGCAGGGAGCAGATAGGAATACACATACGGAGTAGGGGGCCGGTTTCAGGAATGCTGCAGTTCCAGGCCCCTCTGATACAGAAAAGAGGAGGACAGGAACCAGTATATGTTCCATTTGCTATCACTGATATTAATTGTTTAGTGGATAAGATGCCCCCACCCTCAGAAGGAGGCGGCAAGTGGATGTCTAGCCTTTTTAGTTTAACACAGAGCATGCAGCTGGCGATGGGAGACTTTAGAGGAATTTTAGGGAGACAAGTGTCTCTCTGGGATTTAGATAAGGTTGAGATAGCAGCAGGCATAAAAGACAGACCTAATGCTGCACGTTTTGGGCCTTGTGCAACCAGGGTTGGTGAAGCTATGAGACAGATATTTCCAATATCTCCAGGGGCAATGCAGAACCTAAGATTTAAATGGGAGGAAAAAGAGTCAGCACATGGGTTCCTTACGAAGTGTAAAGAGGAATGGATGTGTGCCACAGGATGCCATCCTGGCTCAGATAATCTACACACTACTTTGTTCCGTCAGGCAATAATTATAGGACTTCCAAAATCAGTTAAAGAAGCCATGGAAGGAAATCCTGACCTTCCAGGCAGTACAGCAGAAGTCTGGGAGAGGCATCTTTCTCATCACATAAGTATATTTAAAGCTAAGCAACAGGGAAAGAAAGAGGAGGTGGTGACAGCGCAGGTACAGCTCCTAAAAATGCAGTTAGATGAGGCACGGGAAAAACTTAATGAATGAAAGCTACAGATTGGACATCGACTTAGATTCCTGGCTGGTTACATTCTCTTTCAGAAAAGAGTTATAAAATAATGCACACAATCACTAATTCAGTCATTTTACAACATCGACAAATTCAGAGGTTTCATGGAAGAGAAAAGATTGATCATTCAGATAGTGCACAAATTTTAAATTCACTTCCGGAAACTTTGTGGTCCTCAGGCCCGACAGATGTGGGGCTGTGTCCTACAATTGACCCTGTATCATTTAGAGTTTCGGATGACACTCCTATCTGGCAGAGTCAATATAAACACAGACCACCTGCTGAGGAAGGCATTGAAGACACAATAGAAGGGCTGTTAACCTCTGGGGTTCTTGAGCGTTCCACTTCAGCATGGAATACTCCTATTTTGCCAGTTGAGAAGCAGGAGAAAGGTAAATATAGGATGGCTCATGATTTGAGGCAAATTAATTCTATTGTAACAACACCCACAGTGCCAGTTCCTAACCCTTATACTCTTAAACAGGCACTCACCACAGCCGCACATTTAGCAGTTCCGGATTATACGGATACTTTCTTTTGGATGTTTCTGAAGGAGAACATACAGTAAATGGTGTTCTCTTTCAGAAAAAGGGGGTGAAAGGAAAGTATTAGGATATTCAAGTATAATACTGAAGCAGGTAGCAGAGGTAGTAAAACTTTTACAGAAAACAGCACATTTAGTGATGGGTCACGCTTTGACAGTTCTTATAACACATAGTGTGGTAGCACTGGTTAGTTCAGCAGTATTCACCATGACTTTACTTAAACAGACTAGGATGGATAGGATTTTAACGGCACCACACATAACATACACACATGAATAGATTAACATGGCAGATGGTATGGGAGAGGGTGAACCACATAGATGTAAGGAGAAAGTGAAGAGAAATGGATGTTAGAGTGGATATTAGAAAGTCGGGAGAAGGTTTTGAGGAAGTGGAAACAGGAAAGATAATAGGTAAGTTGGCACAACTTGCAGAGTTGTTGAAGGCAGTTATCAGGGCATTGGAAATATCTAAGGGAAAGAGAGTCACTATCTACACAGATTCGGCATATGTAGTGGGAGCCATACAGTTAGAACTTTGTCAATGGTTGCGGACGGGGTTTAACACAGCATCAGGCTCTCCTATAAGACATGAACCAGAGATGAGGCATGTGGTACAGGCACTCATGGAACCAGAGGAGGTTGCAGTTGTAAAATGCAAAGATCACAGCAGGGAGGATTCTTCAGAAGGAAAAGGTAATGAGGCGAAGAGCAAAGAAGGTGGCAGGTTAAACCAAATTACAATTTGTTGTTAGGAGATAAGACAGTTCATGAGATCCTTCCAAGATACAACAGGGAGAGATTGGGTTGTGATCAAGAGGAAGCTTCTCCATATGAAAAGAGTTTGGAAGGAAAAGGGGGGGCTGTGAAGTCGAAGGCATTTGGCGGGGCCCAGACGGAAGACCTGTTTTCCCGCCAGGTCTGGTAGATGCCGTTCTGGAAGAGGCCCACGGCCTGACACACTGAGGGAATACCACATCATGGATAGGGTTAATGGGTTCTGATACCTCTTGGTGGTGGTGGATGCATACACCGGCTGCCCAGAGGCGGTTCCCATAAAATTAGAAGATGCAAAAAGCGTTATTGAATTTGGATTAATTAATATGGTGGTTTCCCCAAAACAAATTAGGTCTGACAATGGAACGCATTTCAGGAACAGAGACTTACAAGAAGTAGAAAAGGCACTAGGCTTTAAACAGGCATTTGGCATCGTCTATCATCCACAATCACACCAAAAGGTAGAAAGAATGAATCAGACACTGAAGAGCAAAATTGGCAAGATATGTGCTCACAGTGGAATGAAGTGGACACAGGCGCTTCCAATAGCCCTGATGTCAGTAAGGAGCTCAGTTAGCTCCCGGACAGGATGCACCCCCTATGAGCTCAAGAGGGGTGTCTCCTTTCTGGGACCAGGAGCGGAAAATCCATTGGCCAATCCATCATCATTTCTGAGATATAAGCCATATTTTGATTAACTAAAAGCGACCCTCTCAGTTTTCTCCCAACAGGTCAACTCTATAAGTACATCGGCGGAGGACTCAGGAATTCCACACACAGTGGAGTGGGTCCTTCTGAGAGCCCAGGTGGACTGGTCCATTCGAAGTGACAGAGCGGACCTCACATGCTGTCCGTCTGAAAGGAAAAAGGTGACTTCTGGTATCACTGGACTCAGTGTACCTCAGCAGATAACCCACAGAGAACCCTTGGACAGATCCGGGAACATCTAAAGGAGACGGCACAATGATTAAGATTGTGATTTTGTGTGCGTTGTGGGCAGGATCTCGAGGTAAAAAGGGGGAGATCTGCCTGGGTTACACAGGGGTGATCCTTGATTACATCAAAGGGAGTGATACCACATTTCAGTGTGACCTGTGTGAGGTCGTAGGGAGCTGTAAGTAAGTTGTTAGTGTTGGCCTAGCGTAGGCTAGGCCAAAAGGGGGAATTGTAGAGTGTCACTAACAACTGTTGTTTTAGGGATATGAACTGGCCCGGAGCTCTGTAATATTTGTATCTTGAATTGGCTCTATTGTCAAATACATTTTGAAATTGGCAGTTATTTTCTCGAGATCTTCATTTAACGAACACGCGGATTAGCAAATAGTAGGCTAGAGCTACTGCAATCCAACACAGGGATGGGCAATTAATTTTTAAGAGGGGCCACATGAGAAACCTGAATTGTGCTAGAGGGCCACCAACCTTCTTCCATTGCAAAATGCTCTAAATTAAATATTTTGAATAGCTGGTACTGATAATCAGAAGAATAAAGCACTCTGTAAATATTTATATGAGGTTATGTTAAATTGTGGTGTGTAGGTCAAATAAGAATAAAGCTGTCAGTAAGCTTTTCAAAATAAAATGTCAAATTTCAAAATAAAAGTTAAAAAAAGACAGATGTTTGATTTATGTTGTTTATGACTGGCCTCACCCGGGCTGGATAGGTACGTACAAAGGGCCGCATGTGGCCCGCGGGCCATAGTTTGCCCAGGTCTGTACTAAAGCATTGATGTAATGTGTGTCAACCTCATAGCACAGTAAGAACACACACATACATGTACAACACGACTTATTAACAGATTTGTACTCAGGACTATGTTTCTGTAGTGGACACTATGTTGTGTTATTTATAGGTTGCCATGACAACAAGAGCTACGATTACGATATTGCCTTTATTTGTTTAATGACACGGTTGGTTGGAACAGTGGCAAAGTGTATTTTGAGACGTTAATTTTATGTGTAAAATTTATATGCAAAGTTTAAAAAGAAAATAAGTTATGTGATTGCATGATCCGGAAGTGGACGTGACCGGTAGCGCCATCTATCGGGGGAATGTGGGGGTTGCAGGAAAGGGGGACACGAACGAGGTTTTTACGATAATTTGGACGAGTTCGGCGGGCCGGATTGAGAAGCCTAACGGGCCGTACGTGGCCCGCGGGCCGTAGTTTGCCCACGTCTGCCCTAGATCTACCACACCCTAGATCTACCACACCCTAGATCTACCGCACCCTAGATCTAGTTCTGACTTATGGTGTTGAGGTAGAACATGTGTCAGTGTTCCCTCAGAACCCACTCCTGTCAGATCATTCTTTGATCACTTTCACATTCATGATTAAGGATTCTTCTATGCTCAGAACAAAGTCTTACTATAGCAGATGTCTTTCAGATAATGCTGTAGCTAAGTTTAAGGAAGTGATCCCTGTGCTAATCCCAGGACCACCGTGTGTTTCCCCAGGGATCATTATAATCTTAGCCCTGCTGAGGTTGACTCTATTGCTGAAGGTGCAGCAACCTTACTGAGAATCACACTTGATTCTGTTGCCCCCCTGAAAAAGAAAACAGTAAATCAGAGGAGGTGTGCCCCCTGGTATAATTCACATATCAGGACCCTCAAGCAGAAAGTGTGAAGATTAGAAAGAAAGTGGCATTCCTGTAACATGGACAGCTATCATGTAGCCTGGAAAGACTGTCTATTAGTTTATAAAAAGGCCCTCCTTGAGGCTAGAACAGCTTATTTTTCTTCTTTAATTGAAGAAAACAATAATAACCCCAGGTTTCTTTTCAGCACCATGGCCAAACTAACCAAGAGTCAGTGTTTTAGACCCACGTATCCCTTCTTCCCTTAGTGGTGAAGACTTCATGAGCTTCTTCACTCATAAAGTTCTAGCTATTAGAGGGAAAGCTAAGCAGGCCATCCCAACATCTGGGACCATCACCAGATGTGCTGACTGTGGGAGACAGGGTCTTCAACGAGCCCTTAAACTCCTTCAGCCCTATATATTTTTCTGAGGCATCTTCACTAATTCAGAAATCCAAGACCACCACATGTCTTTTAGATCCCATCCCAACACATCTGTTGAAGGATGTTCTACCATTGATAGGCAGTCCTATCCTGGACCAGATCAATGGTTCCTTAGTGACAGGTTATGTACCCCGGTCCTACAAGGTGGCAGTGATTAAGCCGTTGCTTAAAAAACCATCACTGGATCCTGATGTGTTAGCAAATTATAGGCCGATATCCAACCTTCCTTTTATTTCTAAAATTCTTGAGAAGGTGGTGGTGACTCAGTTACTGGAGCACCTACAGAGGAACAGCCTGTTTGAGATGTTTCAGTCAGGCTTTAGAGCTCACCACAGCACAGAAACAGCACTTCTTAAAGTTACCAATGATCTTCTCATAGCTTCAGATCATGGACTGGTCTCTATGCTGGTTCTGCTGGACCTCAGTGCTGCTTTTGATACAGTTGATCACAGCATCCTGTTACAGAGACTGGAACATGTGGTTGGGATTAAAGGGACAGCACTAGACTGGTTTAGATCATATTTATCTGATAGATACCAGTTTGCTCATGTCCATGGTGTTCCCTCTTCATACAGTAGGGTTAGCCACGGAGTCCCTCAAGGTTCTGTACTTGGACCAATCCTCTTCACCCTGTACATGCTTCCCTTAGGGAACATTATTCAGCAGCATGGGATAAATTTTCATTGTTATGCTGATGACACTCAGCTTTATCTATCTATGAAACCAGAGGAGACATAGAAGTTAGTGAAGCTCCAGACCTGTCTTAAGGACATAAAGTCCTGGATGTCTTCAAATTTCCTTCTCCTCAACCCAGGAAAAACTGAGGTCATGGTGTTTGGTCCTGAACCTCTCAGGGATAGGTTAGATCACATTATCACTCTAGATGGTATCTCCTTAGAATCTAGTCTCTCTGTGAGGAATCTAGGAGTAACTTTTGATCAGAATCTCTCCTTAAACTCACACATCAAATTAGTCTGTAGAAGTGCCTTTTTTCACCTGAGGAACATTACAAAGATCAGGAAGTGTTGCAGCATGATGCTGAAAAGTTAGTCCATGCATTTGTTACCTCCAGGCTGGACTATTGTAATTCTTTACTATCAGGGTGCCCAAACAACTCTTTAAGAAGCCTCCAGGTGATCCAAAATGCTGCAGCCAGAGTTCTGACAGGTACTGACCAAAGAGATCACATAACTCCTGTACTGGCGTCTCTTCATTGGCTGCCCGTTAAATTCAGAATCATTTTTAAAACCCTCCTCTTGACCTACAAGGTCCTCAGAGGCCTAGCTCCATCCTACCTGGAGGAGCTAGTGATACCTTATCAGCCCAATAGACCGCTCCGCTCTCAGAACGCTGGTCTACTTGTGGTTCCCAGAGTCTTTGGGAGTAGATTGGGGGGCCGAGCATTTAGCTACCAGGCCCCCCTGCTATGGAACCAGCTCCCTGTCCAGGTACGGGAGGCTGACTCCATCTCTACTTTTAAGACCAGACTTAAAACCTACCTCTTTGATAAAGCTTATTGTTACTAACCTTGTAGTTCAGTTACTATCATAGATAGACTAATGATCACACTTAGGGGGTCGTCTAATCACTAAGTTAAGATACTAGTTATGCTGCTATAGGATCACTAGGTTAAGATACTAGTTATGCTGCTATAGGATCACTAGGTTAAGATACTAGTTATGCTGCTATAGGCCAAGGCTGAGGGTCCAGAAACATGATCACCTGACAGGCCTCTGTCACCACACTGGGTCATGGTTTGATTTCCTCTCCTCTCCTCTCCTCTCCTCTTGATCAAGCAGACTAGTGATGCTATTTCCTGTGTAGTTTTTCTGCCCCCCCCCCCTATTTATTTATTTACAGGTATCGCTGCCTTCGGAGCTGCATGACGACATCTGGCCCGCCGACCTGTTGTATATTGTATTTTTGTATCTTTGTGTGTGTATCTGTGTTCTGTGCCTCTCCTCTTCTCTTGTCTCGTCTCGTCTCCTCTCTCTCTACACATCTGTCCATCATCAGGAGGGTCCCCCTACATGAGCCTGGTCCTGCTCAAGGTTTCTTCCTGTTAAAGGGGAGTGTTTCCTTGCCACTGTTGCTTGTCTGGGGTTAGGTCCTGGGATCCTGGAAAGAGCCTTGAAACTATTTTGATTGAATAAGACGCTGTATAAATAAAGATTGAGATTAAAGATTGAGATTGACAGTGTGTGAGTGAGATTGTGTTTGTGAGGGTTTGTGTGTGAGAATGTATGAGTGTGCATGTTTGTGTGTGTGAGTGAGATTGTGTGCGAGGGTGTGCGTGTGTGTGAGTGTGTTCCTGTGACTGTGTGTGTGTCTGTGTGACTGTGTGTGGGAGTGTGACTGAGTGTGTGTCGGTGTGAGTGTGTGTGACTGAGTGTGTGCGTATAGTGGCGTGAGGGTTTGTGTGTGTGTGAATGTGTGTGTTTAGGTGTGTGTGTGTTTTTAGGTGTGTGTGTAGGTGTGAGGTTGTGTGCGTGAGTGTGTGTGTGTGTGTGTGTGTGTGAGTGTGACAGTGTGTGTGTTTCAGGGTGAGTGAAAGAGTGAGTGTGTGAGAGAGGATGTCTGAGTGTGTGTAGGTGAGTCAGTGTGTGTGAGTGTGTGTGTGTGTCTGTCTCTGTGTGTGTGTGTCTGTGTGTATGCGTGTCTCTGTGTGTGTGTCTGTCTCTGTGTGTGTGTCTGTGTGTGTGTGTGTGTGTGTGTCTGTCTGTGTGTGTGTGTCTCTGTGTGTGTGTGTGTGTTTGTGTCTCTGTCTGTGTGTGTCTCTGTCTGTGTGTGTGTTTCTGTCTGTGTGTGTTTCTGTCTGTGTGTGTCTCTGTCTGTGTGTGTGTCTGTGTGTGTGTATGTGTGTGTGTGCGCTTGTGTCTGTGTGTGTGTGTCTGTGTGTGTCTGTGTCTGTGTCTGTCTGTGTGTGTGACTGTGTGTCTGTGTGTGTGTGTTAAAGTACTCCCTTTCTTGTTTGTATTTGTATTCATGTCCTTTTTGTCGTGTCCTCTGGTGCTCAATAAAGTAACTTGTGATTCTGATCAGTCCTCTGAAGTGCTTCAAGAAAATAATGCTACATCAACATCAACTACATTCAGTCTTTTCTCTGGGGACCCTGGGACCTCTTCAAAGACCTATGGGGGTCCGTAGACCTGCTATTGACAACCATTGTTAAACTACTACAATAGTTTCTCTCTGTGGGCTAACAGACACCAGTTGTCACTCACAGCTGGACCAGTATGGGTTTGGACTGGTGGAACTGGTTTTAAATGAGCACCATTGTTACCTGGCTCCCCAGGTAGGTGAAACACTTTCAGGCTGGATTTCTCACTAAACTGGTTTGAGGAGTGTCTACATTGAAATGGTCTTATCTTCTTCAAACATGTTCACATTTCCATGTGTTAGACATCATTGGAAAGATTAGAAACTACACTTCCACAATCTGGAAATAACTCCAAATGTCCCTCAGGAGACTTGTTCCTGGTTTTTCTGTGGCTGGACACATGTATCATATATACTTAATGAACAATCATGAAACAGGAAAATACAGGAACTGACCTGAGAGTCTCCAGTTTACAGTTTGGACTCTCCAGTCCAGAACAGAGCAGCTTCACTCTTGAACCCTGCAGGTCGATGCTGATCAGGTCCAGTTGTGTCAGATGGGAGGGGTTGGACTTCAGAGCTGAGGCAACGACTTCACAGTGAGTCTCTGACATTCTGATGAACGTAAATCTGTGATGACCAAGAAAATGATTGTGTTGACATCATTCAACACTTAAATATAAACATATATTTGTCTTTTACATCAAAAGGAAAACAAAACCTGCAGCTTTACACCACAAACTTTACACTACAAACTAAAGAGACACAGTTCTGACATGAATTTCCCACCAGTAACTGTGAACACAGTGACCTTTGACCTTCATGAATGGAATCAAAAACCTTGTAGAGGACACTCCCAGAAGATCACCATTGTTCATTTCAGTGACCATTTACCTGAGGAGATCACTGCATGGCACTAAATGTGTCTTTACTGACTGTGAAACAGCCACTCATGTTTGTTGACTGACTGTTCAGTCATGGACAGTAATTCTGATCCACCACATGATTCAGCCTGATCTCCTGGACCTGTCAAAGTTCTCTTGATCTCTACATTGTAATCAACTCTTGGAGTTTGGCTGTTTGAAATCAGAAAGTGTCCCCAGCACAGTCCTGGAAGAACACACCTGAACTCATCCCCCTGACTTCCTTGGTGAGTGACATCATCTCCTCCCAGTTTGATGTGAACCATGGGGTGCTGGGAATTGTGGGGAGGAGGGGGCCCTGTCAGAGGACCTGAGACAGCAGCAGCTTCAGACCTGCTCTTTGTTCAGCAGCTGAATCTAAATGCTGCTGAGAGACAACTGCAGTGGACCAATCCGTGTTTCCACTCACAGGATCACAACACGTGTTGGGTGTGGCCGCTCTGACTCCAGAGAACAGGCGTCACATGATGAATCACTGTCAATCATATGGAAGATAGAAACTACACACACAAATGACTGAATGTGCTTTCAGCTCTTGAATTCTAAATATGCTTTGAAGAAAGAGGCAGCCGTCACATCTGGCCTCCACTCACACCTTCTGATGTTTGACATCTTTATGAATCCTTCAGCTGCAGCAGATCACAGGTACAAACAGTTATTGTGACATGTAACCATGTCTGCCATTCCACTGGATTCAACGGACTAAACCAGAGGTCAGCAACCCGTGTCTCCGGAGCCACGTGTGGCTCTTTCATCCTTCTGTTGTGGCTCCCTGTGACTTATAAAATAAATAACGAGTACCGTATTTCCCGCACTACAAGCGAACCTAAAAGCCTTTCATTTTCTCAAAAACCAACAGGGCTCCTTATAATCTGATGCGCCTCATATATGGATCAATATTAGTTACCGTATTTTCCGCACCATAAGGTGCACATCGACGGTGCTTTCTTTAATACGGTGCGCCGTGTGTGGACTTCCACAATCTGCTGTGCGCCTTTGCTAAGTGCACTACGGTAAAAGCCCCTCCCGGTTGATTGCGCAACACCGATGCTAGGTATGGTAGGTAAGAGCAGAGGTGTGCTGCTAATCACCTCCCCTGAAATGGCCCCGGTAATGTGACAAGAGTATGAATATTTTGTTGAATTAAATTGATGAAACTCACTGTTTTGTTTCTATTGTCATTTTGTTACTGTATGTTTTAGCATGCGTCTGATAATATGTTGGTTAATTACAGAAATAGACCACATAATTAATTCCCTATAAAACGGTGTGTAAAATACGGAATATAAACCCCAAAATAAAGTGAGTTTTCTGACTGTTTTGGTTCACTTAATGCACCTTATAACCCGGTGTGCCGGTGTTCTCTGCAGCAGCTCTTCATTTCATAAATGCAACATAGTCTAGTTTTTTGTACATATGATGACATCAGATATATGATGTCAAAATGGGTTGTGGCTCCGGGTGCTTTCTTTTCATTGGGAGACGGTCCCAAATGGCTCTTTGAGTAGAAAAGGTTGCCGACCCCTGGTCTAAACACACCAAGTGATGTTAAATGTAGATCAGGGCTTGGTGTTCTTCACCTCAATGTTACAAGTCTATTGACACACTTGACCTGCTTCAAATCTGGGCTAAACCGACGGCTGCTGACATTCTGCTCGTCTGAAACTTGGCTAAAGAAATCCATCCCAGACAAAGACGTTGCTGTTAAAGGTCACAGTGTTTCCGTGGTGACCGTCCCAGAAAAGGTGTTGGCATAGCAACATCTGTCAGTCAGAAAGTTCATCCCACTCTTCAATCATCTCTTTCCCTCAGTCAATCTGCATTTGTTGCTCTGAACTTGGAGCTTCTTCATGGCTCCTTTCTCACCATCGTAGGCTGCTCTAGAGCGCCCTCTGCTGGTAGTCACACTCTAGCATCATTCAATCAGCAGCTTTCCACTTTTGACTTCAATGACATTCTTCTCCCAGGAGATCTGAACTGGATTGGTTATCTCCTGTCTCTCAGAGGTTTAAATCTCTGTGATTCTTTTAACTCAACACAAATAGTTAACGGGTCAACACGCCCACACCTTAAATGTCCAGAGAAATCTTCTCTTCTTGATTTATTCTGAACTAATTCCCCTCATAAATACTCAGATATTTAAGGTATTTTTCTCAATCATCTGAGCCATCATTGTGTTATAGCTCCTGTCAGACCAGCTAAACTCCCCAAATTAAGGCCCCAGATTATTTTTAAACGGGATTAGAAGCATTTCTGTGAGCAGGGTTTCATCATGATTTATGGCACTTTGATTGGTCCAGGATCTGACTTTTGAATGATGTAGAGCTGGCCTGGAAGTCTTTTTCTGCTGCTTTGACTCTGATCATAAATAAACATGCCCCTCTCTGCTCATGTAGAGTGAAGGCTACAAACAATCCTTGGTTCTCCCCTGAACTGTCCAGGCTCCTTAAAGCCAGGGATGAGGCCTGGACTAAGGTCAGAACTTCTACATCCCAGGGTGACTGGCTGATATTCAAACAGCTCAGAAATCACTTTACTTCCCTCCTTAAAAAGGCTCAATCTGATTTTGATGTTGATTAAACTACCCAGAACTTCTACCATCCTCATAAGTTTAGGAAAGGAGTCAAATCTTCATTTGGGGATGAAACCAGAGGAATTTCCTGATGCAGGAATTCTATCTGATAAATCAGCCCCTCTTAATTGTTGGAATGAAGACTTTGTTTGTTCAGGACCTCTGTTGGAGTCCTCACATCCACATCAGTCTAATGTGCAGGGGCTTTGCCCTCAAGCAGCACCTATTCATGCTGTGGCTCCAGGATTTGATCTGACTCCTTGTGAAGGAGCCCAGGTCCATCTGGCTTTAAAGCAACTGGATCTAATAAATCTGCTGGAGCTGACAACCTGGAGCCTCTCTCTTTGAGCTCAGCTGCAGACTTCATAGCAGAACCTCTGTGTCATATTTTCATCTGACTCTTTCTGAAAATGAGATTCTGAGAATATGGAAGTGTGCTGATGTTCTTCCCTGCTGAAAGGTGCTGATCCCTCCGTAGTGAACAACTATGGGTCCATCTCTACGTTGTGTTCTCTCCACAGTTTTAGAAAAGTTGCTGGCTGAACAACCTCCATGTTTTTTGGATCATCTGGTCTCTCTGTCAACACCAGTCAGGTTGTAGCAAACAGGACAGCAGGAGAACTGCTGCTGTTAAAGTGCTGAAGGACATCATAGAATGTATATATACGCGTATACATCTGCCTGTACAAACAACATGATTGTACTGACAACCACTGCTGTGACACAATGCTGAGGCACTGTCACCGTTGTCTCTTGGTTTGTATCTGAGCTCCATCATTAAAAGAGATTTAGAGGAGATCCTTTTCTTCACTGATATAGAACTATATCCATCTAACATTGATACACATGTTAGAACTGTAAACATGCTCATGATGCTTTTACAGGGGCTTTATTACTAGATTCATACAACCTGTGGAATAGTAAAGTTTGATGCTCGATATCTTAATCACATCTGGACTTACACAGCCTTCCTGCAGTTCCTCACAGCTGGAATCAGTCTGAGTCGTCCCTCCTCTGATGTGTTGTACTTCTCCAGGTCCAGCTCATCCAGAACCTTCTCTGACATCTGCAGCAGGTAGGCCAGAGCAGAACAGTGGATCTCTGACAGTCTCTTCTTTGATTTCTTCCTTGAATTCAGGAACTGTTGGATCTCCTGATGGACTGAATCATCCTTCATCTCCATCAGACAGTGGAAGATGTTGATGCTTCTGTCTGGAGAGACTTCATCACTCTCCATCTTCTTCAGGTTGTTGATGACCCTCTGGATGGTTTCTGGATGGTTGTCTGTCTGGTTCAACAGTCCTCTCAAGATTCTCTGATTGGACTCCAGAGAGAGACCATGAAGGAAGCGGACAAACAGGTCCAGGTGTCCATTTGGACTCTTGAGGGATTTCATCATGGCTCCAAGGAGAAAGTCTTCTACAAGTTGGATTGGACCATAAGATCTAAACAACCTTGAAAAGAGGAAACCTATCTTTGAGTCACTGAGGAAAGACTCTATAACCTTCCTCTTCTTCTTGGTGTAACAGTGGAACATGTAGACTGCAGCCAGAAACTCCTGAATGCTCAGATGAACAAAGCAGTAGACTGATTTCTGGAAGATCACACTCTCTCTTCTGAAGATCTCTGTACAAACTCCTGAGTACACTGACACCTCTGAGACGTCCAGTCCACATCGCTCCAGGTCTCCTGGGTAGAAAACGATGTTTCCATTCTCCAGATGTTCAAACGCCAGCTGGCCCAACTTCAGCAGGACTTCTTTGTCAGCCTCAGTCAGTTTCTCTGGTCTTTGGTGTCCTTCATACTTCTGCTTCTTCCTCTTTGTCAGAACCATCAGGAAGTGTGAGTACAGGTCAGTCAGGGTCTTGGGCAGCTCTCCTCTCTGGTAGGTGGTCAACATGTCCTCCAGAACTGTAGCAGAGATCCAGCAGAAGACCGGGATCAGACACATGATGTGGAGGCTCCTGGACGCCTTGATGTGGGAGATGATTCTGTTGGACAGATCTTCATCACTGAACCTCCTCCTGAAGTACTCCTCCTTCTGGGAGTCAGTGAAGCCTCGTACTTCTGTCATCCTGTCAACACACCCTGGAGGAATCTGATTGGCTGCTGCAGGTCTGGAGGTGATCCAGATGAGAGCTGAGGGAAGCAGCTTCCCCTGGATGAGGTTCCTCAGGAGCACGTTGACTGATGACACCTGTGTGACATCAGAGATGACCTGCTTGTTGTTGAAATCCAGTGAAAGTCTGCTTTCATCCAGACCATCAAAGATGAACAGAAGTTTACAGACAGTCAGATCTTCTGCTCTGATCTTCCGTAATGTTGGATGGAAACCATGAAGCAGTGTGAGAAGACTGAACTGCTCATGTTTGATCAAGTTCAGCTCCCTGAATGAGAGCAGGAGCACCAGACTGATGTCTTGGTTCTCCAAACCCTCTGCCCAGTCCAGACTGAACTTCTGCACTGAGAAGGTTTTTCCAACACCAGCGACACCGTTTGTCAGAACCACTCTGATCTTCTCCTGTTGGTCACAGAAGGCTTTGAAGATGTGCTGGCATTTCATTGGAGTGTCATGGAGGCTCTTGTTGGAGGTCCTCTCCATCTGTCTGACCTCATGTTGTGTGTTCACCTCCTCACTTTGTCCTTCAGTGATGTAGAGCTCAGTGTAGATCTTGTTCAGCAGGGTTCCTCTTCCTGCTTCATTAGTTCCTTCAGTCACACATTCACATCTTCTCTTCACACTGATCTTATGTTCTTCTAAAACCTGCTGCAGTTCACTGACTAAAACCAGAGAGAAGAAAGAAAACACATTATTCCCATCTCTTCTAAAGTCATCAACACAGCTACAAATTCATGACGTCACATGTTGAATTTTCCAGTCAACAATTTTACTTTGTCCAGTCTTCATTTCAGCATCTCTCTGCAGTCTGTCAGAGTGTTCACAAGAGGACTCTCCTGGTGGAGCACACTGGTCCCAGTATGGGGACATGGACTCCTTCCTGTCACTGGGAAACATTTGGTATTGATTTAGAGGTCATTCTTCTGAAAATGACATGATCATGACTGAGTTTAAGAGAATATTCTTCTGTCTGAATTCATCTTTCAGTCTAAAGAACATGATCCTTTTTCCTCTTTTCAATCAGCATTATCCACATATGACTGTATCTGATCTATATTCAGGCTCTGGGTTTCTGGAGAGAACTGAGACACAACTACCATTGGAACACATGCTGTTAAATAAAGTTCAGTACAACTGAGATGAAGAATCATTTAAGATTTAAAATGAAATGTTGAACATGAAGGTCCAGCAAGGAGAACTTGTAGAATCCAGATGTGATCAATCTAAAATGAGGTGACCACTGTGGACATCAGCTTGTAATAAACCTGTAGTTTAAGAGGTGAATAAAACATCTCCAGATGGAAACTCCCACCCTGCTGATGCTCATGTGACTAACAGTTGTCATCTAGAAACACTAAATCAGTTTTCTTACTTTGGCTTTGAAGGTCCAGCTTCAGCTCTGAAGTCTAAAGGTCTGTTTTTGGACCGGTCACTCTTCATGGACACACAGCTGGACACTGGAGACTCTGTCAGCTTCAGTTTTCTGGAGATAAAACAAACTGAATGAACACGTGACCTCAGGAAATGTTCAAGTTGACATCTTGTGCTTCACATGGTGAACATGGTTCCTTGATGTCTAAATTGATGGTAGTCAGGTGCTTTGGCATGGATGGCTGGGTTTGGGTCTGGCTGGCTCTTTTCTTTTTGAAGCCTCAAACAGCCGCGGTTGGCCGCAGCAGTCTGCCCCAGAGTGGAACGTCACACTGGATCATCTCATATTTGGATTATTCAGGGGGATCTGAGGGCTCCTCTCACTTTGAGCTGATCCTGATGTAATTGGTTCAGTTGATCAGTCAGTTATTCAACTGTTGTTTTCCTGTTTTTGTTGTTGTTTTTAATGAATTCAAAAAGAGGAGTGGGGTAAATGTGCAAACATGCTGTAACGGAGCGTTATAAGTCTGAATACTGATGGATCATGAAATAAAACACGGAGGGTTGGTTGTCTGTAAAAGTGAATTGTTGGTTTGGAACTCTTCTTCTGGTCTCAAGGGCATTACACAAACAACTTCCGCTCCACTCCTCCAAAATAAAATCACCACTTATACTCTTTTAGTGCTAGAGCAGAAACACAAATATAAAGTAGTGAATACGCTGACAAATCAGAAATAACTTGATTCAAGAAACAGGTTAGAATGTCCAAAAGAAAGAAGCCGGACAAAGAGACGGGTGGAGCCTGAAAACTAAGGGTGAAAAAGAAACTAGTTGCAGGCCAGGATGCAGCCAGATGTGCTAAAGAGCCAGAGGTTTTCCGTGGTGGAGGGGCTAAGGTCAGCGTGGACGAGGGGAGCGAGCAGCATGTCCACAGCAGGTTAGTAAGCAGTGCCTCCATGGGCCTGTCAGGATGGCCTATCAGCAATGGGACAGCATACCTGCATACATCATGAATGTGCTTTATCAAGTCAAAAGAACATCACTGTGACTGAGCAGAAGAATGCACACATTTCTCTATTTCAGGAGAGAGTCTGTGTTCAAGGTTCAAAAGAGAAGATTTAATATAGAGGCTTTAGCTCCTGTGTCCCTGTTGTGTTTCTACATTCCTGTATTGAGCCTTTTAACACCTGAAGAAAACCACATTAAAGTGATGAATTCTGACTGACTGATGCTCATCATGCCATCAGACTGGCCTACAAGTTCCTTCTGATGCTCTTTCAGTCCAGCCGCCTGTGAGAGGACTTTCTCTACACTCACATTTGGCTTTTAATGGCTCATCATGAAACACACACACACACACACACACACACACACACACACACACACTGTGTCCTTCAAACCTGGGTGGAAAGTATATTGTAAAAGACTGAGGAGGAAACCTTTAAAGAAATAGATGAAAGAATGCATTGAGCTCTGAATGAGATGGGAAGGCTCTGAGAAATGGAGATCACGTTGTGTTGTTTGTGTTTTCATGTAACTACTCTTCAGAAGTGAACAAGAAAAGTGAGAAAAGTGTGTTCACACAAAATGGGAGGATAAGGCTGTAAAAAGGGTGTAAAAAGGGTGTAAAAGGGTGTAAAAGGGTGTGTCCACAAAGATAAATGAGGCTCCAGCTTTGTGTGACTAAACTCAGATCAAAGCTGATCCACCTGCAGTTCAAACCTTGTCCGGTAGAGGGCGCTACAACTCTCATCAAACTATTGGGACTTCCTGTATCTTCTTCAGCTTTAAGGAGCTTTAAATCTTTATCTGTCTGTCCTCTTCTGATCTGTTACTATTGAACAGCTCTGTGTTCATCTGTTGATTCAAAGGGTTTTTTCATCAATTCTGTTGGATGAGCTTGACTGACGGCCCAGGTACGTTTTATTGGTTTGGGGGAATCATTGACACAAGAGAAACAAGAAACGGAATGGTTTTTACTTTTGTTCAAAAAACGACAAAGAAGGAAAAACGACAAAGAAGGAAGGTTGGTTTTTGGTCAAAGAGCAGGAATCCACTACATATTTAGACTTCGGAGCCCTCTGTGCAGTGCCCTTCAAAATAAAGGTCTAGCTCCAGGCAGGCCCTGAACAGACTGAATTTCCTTCATTATTTACCTCTCATAGACTGTAATGAACCATGTATATTTAGTAAATTAAAGCAGGTTTTCTTACCAAAGTCTCTATTGAGCGAGAGAAAGATTTCTCAAGAAGAAGCGCTCTGAAAGTGGAGATTAACGTGACCAGCAGGTGTCGCTGTGCCTGAACGTTGTCATCAATAGTCCCTCATTAAACATCCCAGCAAATCAATAATCAGGACCTCTGTTCCCAGTTTAATTATGCATTCTTTGCATTCTTATATTCATTTCTATTTTCCACATACTTGAATGTATGCTTTTATTGTGTGGGAGCAACTGGCCACCGCTGGCAGAATTTATGATTTCGGCTCTTTGACCAAACACAAACAAAATAAGAGCTCATTTCTTGTTTCCTCTTGTGACGAATATTCCCAGACAACAGCCCGATAAAACGTAGCTCATCACTGACGCTGTCACTGATCATTAGAAAGTGTGTCGTACATGTTTGTCATCAGGTTCATGGTTTTTAGACTGATGTGAAAGAGATCAAATGACTTGAACAGTTGAATAAAACATCTCCAGATGGAAACTCCCACCCTGCTGATGCTCATGTGACTAACAGTTGTCATCTAGAAACACTAAATCACTCTCTTACCCTGGCTTTGAAGGTCCAGCTTCAGCTCTGAAGAGTATAGGTTTCCTCATGGACCGGTCACTCTTCATGGACACACAGCTGGACACTGGAGACTCTGCTCTGTCCTCCTCCTCCATTCTGCTGAGATGTTTTACAATTACACCACGTTTCTGATGCACACAAATCTAAAACACATAAGAATTTACTCGACGACAAAAGCAAATTAACCCTCACACTCCCCAACTCTGACCTGGGGAGTTTGAGGGTTAACTTTGTGAGGACCGTGTGGCTGCAGGTTTCTGTTCCAACCCAGGTCACCACCTGGGTTGGAACAGAAACCAACACACACTTTCTAATGATCGACTCAAGAACTTTAGAAATAGAAAGGTTAGATATGGGCCTAGAGTTTGCCAACACATCTGGATCACATGATGTTTTTTAAGCAGCGGTTTGATTACTGCAACCTTGTAAGACAAGGGTTCAAAACCTGTGGCTCAAGAGCTCAAGAGAGAATTGATCTGGCCAAGAACAGATCTTCCAATCAGTGGGAACATCTCCTTTATGAAGTGGGTTGGAATGGCGTCTAAAGGACCGGTGGTGGACTTGTACACTAGGGTCAAGGGTTAAAGGAGTACAAGGGCTCAGCGGTGAATGCGTCTGCTCCTCCTGTACCAGCAGATCTTTCTGCTGTCTTCTCTCTCATAGTAACTTCACTAGTGTACATACTCCTCCTCCTGAAGCCAGATCTCCATCAGACCAAATAAATCAATGTCAGATCATGTACTGACAGGGCTTTACACAAAGAGATCTACTGTTTAACAGTCCACCTCTAACTGCTCTGTTGTCTTCTTCTACTTGTAGGACTGAGCTTAATTTGATTATTGTGATTGAGCGCCCTTTTGCTCTGTGCTTGGTGAACTTTTAGCGCTGGAACAGAAACTTTCAGAAAATCTCTAACACGCTAAAAGTGTTCATGTTGTTGAGTAACGGTTCTACAGAAACAGCAAAGAAGTGTTTAAGACTATAACTCTGCGTCCTGGCCTGGACTCTGGTTTGTGGCTTTGTCTCTAACAAAACTGGCTAAATTACTAAAAACAAGAGAAGCACCACCCTGGGTGGGATGGACACCATCTCTCCTGATCAGACCAGCTTTTCCCCCAAAACTGCTTTCGTTATCGATAAAGGACACCTCATTTTGGGGCAAAATCATGACAACTAGTGAAAGCAACGACATGCCACTAAACAACACTCACGCTACGGTGACATCGTGTTTGAGTGGCTACACACTAACTCAACCAGCCGGGGGTCATTTACTCCAATGTGAATGAAAAAATTACCAAATGTGTGATTACTCATGGCCAGCAGCTTCAGCCTCTATGTGGCCCGCTCTGGTTCACCAGAATGCACCAACTATGGTCGCTGGTGGCGGCTTCACGTAGCACAAAACAGTCACCAACCAGCAGAGTCACAGCGGGTGTGAGTGGTGAAAACTGATCAGCCACGGTTGGTGGTGCACTGGGGGCCTTTGGTTTGGGCTGCGTTACACTTTCTACATCTATAACTATGCTAAAGGAGGAGGGAGGATAACCAACCCTTTCACACACTGAGCAGACGCAGGGTGAAACACAGGGTGCAGGCCATGCTAAGGCTAATGCGCAGTAAGGGACCAGACTAAACAATCAGCAGATCAAAATATCACAGCGATCAATGACATTAGTTGATTTCTGCTATTTAAATTTCAGTAGTTAAATAACTCAAAGTATTAACTTCAGGTGAACTCAACACACACCTGGTACCAACAGTCTCAGACAACAGAAACAGGAAGTGATGCAATACGTTACTACAGGAAGCTCACAGAGAACCCTCCACCAAAGAACACTTTCAGATGTTAACAGAAATATTTCCAGAACGTTTCTGTTCTCTTGTGTATTACCCTGTAATATTTTTGATATTTCTTTTAATTAATATGTTTTTGCAACATAAACTGTATAACCAAACCTGAACATGCCCCCCCCCCCACCACACACACCCACACACACACACATAATACCACAATAACACAACAATAGAAGATCAACATAAACAGACATCACTACTTTATACTAGCTAATAAGCTGACCATGAGCAACTCACGATACCACTGGTTGTGTTCACATGTGGAACAGCAGAGTTGCACCAACTGCATCTTCAGTGACTACCACCTTTTCTAGGAGGGGCAGGGGTACAGTAGTGGTTGAGGAAGAAAGCTGTGTCTGTTCTTCTTTTTGTCTCACTGCACCACTCAGATGGTTAGAGCATGGTGCTGATAAGGTCATGGGTTCAACCCCCATACTGGCCCCTAGGGGTCCTTGTGTTCTCTTTGTGTTTTGGGTAGGACAGTTTTGATTTCTAGGGAAGGTTTATGATATTTCTTAGACTAAATATTGTTGTTTTAATATGATTCCTGGCTGTTTCTTCAGGTTTGACCCAAGCTAATTTTGCAAAGTGGCTCCTTGGACAATAGCAAGACCTGAACTGTGTGAAATGGGAGACAGTGTCCCCAACAGGAGTCACCTCAGTGGACAGAGAGGATTGCATTCCTAATGTGACACCCAACAGCGTTCTGCTCAGATGAGCATTTCAAAGCCAGGACTTCACAACCTGTCCCTAGAAGAGGCTCAGAGCAATGCAGGCCCAGGTGAATCAGTTCTGGAGGAGGAGCTGAAAACAACCTCCATGTCTGAACTTGTTTGTCAGGAACAAGTGGCACACATCAAAAAGGAATGTCACTGTTGGAGATGTTGTGTGGTTAAATGACCAACATGCACTAAGAGGGCAGTTAAGACTGACAGTCATCACCACAGGGACAGACAACAATGGCATCTGTGAGGGACATCAATGTCAGAGTCTTCCTGAGCTATTAGGCTAAAGTACTATGAGGTTAAAAGACAAGGTCTGATCCTTCAATGGTCAAGGATCAAAGAGGCTTTGATTCAAAGCAGCATTATAACAGCCTCTACACGACTGGTGGGTGGACTTCACCTCCAGCTAGCACTGACAGAAAGAAGTAGGAGATGCAGGTATTGATAGTATTCTTACAAACACCAGAGAAGCAGCAGGAACAAGGTTGTGAACTGAGACTTCTGCTGTGGAGGCCATTGCTGACTTTGATCACGCTAGCTTAGCATGTTTTACCACTTCATATTTCAATACCCAACACATACATTTCAAATTTTGATTGTAAATTGTTTGGACGGATTCTCACCTGTCCTGTTCTTGTGAGCTGCTACAACTGAATTTGCTGTCACAGGGTGAGCTGACAACACCCTTCCAGACCACTCCTCCTCACCTCTGTCACGTTCCTGATTAGTCACACCTGGTTCCCATTCCCCAACTCACCACAGTTGTTTAGGCCCCGATTTCTGGAGTGGAAATGTACTAAACTCATTTCTTTATCTATGTAATGTTGTACAATCATGCAACTATATAGAAGTTCAAAAGGTCACCTACACGACCGATGTATAACCTTGCTTGCAATGCCTTGCAGAAGTTAATCAAAACAAGAAGTATGTATAGTCTACTTGTCTGCACATTGTGACTGGGAAAAGGAGGAACTGCTAACACGAGGTGGTTGGAAACATGTGCGAGACATAGCCATGAGATTGGAAGACAGGATGCAAGCGAACAAGTCGTATGATCAGTATTGTTTAAATTAAATGTGCAAAACAACTTATGTCACGAAGGAAGGAGCAGCCTCCGTAGATATATAGTGTTTATCTATCTATATCTATATATATAGATATATAGATATAGATAGCTATCCACCTTGATGTGTGTTTTTCACCTTGTTAGTGAGGCCTGGGCTGAGGGCGTCACCACTGTGATCTTAAGATGAGAACAATGAGAATGTGGCAAAGAGTGAGTGGAGTGAAGCTGCCTGTCCACTGGCTTGATTGGAGATGGTGAGCAGGTGATAGCAGCAGGTGGAAGCAGTGAGCTGATGAGGGTGTGACTGAGCAGCAGAGGGGCAGAGCAGGGGCCTCGTTCATCAGGGGACGTACACAGTTGGTCCAACCTTTTTCTACCATTTAGTGCACCCACACGTTTCTCTACCAAAGTTGTGATGTGTCAAAGCAACATGTGCTTCAGAGAGCCAAATGAAACTTGAACGCTTCATGTTTTGTTCACCAATCATGGCTGAAGGTGAGGGCGATGACGTACCTGGTTGGTGCACGAGACGAAGCAGCTGGTTGGCGGTAGCCAATGACGGTGGGAGCTGCCGTCACGTGCGCCTTTACGACCCAGCGCGAGCTTCAAATTTGAGTGTGACGTTTCCGTGACGACAGCAGTACACCACTGGTAAGTCATCGCTCCCCCTCTCTTAAAGCAGGTTTAACTTATCCTGCTTTTGGGTTTAATCCACCGTTTACACTTCGGGCCTGCTTAGCACCGGTTACGCAGACATGTTAGCTTGTTGTCGGGTCTCTGCGCGGTGTTTTAGCGTCCGTAGCAACCGAGCTCGACGGTGCACTCTGGGTAATGTAGTTAACTTTGTTTGCGCCGTAAAAGAGGAAAGGTTACAGAATTTGCTGCATTTAGTTAATTTTAATTTCACTCATGGTATAGCGCTTTAGTTAAGCGAGAAAAATAGATTGGTAGTTTATTTGTTATTTTTTGCCCTCTTTTATATGAACCTATTTGTGTTTAATGATTTGCTTTATATTATTCATAATATAATTTTGGGTGTGCTGTTTGTACTCTTCATCTATGTTATCTCTTCTATTTTTAGGTTGGATAAATTAAATTAATTAGGTTAAAGAAATTGTGCAGCCAAACCTTGTTTCAAAAAGAAATAAAAACCACAGAGTTATCCTACAGTCTACTGCTTCTTGATGCCCTTTTTGGTGGGAAAACCGAACAGTTAATAAGAAAAAAAGAAAAGAATATACTGATATTCTATTTGAATCACCTCAGTCACAAAGATAAAAGGATCCCACCAAATATGTGTGGGGCCAAGTGGTTGATCTCAGACTGATGCTGGGGGACGTCCAGCAGACTGAGGAATTAACAGAAACCAGCACGTGCACGTGGCAAACACTCAGTGAAGAAATCCCACACCAAAGAAACAGCACAAAGACAAGGAGGGGCCACCAGCAGGTCAGCAGCAGCACCACCACTGGCCTCCAGCAACTAAAGAAGAAAGAGACATCCATCAATCAATCAAAACAAATGGAACTAAATGAAAGGCAACTTCAACTGTTGGCACATCATTGATAAGGGAAATGAACTCAACAGACCTCTGCCCCATTACACCTGAAAACACACACACACACACACCCTGAAGTGGAGAGGGGACAGGTGACCCCAGGCAGCGTCCAGAATTGAGCCGTCACCACACTCATGTCAGCGGCTGAAGAGCATCACTCCCAAAGCTGAGTGAGAGGGAACTCACCATGCCAGAACCACAGGAGCACATCCAGAATGGTAGGGAGCCGCACACAAGCAGTCATCCTGTCAGGACAAACAATGTCCCACCTGGAAACAGTACGGAGGAGTGTGAGCAAGGAAGGAGCGCTGGGAGGACTGCTGCTTTTATGACAGCCCCCCTTGTTCAGCACCAGCGCTGGCACTCATTATGCAGAGATGCTGCTACATTCATCAGGACATCAAAAGCACACACAACCTGAGATGGGACCACCAAGGACTTCTGACATGCTTGCAGCACGTAGAAACTGCAATCTTTCTGAGGGAGGGGGATCCAGCCCAGGGTTCTTGTGTGGCTGCAGACCTTCTAAAATATGGTCAGAGCCAATAAAGAGCAGGTCCAGTGGGGGCTCACATGTGCATTTGGAAGCTGAGTGATGGTGATCTTTAAAAAGTCACTAACATGAACATTGGTGAAGTCAGATTCAGACGACCTGATCCAACAAGTCCAAGATGAAAGACGTCCTGAGTTTGGCTTTGATTCAAAGCAGCATCCTCTATCCCAGCTGCCTCTCTCCTACTGGTATTGATGAAGTTCAACTCCAGCCAGCAGCCACAGAAAGAAGTAGAAAGTCCAAGCAGTGTTGAGCCCATAACCAAGGTGAGCTTCTCCACACAGCAGAGAGGCAGCTGGGGAGACGCTGTGAAGCCAGACTCTTGCTGCAGCCACACTTTGATGTTTGGACTGTACAAAGTTGTGTATGGGCTGTGGGCTCCTAGCCATTCCTGTCAGTGTGTTTGTAGCAGCAGAGACATGGACTTGTTTCTTTGTGCACTGTGCTGCTTCATTGAATGGAGCACCAGTGGTGGCCCAGTAGCAGGTGCAGTCTTTCACCAGTGAGCCTGCCCTGCTTCTTCCTCTGGGCTCCCGTCTGCGTCTCTTCTGGATGGCTGTTTGGGCTGCCACAGGTATGTGAGCACTGCTTCACCTGGCTGCTTGTTTGGGCTCAGTCCTGACACTCTGATGCTGTTATCTTGTGCTGCAGAGCGTCTGCTGTGCCCCAGGTGGGAGCATGTGGGTCCCGCTCTGCTCCACTCTAAGTCTTCTCTCTCTTGCCTTATGCCGTATGCTAGGGGCTGCCTAATGCTCGCTGCTTGAGCTGAGATGCTGGGAGCTGCCTGGGTCTCTCTCTCTCTCCTTCCCTCCTCTGACAGGGGAAACCTGGCTGTAGGCCGTGCGTGGCGTCACCATCAGCTGACTGGGAACCCTGCTGCTTTGTCTCAGGGCCCCAACTGGCCGCTGCCAGAGCTGCTTTGAGGCTTTTCATTGAGCGTGGCTCTCCTGCTGCTTGAGCTTCTTCTGCTCATTTGCTGGAGCTTGTTGCTCCACCTGCTCCTCTGCCTGTGCTGTGCTGCTGCTTTGGACCAGTCATCCAGAGACCCCCTGAACATTTGATGTTGCTCCATTTCTATTTGGATGCTGTGGCTGATGGCTGGGGATTCTTTTCTTTTCTTTTTCTTTGATTGTTTGGACTCATGAGTAGATTTCTATTTCTGCTCTTTCTCCTGATGTTTGATTTAGTTCTATCAGCCCTTCCTGAATTCTATGATCTGCTTCATTTGTCATTTGTTTCATGATGATGTGTTGATGAGTTGGTATATTTGTAGTTTGGTTTTGTGTTTCCTCCCCTCATTGATCTTTTCTATTCAGTTGTTGAGGGCTGGTGATGGTGCTGGTGGTCTGGGTGCTGGTTCTCCTCCCTTCCTTCTGTCATGTGTTCTCCTGGGATTTGAGGACAACTGTGTGTGTGTGTGTGTGATGTGTGTGTCTGAGTGAGTGTGAGTGTGTCTGAGTGAGTGCGTGTGTGTGTCTGAGTGAGTGCGTGTGTGTGTCTGAGTGAGTGTGAGTGTCTGTGTCTGAGTGAGTGTGTGTATGTCTAAATAAGTGTGTGTGTGTGTGTGTGTGTGTGTGTGTCTGAGTGACGGAGTGTGTGTGTGCGTGTGACTGAGTGACCGAGTATGTGTGTGTGTGTGCGTGTGACTGAGTGGCCGAGTGTGTGTGTGTGTGTGTGCGTGTGACTGAGTGACCGAGTGTGTGTGTGTGTGTGTGTGTGTGTGCGTGTGACTGAGTGACCGAGTGTGTGTGTGTGTGTGTGTGTGTGCGTGTGACTGAGTGACCGAGTGTGTGTGTGCGTGTGACTGAGTGACCGAGTGTGTGTGTGCGTGTGACTGAGTGACGGAGTGTGTGTGTGTGTGTGCGTGTGACTGAGTGACGGAGTGTGTGTGTGTGTGTGTGTGTGTGCGTGTGACTGAGTGACCGAGTGTGTGTGTGTGTGTGTGCGTGTGACTGAGTGACCGAGTGTGTGTGTGTGTGTGTGTGTGCGTGTGACTGAGTGACCGAGTGTGTGTGTGTGTGTGTGTGTGTGCGTGTGACTGAGTGACCGAGTGTGTGTGTGCGTGTGACTGAGTGACCGAGTGTGTGTGTGTGTGCGTGTGCGTGTGACTGAGTGACCGAGTGTGTGTGTGTGTGTGTGTGCGTGTGACTGAGTGACCGAGTGTGTGTGTGTGTGTGTGCGTGTGACTGAGTGACCGAGTGTGTGTGTGTGTGTGTGCGTGTGACTGAGTGACCGAGTGTGTGTGTGTGTGTGTGCGTGTAACTGAGTGACCGAGTGTGTGTGTGTGTGTGTGTGTGTGTGTGTGTGACTGAGTGACCGAGTGTGTGTGCGTGTGTGTGTGCGTGTGACTGAGTGACGGAGTGTGTGTGTGCGTGTGACTGAGTGACGGAGTGTGTGTGTGTGTGTGTGTGTGCGTGTGACTGAGTGACCGAGTGTGTGTGTGTGTGTGTGCGTGTGACTGAGTGACCGAGTGTGTGTGTGTGTGTGTGTGCGTGTGACTGAGTGACCGAGTGTGTGTGTGTGTGTGTGTGTGTGCGTGTGACTGAGTGACCGAGTGTGTGTGTGTGTGTGTGTGTGCGTGTGACTGAGTGACCGAGTGTGTGTGTGCGTGTGACTGAGTGACCGAGTGTGTGTGTGCGTTGACTGAGTGACCGAGTGTGTGTGTGTGTGTGTGCGTGTGACTGAGTGACCGAGTGTGTGTGTGTGTGTGCGTGTGACTGAGTGACCGAGTGTGTGTGTGCGTGTGACTGAGTGACCGAGTGTGTGTGTGCGTGTGACTGAGTGACCGAGTGTGTGTGTGTGTGTGTGCGTGTGACTGAGTGACCGAGTGTGTGTGTGTGTGTGTGCGTGTGACTGAGTGACGGAGTGTGTGTGTGTGTGTGCGTGTGACTGAGTGACCGAGTGTGTATGTGTGATGTGAGTGTGTATATGTGTGTGTGCGTGTGTGATTATCTGAGGGGGAGGATGTGGGTAAAGAGGCAGCAGCAGAACTGGACTGGGGAGTCCACAGCAGATCTGTGCATCCTCATCAGGAAACACTGTGGTAACGTGTTCAAACAAACCCTCAACGTTGGCCCACATGAAGGTTTCAATGTCCCTCAAGTTCAGTCTTTGATTTGAGAAACACACTCAGAGTTTGTCCACATTCCTGATCACACAAGCACACCTTTGACTTCTATTTCCAGGCCTTGTTGGACCATGCTCATATTTGGAATCTGTGTGACAGGAGACATTTTGATTTCAAATATTTCAAGTTGATTTTATAAAATGGCACAAAGCCAAGAAAAGTGAATGTTTTGATCAGTTCCTTTCAGAGAAAAGCATTCTTTTCATGTCTTTTCCAGACCCACACACACTAATATCCTCATTGTTGTCCCTCCATCAAGAGAGGAGACAGCAGGTTCAGACATGCTGAACTATAGATACTCATAGAAACAGCCGTTTGAACCCATGCATTGGATTTCCAGGGCTCACGTGTGCACACAATGTTTAAATGTCCATTTCCTGCTTGGGAGCGCTCCACACACCTCCCATCCGTGCTGGCTGCCAAAGTGTCCCGGTGGTGGTCCGTGGTTCCAGAGCAGCTGGTAGCCTGGCTCGCTGCTCCTCTAGCAGACCTCCTGGTGATCGTCCCACCTTGTCCAAACCATCCGACTCCTTCCCAGCGGATGGAGGCCGTGTCCAGCGATGACAGTGCCCAGCCGATCCGTCTTGAAACAGCGATATCAGCAATGATCCCCAATCGATCAGCTGCTCCGTGAACGGCCATCCCCACCAGTTCTTCACAGCAGTGTTCTGACTTAAACGGACGCTCTCTCACCAACAAACACACAAGTACTACTGGGTTTGGACAAACCTTTCTGGACACGTGTTCAGATAATAAGCCAATCTCCACTCATGAGAGTTGTGTGATCCTTTGATGTTCACACACACACACACACACACACACACACACACAGCTCTCCTTACAGCACAGGTGAACACACTGCATCAGACAGGTTCACAACACCATCCATAGACAGTCCATACACCAGGGTGTCAAACTCATTTCACATGGTGGGCCACATACGGCCTAGGGAGATGTCAAGTGGGCCGGACCATTACAATTATACCCTACTCTGCTATAAATAACCAAAATATCACGTCTTTGTTTTGGTGTAAAGAAGCACAAGAACATTCAGAAAAGATTGAAATTTAATGAACTATCCTTTTACAAAACATTTCATGAAACACCTCATATTTCCTGAGACAAATGTGTGATTTACTTTTATCATTCACACATATGCAACTGATCCCACTGATTGTACAAAGGCACAAAACTTGAATTGGTACTGGAAACTATAGTAATGCACTTTAAGATGAAATGAGACTTTTAAAGAAAGGAATGTTTAAAGCACTCACACACATGCATATCAAATCTAAATGTAATCCCTGCGTACACCTTACAAACTAAGGAGAGGGATATGAAATGTGTCATGAAGAAAGTGTTCACCTCTCCTGTACATCTGTAAACTTCATACATGAAACATACACACACATACAATACATAGTGAAAATGTATGTATGGCATACAGCATCCACACACACTCAGAAAACCATTTGCCTGCCTCCTCTACACACACCTGATGCTCACTCTTGTCTTACCGACATGCTTTCCCACACACATTATGGCCCACCTTGTGGTCAAGACAAAGATGACATCATGGCTCCAACACTGCAAATAGGACAGAGGCGTACAAGAAGCTGTCAAGGTCAGCGTTGTCAAAGTCCCAGGCCCTCTGAAACAAGACTACAAGGTCCACTAGTGCTGCTGAGGTGATAGAAGAAGACTGCAAGCTTCACCTGCTACAGCCCCATGCAACAGGATGGAAGTCCTTCTCTCTGGGAGGAGAGCGCATCAACATCAGCAGAAACCAAGGAGAGGGGCCATGAGAGCTGTCTGTGCTGCACTCAATGTGCCATGGAGGTTGGGAAGGTTTGCATGTTTGGATGCTCTCACCCTGGAGAACACTTGAACTGTTCACAACACTTTCCTTCCTGACATCATGTGACTTGAAGAAAAGGAACATGGAGTCAGATGTGATGTGATGTGATTCAACTATATTGTTCAGGGGGCCACGTTATCAGAAGGCACCAAGCCTGGGGCCAGTCTTCTCCTTCCTCTCCTCCTCCTCCTCCCCTTCCTCTTCTTCTTGGTGGGCTGGTGTGAGATGATTGGTGGACCAGAGGTGGCCTGTGGGCCACCAGTTGAACAGCCCTCTGTTAGTTCTTTATATTCAGGCCTTTCTATTCTCTGAGGGACAGAAGCAGTCGGTAAGAACCCTCCGGTCTTGAGTTCTTTGAGCTTTCATCAACATTTCTATGGCAGAATCTGCATCAGTGTATTCTTAATTACACTTACAATGAAGATGCTGTACTTTCTAAAGTACTTGTACTTGAATTCACTTCTTTATGTCTTATTTTCTAGTATATTTTCTTTCTCCTCTCAGACATCAGAAGGCGTGAGCGACCGACGGCGTGTTCGTCCCCCTTCATCAGAGTGTCACTGGTGTTGGCGTGACGCGTCCTTCTCAGCTGGTGTTTCTGAAGGCGTGACCGACCTGTAAATTTGTGGGTGACTCACGCCTTCTGCTGTCCGCCGGCCCCCTGCAGGACGCTGCTCCAGGTGTGGGAGAGCATGTACGCTTCCTCATCCCTGTTGATGCTTCTGGGGCCTGTGGGGATGCCGAGGTGGCCTCCACGTGAAGCTGAGAGGGTTCTTGCCGGACTGGACTTAGGAGGAGTGGGACGAGGAAGCACGCCACAACCAGGAGTTTCAGGGAACAAAAAAAACCTTTATTGCGTTCAGCCACCCACAATGACAAGACAATGGGGGAACCACCGTCTGCCCATCCTAGCCTCACCTCGTGGCCCCCTCCATTCAAAATGAGCGCCCTTAAATAGGGCTGCCGATAACCAAAGGGCCAACCCACTACCCCGGGTAACCAAAAACAACCAAGCATTCTTCCACAACAAAGAAAATACTACAAGGACAAACCAACACAACCAAAACCTCACACCCAATAACAACACAACAGTTCAATAAAACAGACAGTGAGTTATCCCCAATTCCACCTGAAGTGTCCCAATGAAACACCCCTACCGCGAGCAATGGACTGGTCCACTTAGCCAGGTGCGGGATGAAGCCCCGCCCCTGCAGCCACGCGCGCTTCCGCTCAGGAGCAGCGGGGCCGAGCGGAACCTGAGGTGGACGCAGGTAAGGTGGACGTGAATATTGTGTCCGTGCTGGAAGGACAATAGCACACACGCCCAGTCAAAGTTCTCCTTGACACCCTGTGTGTGTGTGTGTGTGTGTGTCCGTGTGTCGGTGTGTGTGTGCGCGTGTACAGTGTCCTCCGCTTGCGCTGCCGCGCATGCGCCGCTCCGCGACAGCGTCTTCGTGGGGAGACCGTGAGAAGGGGAGGGGGTGTTCGCTCACCTTCAACAGGCCTCAAATCACATGTGAGAAAAAGACAAACTATAGAAAATCTACTTTTACTGAAGCTACTTTTGAAGTAGAGACTGCTGAACTTGTGATTCAGTACTTTTGACTCTGCTACTTCACTTGTACTGAGTAATCTTTGACAGAGGATGTGTCCTCTTACTCAATAGTGAAGTTGTGGACTCTGTCCACCTCTGACTGGGGGACACCAGCAACGTGGTGGATCCCCTTAAATGTTGTTTTTTGAAGTAAACACGAGCACGTCCGTGTTCCACAGCCGACACATGTATGTTACATGTATGTTATCTGCTGCGGTGACAGAATGAGAGGATGCATGTTGTCATTCAATCAGCTCTTCAGCACAGCGACCACCGAGCTGCTGAACGTCAGACTTTGTCCAGGTCATGATGTGTCCACACGGTGGCGCCATTGTTCCTCCATCATTCAGCAGAGCAGCAGGAACATTGAGGTTGGAGTCATGAGAGAGAGAATAGTTTTGGACCTGTGTGTCACATCAGGGCAAATGGTACAAATGAAAGAATATGTACAAAGAGTGTCAGCAACAACAGTCATGATAAAGATTTAAATCCAGACTCTACAGGCGAATGCAGAAAAAAGAACCAACAGATCAAATCAGGAAACTTTCAGAGTTGATTCTGGACATCAACACATTTGTGTTTACATTCATTTTTGCTTTAGAATGTCCATCAAAATGTTTCAAAATGAGTTCTTAGCAGTGGTGTCTCACCTTAAAGTTCTTTTTATGAGGGTGATTTATTGTTTGTACTCTATGAAATGATTTTCTTACTCTTTTGATGTTGTGATTAATAATAATTTCATAGATTTCTGTATTTGCTGACCAGCATGTCTGACCTTTCTCATGGTTCTCAGAGCTGTCAGAGGATGGTGATGTTGAGCTGGAGTCAGAGGACGAGCATCGGCAGCTCTCAGGGTCGCCGTGGCAACAGCCCCTGCTGGCATCACAACAGCAGCGTGTCCACGGTGGACTTCAGTGGTGCTGTGAAGGTGTCTCACATCTGTTGGACTCCTCTGGAGGCTTCCAGCTTCAAGTTTTCTTGTGGTGGAGACTCTGAGCAAAGTGAACAAAAGTAAATATTCACGACTACAACCAAGGATGTAGCGACGTTTTTGAGCTGTGTGGCAGATGAAAGAATCCAGAGGGAGTGTCACGGTGAGACCTGAGGTTTACCTGGAGGTCTCTGATGGACGCTCAGAGGAACCAGGACAGGAGCACAATATTGAGAAAGGCCAAAACACCAAAGACGATGACTGACAATCAAGGACGCAAATGGAACAAGGACAGGTTTGTTGTTTTGTGTAGTTAGAAGATGTGTATTCAGAGAGTAATGCAGCACAAACCCGTTAGCAGCTGAGATTACACCTGTGTTGTGTAGACAAAAAGAAGCTCCAGCTATAAAGGTTCCTTTAATTCATCACAGTTATATTTGTTTTTCTTGATTTCTTTAATCTAAATGATGTTGTACTGTGTGTGTGAGTGAGTGTGTGTAGTTTCAGATGTGTTGCACCAGTTTAGATTTTCACCGTGTAAAGAATTCAGATTTTACCTCCAGGAATAAAGAATTTATTGTGTCATGATTTCTGTCTTTTCTGTTCAGACTGATGATGAAAGAGCCAACAGTACAGAACAAACATTTATTAGAGACCAACAACGAGTTGTGTTTACATGCTAACAGCGACGGTGTGATGGAGGCCCCGCCCACATCCAAGAGGTACCATGGTGTAATGAAAACCAACATGGGCGTCCTGTGAGGTGATACTGTGTAGTGGTAAAGCAGCTTTTTGTAATCCTCACAGGCCACATCGGACCCTCAGGTGGGCCGGTTCTGGCCCGCGGGCCGTATGTTTGACACCAGGGGTTTAGAACCTTTTGACGTCTACGACTAGCCCCCCGTATGAAGAGGAAACACCAACAAACTGTAATCTATCAGATAAATATGATGTGAACCTGCCGAGCAGCGTCACTCTAAACCCACTGACACGTTCAAGTCTCAGGAACACTCGTGATCATTTATTCAACAACTATTCTTCAGTCTGACTTGAACTGAACCTGAATTTACACTTTTGAATTCACCGAGTGTCATTCACAGGATATCAAGTGGCAGATAGAGCCAGATAATCATCTTCTGTAGTGTTCATAACAACTGCTGTTCCTACAGCAAAGAACAATCCCAGCATGATATCAGACCAAAGGATCCCAACTGTCCACCAGAACAGCAGAAGTCTCTATTCCAGCTTCAGTTCCATTCAGGAAGATCTGCAGGCTTTTTCACAGCCGTTCAACATGATCACAGTATCTGAACGCTGGAGCAGCCACGATAAAGGGATGGACTTTGAAGGATATAAAAGAAGGATATGAACAGGAAAAACAAGGGAGGGGCAGAGGAGCCAAGTCCAGAACAAAAGAGGTCCAAATCAAGACCTGAAAAAAGGTTACTTTATTGAGATAGTTCATGAGCCTGAGAGGCAAAGAGGCTGAAAATAGATACGATCAAAACAAGTGAACACATGAGAATAAGCAAGAAAGATGACTTCAGCAGAAGATTAGATGATAACAAAATCAGGATGAAAGGAATGAGGGATACATTAAACCACTTTATAAGAAGTGTCTGGAAGCAGAGGGACTGTCCTGAATACATTCTTGATAAAGGAAATGGAATTGGAAGGAGAGTGATGTGGTGAATAAGTGAAATATTTTAATTTTGAATGTTGGGCCTGACCTGTCAGAAAAACCACCTGATCCAGGAACAGTTGGGAACAACCTGGATGTGAGAGAGAAACGTCCACTTTCTTAAAGAAGAAGAAAAATAAGAAAATGAGGTTTGGAAACAGTTGCTTTGTTCAACACATTAATAATAACACGGACTCACTGCTGCACAAATAAGCTGCTGCTTTTAAAACCTTCTAAGAGCCTCTGACTTTATATTTCTGTACTTGTGTAGTGTTTGGTTTTATTATTGTCACACAGTTTTTATACACTATTTAGTCACGTTGTTTCTTGTTGAATGCTGCTGGTCCCAACGAAAAATTTTCCTTTTCATGTGCAGACAAGTTTATGACAGCAAAACAAAAGAATTTTGAACATTGAACTGTCCCAGTATGATTTTATAGTAGTTAATGGTTCCATAAAGCTGATGATTAACTGGAGCATCGTCAGACTAAAAGAGAAAGTATTCAGCTCAGATTCAGCAGGAAGACTGAGGACTGACTCAAGGTGAGTGGAAAGAAGGATTCTATAGAAAAGAAATCTTTCATCAACCTGGTGTCAAGAACATTTGAAGACAGTGTTGTATCAGAAATGTGGCAGATTTAATGAGATTTGACCACATCTCAGCAGAATGGAGGAGGAGGACAGAGCAGAGTCTCCAGTGTCCAGCTGTGTGTCCATGAAGAATGACTGGTCCATGGGGAACCCTATAAACTTCAGAGGTGAAGCTGGACCTTCAAAGCCAGGGTAAGAGAGTGATTTAGTGTTTCTAGATGACAACTGTTAGTCACATGAGCATCAGCAGGGTGGGAGTTTCCATCTGGAGATGTTTTATTCAACTCTTCAAGTCATTTGATCTCTTTCACATCAGTCTAAAAACCATGAACCTGATGACAAACATGTACGACACACTTTCTAATGATCAGTGACAGCGTCAGTGATGAGCTACGTTTTATCGGGCTGTTGTCTGGGAATATTCGTCACAAGAGGAAACAAGAAATGAGCTCTTATTTTGTTTGTGTTTGGTCAAAGAGCCGAAATCATAAATTCCCCCATCGGTGGCCAGTTGCTCCCACACAATAAAAGCATACATTCAAGTATGTGGAAAATAGAAATGAATATAAGAATGTAAAGAATGATCATTAAAATGGGAACAGAGATCCTGATGATTGATTTGCTGTATAAATTGGTGTAAACCCAGATCCATGTAGAAATCCCTGGGATGTTTAATGAGGGACTATTGATGACAACGTTCAGGCACAGCGACACCTGCTGGTCACGTTAATCTCCACTTTCAGAGCGCTTCTTCTTGAGAAATCTTTCTCTCGCTCAATAGAGACTTTGGTAAGAAAACCTGCTTTAATTTACTAAATATACATGGTTCATTACAGTCTATGAGAGGTAAATCATGAAGGAAATTCAGTCTGTTCAGGGCCTGCCTGGAGCTAGACCTTTATTTTGAAGGGCACTGCACAGAGGGCTCCGAAGTCTAAATATGCAGTGGATTTCTGCTCTTTGACCAAAAAACAACCTTCCTTCTTTGTCGTTTTTCCTTCTTTGTCGTTTTTTGAACAAAAGTAAAAACCATTCCGTTTCTTGTTTCTCTTGTGTCAATGATTCCCCCAAACCAATAAAACGTACCTGGGCCGTCAGTCAAGCTCATCCAACAGAATTGATGAAAAAACCCTTTGAATCAACAGATGAACACAGAGCTGTTCAATAGTAACAGACAGATAAAGATTTAAAGCTCCTAAAGCTGAAGAAGATACAGGAAGTCCCAATAGTTTGATGAGAGTTGTAGCGCCCTCTACCGGACAAGGTTTGAACTGCAGGTGGATCAGCTTTGATCTCCTCAGTTTAGTCACACAAAGCTGGAGCCTCATTTATCTTTGTGGACACACCTTTTTACACCCTTTTTACAGCAGATGTGTGGCATGTCTTCCTCCTGGCTCAGGTTGTGTCTTTGGTTCTTCTTTGAGCTCAGTCTGCTGGGTCAGAGTGGGAGAGCCCCTCCCTAAAGTTCTTAGTGTTATTTTAGAAAAGGGCCAACAATCTATTGTTGTTGATGGAACAATTTGAGCCTTTCTTTCAGTTCAAACAAACAGCCCTGTCTTCTAGAATTGACAACTGAATAGGTGAATTCATTCCAGATGTGGTGGATGCATCTTCTCACTGTGTCAACCCGATCTCTTCTGAAGAGTAGTTACATGAAAACACAAACAACACAACGTGATCTCCATTTCTCAGAGCATTCCCATCTCATTCAGAGCTCAATGCATTCTTTCATCTATTTCTTTAAAGGTTTCCTCCTCAGTCTTTTACAATATACTTTCCACCCAGGCTTTGAAGGACACGGTGTGTGTGTGTGTGTGTGTGTGTGTGTGTGTGTGTTTCATTATGAGCCATTAATTAACCAAATGTGAGTGTAGAGAAAGTCCTCTCACAGGCCGCTGGACTGAAAGAGCATCAGAAGGAACTTGTAGGCCAGTCTGATGGCATGATGAGCATCAGTCAGTCAGAATTCATCACTTTAATGTGGTTTTCTTCAGCTGTTAAAAGGCTCAATACAGGAATGTAGAAACACAACAGGGACACAGGAGCTAAAGCCTCTATATTAAATCTTCTCTTTTGAACCTTGAACACAGACTCTCTCCTGAAATAGAGAAATGTGTGCATTCTTCTGCTCAGTCACAGTGATGTTCTTTTGACTTGATAAAGCACATTCATGATGTATGCAGGTATGCTGTCCCATTGCTGATAGGCCATCCTGACAGGCCCATGGAGGCACTGCTTACTAACCTGCTGTGGACATGCTGCTCGCTCCCCTCGTCCACGCTGACCTTAACCCCTCCACCACGGAAAACCTCTGGCTCTTTAGCACATCTGGCTGCATCCTGGCCTGCAACTAGTTTCTTTTTCACCCTTAGTTTTCAGGTTCCACCTGTCTCTTTGTCCGGCTTCTTTCTTTTGGACATTCTAACCTGTTTCTTGAATCAACTTATTTCTGATTTGTCAGCGTATTCACTACTTTATATTTGTGTTTCCGCTCAAGCACTAAAAGAGTATAAGTGGTGATTTTATTTTGGAGGAGTGGAGCGGAAGTTGTTTGTGTAATGCCCTTGAGACCAGAAGAAGAGTTCCAAACCAACAATTCACTTTTGCAGACAACCAACCCTCCGTGTTTTATTTCATGATCCATCAGTATTCAGACTTATAACGCTCCGTTACAGCATGTTTGCACATTTACCCCGCTCCTCTTTTTGAATTCATTAAAAAACAACAACAAAAACAGGAAAACAACAGTTTAATAAGTGACTGATCAACTGAACCAATTACATAAGGATCAGCTCAAAGTGAGAGGAGCCCTCAGATCCCCCTGAATAATCCAAATATGAGATGATCCAGTCTGACGTTCCACTCTGGGGCAGACTGCTGCGGCCAACCGCGGCTGTTTGAGGCTTCAAAAAGAAAAGAGCCAGCCAGACCCAAACCCAGCCGTCCATGCCAAAGCACCTGACTACCATCAATTTAGACATCAAGGAACCATGTTCACCATGTGAAGCACAAGATGTCAACTTGAACATTTCCTGAGGTCACGTGTTCATTCAGTTTGTTTTATCTCCAGAAAACTGAAGCTGACAGAGTCTCCAGTGTCCAGCTGTGTGTCCATGAAGAGTGACCGGTCCAAAGGTGCACCTTTAAACTTCAGAGCTGAAGCTGGACCTTCAAAGCCAAAGTAAGAAAATTGATTTAGTGTTTCTAGATGACAACTGTTAGTCACATGAGCATCAGCAGGGTGGGAGTTTCCATCTGGAGATGTTTTATTTAACTCTTAAACTACAGGTTTATTACAAGCTGATGTCCACAGTGGTCACCTCATTTTAGATTGATCACATCTGGATTCTACAAGTTCTCCTTGCTGGACCTTCATGTTCAACATTTCATGTTAAATCTTAAATGATTCTTCATCTCAGTTGTACTGAACTTTATTTAACAGCATGTGTTCCAATGGTAGTTGTGTCTCAGTTCTCTCCAGAAACCCAGAGCCTGAATATAGATCAGATACAGTCATATGTGGATGATGCTGATTGAAAAGAGGAAAAAGGATCATGTTCTTTAGACTGAAAGATGAATTCAGACAGAAGAATATTCTCTTAAACTCAGTCATGATCATGTCATTTTCAGAAGAATGACCTCTAAATCAATACCAAATGTTTCCCAGTGACAGGAAGGAGTCCATGTCCCCATACTGGGACCAGTGTGCTCCACCAGGAGAGTCCTCTTGTGAACACTCTGACAGACTGCAGAGAGATGCTGAAATGAAGACTGGACAAAGTAAAATTGTTGACTAGAAAATTCAACATGTGACGTCATGAATTTGTAGCTGTGTTGATGACTTTAGAAGAGATGGGAATAATGTGTTTTCTTTCTTCTCTCTGGTTTTAGTCAGTGAACTGCAGCAGGTTTTAGAAGAACATAAGATCAGTGTGAAGAGAAGATGTGAACGTTTGACTGAAGGAACTAATGAAGCAGGAAGAGGAACCCTGCTGAACAACATCTACACTGAGCTCTACATCACTGAGGGACACAGTGAGGAGGTGAACACACAACATGAGGTCAGACAGCTGGAGATGACCTCCAACAAGAGCCTCCAGGACACTCCAATCAAGTGCCAGCACATCTTCAAGGCCTTCTGTGACCAACAGGAGAAGATCAGAGTGGTTCTGACAAACGGTGTCGCTGGTGTTGGAAAAACCTTCTCAGTGCAGAAGTTCAGTCTGGACTGGGCAGAGGGTTTGGAGAACCAAGACATCAGTCTGGTGCTCCTGCTCTCATTCAGGGAGTTGAACTTGATCAAAGATGATCAGTTCTGTCTTCTCACACTGCTTTATGATTTCCATCCAACATTACAGAAGATCAGAGCAGAAGATCTGACTGTCTGTAAACTTCTGTTCATCTTTGATGGCCTGGATGAAAGCAGACTTTCACTGGATTTCAACAACAAGCAGGTCATCTCTGATGTCACACAGGTGTCATCAGTCAACGTGCTCCTGAGGAACCTCATCCAGGGGAACCTGCTTCCCTCAGCTCTCATCTGGATCACCTCCAGACCTGCAGCAGCCAATCAGATTCCTCCAGGGTGTGTTGACAGGATGACAGAAGTACAAGGCTTCACTGACTCCCAGAAGGAGGAGTACTTCAGGAGGAGGTTGAGTGATGAAGATCTGTCCAACAGAATCATCTCCCACATCAAGGGCTCCAGGAGCCTCCACATCATGTGTCTGATCCCGGTCTTCTGCTGGATCTCTGCTACAGTTCTGGAGGACATGTTGACCACAGAGCAGAGAGGAGAGCTGCCCAAGACCCTGACTGACCTGTACTCACACTTCCTGATGGTTCTGACAAAGAGGAAGAAGCAGAAGTATGAAGGACACCAAAGACCAGAGGAACTGACTGAGGCTGACAAAAAAGTCCTGCTGAAGTTGGGCCAGCTGGCGTTTGAACATCTGGAGAATGGAAACATCGTTTTCTACCCAGGAGACCTGGAGCGATGTGGACTGGATGTCTCAGAGGTGTCAGTGTACTCAGGAGTTTGTACAGAGATCTTCAGAAGAGAGAGTGTGATCTTCCAGAAATCAGTCTACTGCTTTGTTCATCTGAGTATTCAGGAGTTTCTGGCTGCAGTCTACATGTTCCACTGTTACACCCAGAAGAAGACAAAGGTTATAGAGTCTTTCCTCAGTGACTCAAAACCAAAGAAAAGTTCCCTCTTTTCAAGGTTGTTTAGATCTCATGGTCCAATCCAACCTGTAGAAGACTTTCTCCTTAGAGCCATGATGAAATCCCTCAACAGTCCAAATGGACACCTGGACCTGTTTGTCCGCTTCCTTCATGGTCTCTCTCTGGAGTCCAATCAGAGAATCTTGAGAGGACTGTTGAACCAGACAAACAACCGTCCAGAAACCATCCAGAGGGTCATCAACAACCTGAAGGAGATGAAGAGTGATGAAGTCTCTCCAGACAGAAGCATCAACATCTTCCACTGTCTGATGGAGATGAAGGATGATTCAGTCCATCAGGAGATCCAAAAGTTCCTGAAGTCAGAGGAGAAGTCAAAGAAGAGACTATCAGAGGTCCACTGTTCTGCTCTGGCCTACCTGCTGCAGATGTCAGAGGAGGTTCTGGATGAGCTGGACCTGGAGAAGTACAACACATCAGAGGAGGGACGACTCAGACTGATTCCAGCTGTGAGGAACTGCAGGAAGGCTGTGTAAGTCCAGATGTGATTAAGATATGGAGCATCAAACTTTACTATTCCACAGGTTGTATGAATCTAGTAATAAAGCCCCTGTAAAAGCATCATGAGCATGTTTACAGTTCTAACATGTGTATCAATGTTAGATGGATATAGTTCTATATCAGTGAAGAAAAGGATCTCCTCTAAATCTCTTTTAATGATGGAGCTCAGATACAAACCAAGAGACAACGGTGACAGTGCCTCAGCATTGTGTCACAGCAGTGGTTGTCAGTACAATCATGTTGTTTGTACAGGCAGATGTATACGCGTATATATACATTCTATGATGTCCTTCAGCACTTTAACAGCAGCAGTTCTCCTGCTGTCCTGTTTGCTACAACCTGACTGGTGTTGACAGAGAAGACCAGATGATCCAAAAAACATGGAAGTTGTTCAGCCAGCAACTTTTCTAAAACTGTGGAGAGAACACAACGTAGAGATGGACCCATAGTTGTGAACTACGGAGGGATCAGCACCTTTCAGCAGGGAAGAACATCAGCACACTTCCATATTCTCAGAATCTCATTTTCAGAAAGAGTCAGATGAAAATATGACACAGAGGTTCTGCTATGAAGTCTGCAGCTGAGCTCAAAGAGAGAGGCTCCAGGTTGTCAGCTCCAGCACATTTATTAGATCCAGTTGCTTTAAAGCCAGATGGACCTGGGCTCCTTCACAAGGAGTCAGATCAAATCCTGGAGCCACAGCATGAATAGGTGCTGCTTGAGGGCAAAGCCCCTGCACATTAGACTGATGTGGATGTGAGGACTCCAACAGAGGTCCTGAACAAACAAAGTCTTCATTCCAACAATTAAGAGGGGCTGATTTATCAGATAGAATTCCTGCATCAGGAAATTCCTCTGGTTTCATCCCCAAATGAAGATTTGACTCCTTTTGAACCTGAAGGAGATAGTGGGATTCCAGTGCTGCTTCTTCTGGGAAGAAAATGATGATGAGGAGCAGTCTAGTCTTCACCACCTTCATAGGACGCTAACTGTTCCGACCACTTCAAGTTCACTGATGGTGAGCAGAAGAAAAAGAGCCAGAAGAGTTACTGCTGCATTAGCTATGATGAAGGTCAACAGCTGAGTGAGGGTAGCTGTAGCAGAGCTGGAGGGTAGCTGTAGCAGAGCTGGAGGGTATTTGCTGCAGAGCTAGTGGAAGCTAACTGCTGCAGCACTGGTGGAAGCTAGCTGCTGCAGGGCCATACACCACCAGATTGATTCTAGAAGAACTCTTGCCTTCAAACACACAAAGCAATTCATCAGAAATGAGAGTGAATAACTTTTAAAACTTCCCACTTCTCACACAGAATTTGACAATATGACGACTTGAAACATTAAAATCCAAACCTCACACTCAGACCACACAAACTAAGAGTTGGGTTGGCCGCCATCTTGGCTTGCAGCACGTTGAATCCAGTGGAATGGCAGACATGGTTACATGTCACAAGAACTGTTTGTACCTGTGATCTGCTGCAGCTGAAGGATTCATAAAGATGTCAAACATCAGAAGGTGTGAGTGGAGGCCAGATGTGACGGCTGCCTCTTTCTTCAAAGCATATTTAGAATTAATAATAATAATAATAATAATAATAATAATAATACATTTTATTTGACAGCGCCTTTCTGGACACCCAAGGTCACTTTACAGAGAATAAATACACACTAAAATAAATAAAAATAAATAAAATAAATAAAATAGCAGGCAATTAAAAGGCAACAGGCAGTTAAAACAGGTAATTAAAAGGCAGCGATAAAATCAAAGAAAGGCAGATATGGGCAGCAGGAAATTGTACAGGGGTAATGAAAGGGCAACAGAAATCAGAAAATGATAAATTCAGACCGAGAATGCAGTTTTGAACAGGTGGGTTTTGAGATTAGATTTGAACTGGGGGAGAGAGTCAATGTTGCGTAGGTCCGGTGGAAGAGAGTTCCAAAGTTTAGGGGCAGAGCGGCTGAAAGCTCTGCCCCCCATGGTGCTGAGGCGTGAGGAAGGTATGGAGAGGTGAAGGGAGGAGGAAGACCTGAGGGACCGAGAGGGTGTGGAGACGTGGAGAAGGTCAGTCAAATAGGGGGGGGCAAGGTTATGGATGGCTTTAAAAGTATATAAAAGGATCTTGAAGGTGATGCGGAGATGAACCGGGAGCCAGTGAAGCTGCTGGAGAACAGGGGTAATGTGCTGAGTGGAGGGGGTTCTGGTGATGATGCGGGCAGCAGAGTTCTGGACCAACTGGAGTTTCCGGAGGGATTTGTGGGGGACACCGAAAAGGAGTGCATTGCAGTAGTCGATACGGGAGGTGACGAGGCTGTGGACTAGGATGGCAGTGGCGTGGGGGGAGAGAGAGGAGCAGAGACGATTGATATTGCGCAGGTGAAAGTAAGCAGATCGGGTGATGTTGTTGATGTGAGATTGGAAGGAGAGTGAGTTGTCCAGGATGACACCCAGACTCTTGACCTGAGGGGAGGGGGACACTGTGGAGAATTCAAGAGCTGAAAGCACATTCAGTCATTTGTGTGTGTAGTTTCTATCTTCCATATGATTGACAGTGATTCATCATGTGACGCCTGTTCTCTGGAGTCAGAGCGGCCACACCCAACACGTGTTGTGATCCTGTGAGTGGAAACACGGATTGGTCCACTGCAGTTGTCTCTCAGCAGCATTTAGATTCAGCTGCTGAACAAAGAGCAGGTCTGAAGCTGCTGCTGTCTCAGGTCCTCTGACAGGGCCCCCTCCTCCCCACAATTCCCAGCACCCCATGGTTCACATCAAACTGGGAGGAGATGATGTCACTCACCAAGGAAGTCAGGGGGATGAGTTCAGGTGTGTTCTTCCAGGACTGTGCTGGGGACACTTTCTGATTTCAAACAGCCAAACTACAAGAGTTGATTACAATGTAGAGATCAAGAGAACTTTGACAGGTCCAGGAGATCAGGCTGAATCATGTGGTGGATCAGAATTACTGTCCATGACTGAACAGTCAGTCAACAAACATGAGTGGCTGTTTCACAGTCAGTAAAGACACATTTAGTGCCATGCAGTGATCTCCTCAGGTAAATGGTCACTGATATGAACAAAGGTTATCTTCTGGGAGTGTCCTCTACAAGGTTTTTGATTCCATTCATGAAGGTCAAAGGTCACTGTGTTCACAGTTACTGGTGGGAAATTCATGTCAGAACTGTGTCTCTTTAGTTTGTAGTGTAAAGTTTGTGGTGTAAAGCTGCAGGTTTTGTTTTCCTTTTGATGTAAAAGACAAATATATGTTTATATTTAAGTGTTGAATGATGTCAACAGAATCATTTTCTTGGTCATCACAGATTTTATAACATCAGACTGTCAGAGACTCACTGTGAAGTCGTTGCCTCAGCTCTGAAGTCCAACCCCTCCCATCTGACACAACTGGACCTGTGGCAGATCAACCTGCAGGGTTCAAGAGAGAAACTGCTCTTTTCTGGACTGGAGAGTCCAAACTGTAAACTGGAGACTCTCAGGTCAGTTCCTGTATTTTCCTGTTTCATGATTGTTCATTAAGTATATATGATACATGTGTCCAGCCACAGAAAAACCAGGAACAAGTCTCCTGAGGGACATTTGGAGTTATTTCCAGATTGTGGAAGTGTAGTTTCTAATCTTTCCAATGATGTCTAACACATGGAAATGTGAACATGTTTGAAGAAGATAAGACCATTTCAATGTAGACACTTCTCAAACCAGTTTAGTGAGAAATCCAGCCTGAAAGTGTTTCACCTACCTGGGGAGCCAGGTAACAATGGTGCTCATTTAAAACCAGTTACACCAGTCCAAACCCTACTGGTCCAGCTGTGAGTGACAACTGGTGTCTGTTAGCCCACAGAGAGAAAGTATTGTAGTAGTTTAACAATGGTTGTCAATAGCAGGTCTACGGACCCCCATAGGTCTTTGAAGAGGTCCCAGGGTCCCCAGAGAAAAGACTGAATGTAGTTGATGTTGATGTAGCATTATTTTCTTGAAGCACTTCAGAGGACTGATCAGAATCACAAGTTACTTTATTGAGCACCAGAGGAAATAACAAAAAGCCCATGAATAAAAATAAAAACAAGAAAGGTAATACTTCAGGTAGAAGGAGCAACAGATGTCTAATATTGATGATGATGGGTCAGTTTGTTGCTGAATTACTTCCTGTAGCTGATCAGTACATTGTGGAGAGGGTGTGAAGAAGAGTCCAATAATGGATGATATCACAACCATCTCCTCTTATGCTGATTGCGGCTTCTCTGATGTTGATGAATGTTCTGAGTCATCCAGGTCCAAAAGAACTGAGAAAAACAAGGACTGTCCAAGAGGCTTCTTTAGTTCTACACTAACTGGTGGGAGTCCCAGAGTTATATCTACTGTTAATGTATAATATAAGACAACGTTCACATCATTTTAACTTCCAGACTCAGGTCAGTACAAAGGAAATAAAAAGTCAGCCAGAGGTTTTTAAATGAGCACTAAAGGCAGAATGAGCTGAGTGAGAAGACAGACATGAGGACAGAATGGTGGGATGTGGTCATGAGACAGAGACATCTGGTCCAGAGGTCAGCTTTGTTCACACAGGAAGGGGACGAGACCATTAGACACGGGTGAGGAAGATCAGGGTGATGAGACAGGTGAGGGAGGGGCAACAGACACAAAGAGGAGGACAAAACCTAATAAATAATCTGATTGATTTAGATAAGTGTATAATCTAGAATAAATGAGACAAATGAGGAGGAGGAGTGACCTGTTAGAAAGTCTAAATATGATTGTTCTTTGATAAATTGGGAGTACTGTCTACCTCTGAAGTCTTGAAGATCAAGACAGGACAGTTAAAAATAGAAAAAGATAAAATATCTGACATATTTACTCCCCGCTGTCTCTGCCTCAGCTTCCTGTCTGCCCCGCCCCCACCTGTGTGCCCCACCCCTACCTGTGTGTGTACACCTGTTCCCTGATTGTGTCTCCTCACCTGTGCTGCATCACTCCGCTCATCGGTTTGGATTTAGTTCCCTCTGTGTCTCTGGCTCCTCCTGGTCCTGTACTGGATGATCCTTGCTTGTTTTTTTGACCGTGCCTCTTGTCTCATGTTTTTGAAGACCTCTGTCTGAGTTGTTGGACCCACTTATCGTGTACTGAACTGAACAAACGCTTAAAGATCTCTTCTAATGCTGAATCCATCACTGACATGTAGTCCTGCTCATTCTGTCTTCTTCATGAGAGGTGGCAGAATAAGAACGGGTAGATGACTTTATTTTTAAGGCAAAGTGTTTTCAATTAAAATGTATTTGATTTTCATAATTGACTTTAAATATTTGGACTGAAAGCCCCATAAATGAGGATTTAAGTTATTTATTGATTGATACAATGTAAACCTTTGTGTTGTATTATACTGATGTCCCTTTGGGAATCCCTGTGCTAGGATGTTGTTTCAGTGTGTTTTATTGAAATTAGAGAACAAGAGAATGAAAGAGTTGAATTCCATGTGAGACATCATCAGTCATGTACATGAGCCATGTTAAAGGCAGCCCCTTTAAAAAGTTACTGTTTTTGATGTTTTAATCACCTGATGTGTTATCAATGATGAAATGTTCTGATACATTGTGGAAAATATTTCGGATTTAGGTTTAGGATGTGAACATGTGTGATTGTAAATGAGGTCAATCAAATGTATTATTTCTTTGTCCAGATTGAGATGCTGCAGGTTATCAGGTAGAATCAGCCTGTGTGGATAGGCTGAGCTCCAAAAACATCAGGATAGAACATAAATCAACACAAGCTTAATGATGGTGTTGTTCTGTGATCAACCAGAACACTGTGAGGGCCATGGGCTTGTGAATAGGTGACAGTGTCACTATCAGCACCTTGGTGATACACACTGTTAGCTCCACTGTTGAAGGGACACACACCTGATAGAATCATATAGAATAGAATCATATAGAACACTGACATGCTTCTGGATCATTTGTTCTCTACATGTTTTATGTGTGGTTTCCACTTGATCTTTTCATCTATTGTGACACCGTCTCATCTTTCATTTATTCTTCTTTAGATTGGAGGGCTGCAGTTTATCAAAGATCAGCTGTGATTATCTGACCTCAGCTCTGAAGTCCAACCCCTCCCATCTGAGACAACTGCACCTGATTGGGAACAAGCTGCAGGATTCAGGAGTGAAGCTGCTCTCTTCTGGACTGGGGAGTCCAAACTGTAAACTGCAGACTCTCAGGTCAGTTCCTGTATCTCTACAGTCTGTCTGTCATTCATTTAACACTAAAACCCTTTTTATTGTTTTTGCCTGAGCTCACAGACAATCACTTATTTTCTTGTCTTTTTAAACAAAGTGTAGTTTTTTTCAAGCCTTTATTAAATCAACATGATTTCAGGCAGGTCACCAGTCCTTTTCTTGATGGGGGGCTTGTAGAGAGTCCTCCACTGAGGACTCTGTCCCCCCCAGCCTGTCCTTCCAAACTGTCCCTTCTCTGTTCCTCAGTTTGTCCTTATTGAGTGCCTTCATGATGATCCCATGTAAAGTCCTCCTGTCCATGCTGTGAAGGGCTCCTGAGCCACAGCCATCCAGGAGAGGACCACCGAGGTCCGGGTGCAGGTGGAGTTCAGGGAAGGTGTCCATGGGGTTGGTCTCAACTTCTCCTCTCCCGTGAAGGAGGAAAAGACTCCTCTTTTTGTTGAGAGTCTTTGTTTCCAGAGATCCAGGCTCCTCTGTATCCGTTGGACCGACTGGACCCCCAGCGCCGAGCTCACAGCCTGGGCATCGGTCCAGAGTCTGTCTGAATGAAGCTCCATTTATTAAGAGCACAGGATTTAAAAACACCCTGATAAAATAGAGGTAACCCCTGTAATGATTAAAACTTTAAGTTAAGCCCTCCGAGGAACCTCTGCAGAAACTGTATTCTAAAAGTGGCCATCCTGCTGGCCAGGTGGATGAGGCCCTGCCCCCCCCGACGTAAAAAACAGGACCGACTGTGACACCCAGTGGAGACGGTCCCAGAAGGAATCCACCATCTTCGATTGGACCTGAGCCAGCAGGCCCGATGGTGGATCTAAAACAGCGAGATAGTGCCACAGCAGAGATGCAACAAGATTATTTAAAACCAAAACCCTCCCTCTAAAAGACATGTGGGGCTTGATCCAGCTCCACTTCTGTAGTTTGCTGGCCACTCTTTCAACCATGTCGTTCCAGTTCTTTGCTTCCATGTCCTGGCATCCGAGGTACACCCCCAGATACCGGAGTCCATTTCTCTTCCAGGTCAAGCCTCCTGGGAGAACTGCGAGACCCCCACCCCAGTTGCCAACAGCAAGGGCCTCACTCCTCCCCCAGTTTACCCTCGCTGCCAACACCATGGAAAACCTGTCCGTTATGTTGTTTAAAATGCTGATGTCCCGCTGATCCTTAATAAAAAATGATGACATCATCGGCATACGCTGTTATGGTTCTAGTGGATGGAGGGACCCAAATACAGGCACATTGTAATGTGGGGAGAACAAAGGTTTATTTCTGGGGTACAAAAACACAAAATGCTCCTCAACAGGAGGGAATAAGGGCTCTCGGGCCAACACAAAAAGTCACCAGCACGGGAGAAAGTCAAAACAACAAAACTCTACCTCCCCACGAACCGGGATGTCCAGGGAATGGACGAGCGGGGAATCCGGGTAGACGGGCCCGGGCCCTATGAAGGGGAGGTGATTGCGGGATGCAGCTCAGGTGCGCAACCTACCGCTGGTCAGGGGCTAGCGCCCCTATGGGGAAGGAGGTGCCCAGACACTGACATCACCCCTCCCTCAACAGGTGCCTCCTGGCGCCCAAACAGGCTTGACGGGGTGGCTGAGGCAGAAAGCCCAGAGGTTGTCTCCATCCAGGACATGGCGCTGTGGAGCCCACAACTGTTCCTCGGGACCGCATCCTCCTCTGTCCACTGGGCGCTGCCATCCTCAGCCCCGCCAGGCGGACGTCCAAAGTCTTGACAGGCAGAGACAGGTCTGGATCCACCACTGGCTCAGAACAGGAGACGTGGAAGGCGGGGCGGGCCCCCAAGAACGCTTTGAGCCCCAGCTTCACAGCCGCGGGGTTGATGCTCCCGTCGGCATCGAAGGGTCCGCCTCTTCCCCTCGAGGGGCCGAGTGGGCATCTTGGGGTACAGCGCCGGGTTGCCTGGGGCTAGGGGGAGAGGGTTAAATGAAGGGTAGACGCATGTACCTGCCACCAGGCTCTCCGGTCTCATCGCAGATGCGCCCGGATCAACGGAGCTGCGGCCTCCTCCTCCTGCAGACTCTGGGAGACCAGGGGCACCTATGGAATCTGGGGGAACTCCAGAACCTGGGGCACCTATGGAATCTGGGGGAACTCCAGAACCTGGGGCACCTATGGAATCTGGGGGAACTACGGAACCTGGGGGAACTACGGAATCTGGGGAACCTGCGGAATCTGGGAGGACTAGGGAATCAGGAGGAACTCCAGAACCTGGGGCACCTACGGAATCTGGGGGAACTACGGAACCTGGGGGAACTACAGAATCTGGGGGGACTAGGGAATCAGGGGGAACTACAGAACCTGGAACACCTACGGAATCTGGGGGAACTACAGAGACTACGGAACCTGGGGCATCTGCAGAATCTCGGGGGACTAGGGAATCAGGAGGAACTACGGAACCTGGAGCACCTACGGAATCTAAGGGGACTATGGAACCTGGGGATCCTGAAACTGGGGAACCTGAACCTGGGAAACCTGAACCTGGGGAACCTGAACCTGGGGCATTTGTGGAAACTGGGGGGACTGCGCATCCAGTTTCCTCTTCTTGCCCAGAAGTTTGCAGGTACCGCATACCGCGATGGTGGTCGGCTGTAAGGGGTTCGGCGACGAGTGCAGCGTCTGCTCCTCCACCTGCAGCCTCTTCCTGAAGGCGTTGATCTCCATGTCGAAGGCCAGCTTCACGTTCTGCAGGTTCTCATAGTCCTCCAGCTGGCTGAGCATCTGGCTCCTCATGGTCAGCAGCTCCTCATCCCTCTAGTGAAGCTTCCCCTGCCACACCTCTCGTTCCCGGTCCATGGTCCTCTGCAGGTCCTGCAGCTGACGCTCGTGGTCCTGACGAAGCTGCTGCATCGCTTCTGCCAGTTTGCACTCGTACTCCTGCTGGCTTCCTGAGTCCACCTCCACCAACTCTCAAAGTGGTCTTGGATCTCCCGGATCTCCTGCTCACGGACTTTCCTCTGAAGGTCCAGCTGTTCCTTCAGGGCTTGCACTTGGCTCTCCATCTCCCCCCTCCTCAGGATCTCAGAGGACAGCTGGCCCTGAAGGCCAGCAAAGGCATCGCTGTGGTTCCTGTTCTCAGATTGAAGCTTGCTATATTCTGCCTCTTTGAAAGTGAGCGCTGACTTGATGTTCCTCCACTCGACCAGGGCATTGGCTAGCTCACCCTCTTGTGGCACCTGAATTGAAGTTTCTTCTTCTCGTCGCAGAGGCTCCCACAGTCGGTCTGCAGCCGGGCCTTCTCGGCTGCCAGCCCATCCAGCTGCCGCAGCATGGACGAGCGCTCGCTCTCCAACTTCTGGACCCGCTCGATGTAGTTAGCCAGGCGGTCGTTGAGGTGCTGGAGATCATACTGCTTCTGCCGGTCTGTGGTGGGTGCAGGGGTGGGTTCAGCCTTAATGGCTGAGCAGGCAGACGGAATAGTCGGTTAGGTTTTGAGCCCTGTTCCTGGATTGGCTGTCCGGCAGGCTATACATTTTACCGCATCCGATCTATTCCTGACAAGACATATGTTGCAGACCCAGCCCCACACAGGTTTGTTACTCACTGCAGCAAATCCTGTGGTTGTTGGGGAGGTTGTGCTGGGGGTTGTGCTGCCGCTGAACTGGAGTGGGAACGGTCCCGTTGGTCCAGGGCTTGGGGATGGCCCCTCCCGCTGCGTGAGCGCGGTCACGTTCCGGTAGAGCACGGCGAGCATTTCATCGTGCCTCCTGAGACGCACCTGGTGGTCGCACCTGATAGCCTCCTGCTCCACCAGAATCTGCAGGGTGCTGCTGGGTCCATTTCTGGTTGGATCGTTCTGTTAGGGTACTCGGTAATGGAGGGACCCAAACACAGGCACAGGGTAGATGAGAACAAAGGTTTATTTTCCAGGGGTTCAAAACACAAAGCACTCCTGAACGGGAGGGAAGAAGGGCTCTCGGGCCAACACAAAAGGTCACCCGCATGGGGAAAAGTCAAAACAAACAAAACTCTCCCTCCCCAAGAATGTCCAAGGAACGGACAAGCAGGGGATCCGGGCACAGAATACGGACGGGAGTCCAATGGAACACAGACCAGACAGACGAGACGGCCAGGTGATGACGACAACCATAATGCTACGGTAACGATCCGACAGCTTCCACTGTCGGCCACGGGCCCTATGAAGGGGAGGTGATCGCAGGATGCAGCTCAGGTGCGCGACCTACCGCTGGTCCCATGTCAGGGCCTGGCACCCCCTATGGGGAAGGAGGTGCCCAGATCCTGGCATACGCAGATAAAACCAAGTTTCCATTAAGTTCAAAGTTCAAAGTCTTTTATTTGTCTAGTAAGTCTATGTAACAGAATGTTAGCACAGATGTTGAAATTGCGTTCCACCAGACTCCAATGTGCAAAAAAAATATAAAATGGATGAATGTTGATACAACATTGACCACCAGTAATGTAATAACATACATACACACACATGTGCGCACACACCCACACACACATGCACACACACACATGCACAAACACACGCACACACACACACAGTGCAGTTAAAAACGACCAAAACAATGTGCAAAAGATTGACAGTGTCAGTAAGGTGCAGGTGAGATTAATAGATTCAATAAATAAAGTAATGTCCATGAGTGCCCTGAGAATGTTTATGTTGGTTATTTTACAGTGTTGATTAGCTTGATGGCAAGTGGGAAGAAGCTGTTTCCCAGTCTGCTAGTGCGGCACCGCATGCTGCGGTATCGCTTCCCTGATGGTAGTAGGGAAAACAGTTTGTGTGCTGGGTGGGTGAGGTCCTTAATGATGTTCACAGCTCTCCTGGAACAGTGTTAGATGTACAGGTCCTGAATGGCTGGTAGTGGTGATCTGATGATCCTCTCTGCAGTCCTCACCACTCTCTGTTGTGGCTTCCTGTCTACAGCTAGGCAGCTGCCGTGCCAGCGCAGCTGCTCAGGATGCTCTCAATGGCTCCCCTCTAGAAGGTGATGAGTGCAGACGTGGGGAGGTTCGCTCTTCTCATCCTCCGCAGGGAGTGAAATCTTGTGTGAGCTTTTTTGACCAGAGAGGTGGTGTTAGTTGTCCATGTGAGGTCATCTGTGATGTGCACTGCCAAGAACTTTATGCTCTTCACAGACTCCACAGTTCTGCTGTTGATGGTGAGTGGGTTGTGTGTTGGTTTCCTCTTCCTGAAGTCAACAATTTATTTTGTTTTGTCGACGTTGAGCAGCAGGTTGTTCTCCTCACACCAGTTGATGAGTTGGTGTACCTCCTCTCTGTACGCTGTGTCATCGTCGTCCTTGATGAGGCCCACTACCGTTGTGTCATCCGCGAATTTTAGGATGTGATTCGTTTCGAATCTGGCACAGCAGTTGTGAGTCATCAGTGTGAACAGCAGAGGAGACAGCACACATCCTTGAGGCACCCCTGTGTTGATGATGGTCATCATTGAGGAGTTCTTGCCGACTCTGACTGTCTGTGGTCTGTTTGTGAGAAAGTCCAGCAGCCAGTTGCACAGTGATGTATTTATCCCCAATCTGCTCAGCTTGTCAACCAGATGTTGGGGGATGACAGTATTGAATGCAGAGCTGAAGTCAATAAACAGAATCCGAGTGTGACTGTTTGCTTTCTTCAGGTGAGTCAGGCAGAGGTGGAGCGCTATTGCTACCGCGTCCTCAGTGGAGTGCTTGGGGCGATAGGCAAATTGATATGGGTCCAGGGTGGTGGGGAGGGTGGATGGGATGTGGGCCTTAACTAGTCTTTCAAAGCACTTCATCATGATGGGAGTGAGTGCTATGGGTCTGTAGTCGTTCAATGATGATACCGGTGACTTCTTTGGGAGTGGCACGATGGTGGTGGTTTTGAAGCTTACTGGTATTGTGGCTTGGGTCAGAGAGATGTTGTAGATGTCTGTGAGGACGTCAGTGAGTGAGTCTGCACAGTCTCTGAGCATGCGCCCGGGTATGTTGTCTGGACCTGCAGCCTTTCTGGGGTTCACCTTGAGTAGGGCTCTCCTCACATCTGCTGGATCCAGTTGGAGTGTTTTGCTGTCTGTGCTGATGCTTTTGTGGATGTAGTTGTGTTGTTTTCCTCAAATCGACTGAAAAAGGTGTTGAGTGAGTTGAGGAAGTCTGTGTGGTCCTTGCACGGTGGGGGGCTGGATTGTAGTCCGTGACTGACTGGATGCCTTGCCACAGACGTCTGGGGTCTTTTGTATCTGTGAAGTGGGAGTTTTTTGTCCATAGGCATGCTTGGCTGCTCTCACACCCCGGTTCAGGGTGGCCCTGGCTGACTTGAGAGCCTCCTTATCTCCAGACTTGAAAGCAGTGTTGCGTGCACTCAAGAGCGCACGTACTTCCTTGGTGAACCAGGGTTTTTTGTTTATTCTTATTGTGATGTTCTTGGTGATGGATACATCTTCAATACATTTTGTTATGTATCCAATTACTGAGTCTGTGTATTCTGTGAGGTTGACGTGCTGGTTTGTGGTGGCTGCCTCTCTGAAAACAGACCAGTCTGTACATTCAAAACAGTCCTGAAGAGCTGCTGTGGCTCCCTCTGGCCACGCCCTGATGTGCTTTACAGTTGGCTTGCTCCTTGTCAATCGAGGTCTATAGGCTGGGATTAGCATGACAGAGAGATGGTCTGACGACCCCAGGTGGGGGTGGGGAACCTCATTGCTGGCTCCAGATTTCTGTGTGTGTGTGAGCTCGCTCTCATCAGACACACAGTCTCCGCCATCACTGCTCTCACCGAGCTCAGGTCTCCTTCAGCCAGACAGTCGGCTGGCCTTCGCGCCCACTTCCACCGGTTGGTCTTTTTGTTTTTGACGGTTTTGTGGGACAAGAATCCACCCAGCCTCTTGCTCCATCATCTCCACACTGTCATCCACCTGTCCCTCACCACCTTCACCTCCCTGTCCCTCACCACCTTCACCTCCCTGTCCCTCACCACCTTCACCCACCTGGCCCTCACCACCTTCACCTACCTGTCCCTCACCACCTTCACCTACCTGTCCCTCACCACCTGTTGTGGAATATCTTCCAGTCAAAGCTACTTCTTCAGGTTTCAAAATATCAATCAATAACGTTTAGGATTGCTGGGTCAGCTACTGCACAAATGCGCAAAGTAGAATCACCACAACAGGGTCGAATGATGAGTCAAATTCAGCTGGGTCACGGTCCAATGATGGTTTATTGACAAAAAGTACAATTCACCATGCATGAGAGGTAGCCCGGGCTAAGTCTGAAAACATGCAAGAACTTTCCCACCTTTTATACATTACAGAGCTTGGGTCTACCCCGCCCTGGGCTCCTCCTTTTCATTTTGCCCCTTTGTACCCTATTTTCCACGGTTATCTTATTTTTACCATTTTTATCCGTGGAACACATCTCCTGTATTTGATTTTTTTAAAAACAACGCCCAAACCCTGCCCCCCAGTAGGTGGGCTTTACAGTTGACATAGGCAGAGTACACATAAACAATTGTTACCATAGATGGAACACTCGTGTAAGTCATACATACATAGTTATAAAAAATTATAGGTCGTGGATGGGCCCCACAGATGGAATACTCGTGTAAGTCATACATACTTAATTATAAAAGATTATAAGTCATGGATGGGCCACAGGTCATGGATGGGCCACTCATGTACATTGCCCCCTTTTGGAAAGAAAACATGTTATTTAACTTGTTCTTATCGCTACATAATGACATCATACATCGATCCTTGATTTCAGCTGATCCATTCTTGACCTCACCTTGATCTTCACACTACATTTCCCCCCTTTGGTCCTCCCAAGGACCATCTTGATTGTAAGTAGTAAAACAATTCCAGTACTTTTTAGAGTGATACAGCATTAAAGAATTGAGGTAACAGAAGGTACCAGTGTATATCTCAAAGAAGGATTACAAAGAAAATCACAGTCGTATATATATATATATATATCAAAGCATGAGGTAGAGCGTATCAGGCTATTCACCCAACCTGATTATCCCTCAGTAAGTATCACCACAAGGTGCGAGTCCAACTGCAACAACAGTTAGATATCTCCACCTAGACCCCACCCCGGGTCTCGCCCATCCTGATGGGTCGGTGATAGTTACTGTTTGGCTCCTAGCTGATCCCATGCAGACATGACCAGGGAAACATCCTCCCATAGGCAATAGAAGGTAAAACCCTAGCCAGGTGGCAAAGTCAGCATTACATCCCTCATTATTCTACTTCTACTTAAAATAACATGATTCACTCCAGGGTACTCTTAGCTTGGTCAAGGAGTGTACTCCTGGTACTCTAATGAGGGTCACCCCCCCTTTTTAAAATTATTACTTTATTTTTTTTATAGCAATGGTTTTTCGGACTTGTTTTCTCCAGCTACCGCGCCATCAAGCTAGGCTTGCTGGCTTACGAATAATTAGCTATCGCCCTCTTTCATTACACTTGTCACTTCACCACAATACTTTCTTGCATCCCGCCCTTCATATTCAACCATCTTCATGTTAAACACTTATCATTCTCTTATCACTTTCAACGCATCACACTACTGGGCGAGGCGTCAGCTTTCACACTGACGCCACTATTCGTTACTCTCTTGCTAATCACCGCACCACAACTTTAAAGGGTCCTTCCCTACGGGGTTCGTTCCACTGACGCCTAAACACCCGAATGAACACGGAGTCCCCCACTTGTATGTCACGAACGTCAACTGGGATGTTTATCTCGTCCTTGCCGTGGGCGGCCTTCACCTGTTGAAACACAAGTCTGTGGATTTGAGTTAAGGCATGGAGATAGTCACCCAACTCTCTTTCCAGCTGTTCAAACGCTGGCCCCTCCAGCGGGCCTCTGATCTGCGGCAGAGGCATGGGCCGACCTGTAAGCATCTCATGAGGGGTTAGATGAGTTAGTCGGTTAGTTTGAGAGCGCATTGCCATTAGAGCCAGCGGCAATGCATCCACCCAAGTCAGTTTGCCGCTGCTATCGGCCATGATCTTAGCGATCTTAGTCTTCAGGACCCCATTGGCCCGTTCAACCGAAGCCTGAGACTGTGGATGGTAAACAGAACCATACTTTTGTTTGATCCCCAGAATTTTGAACATTTCCTGAATTACTCGTGAAACAAAATGAGGCCCATTATCAGATGATATGGTGTCCGGCATCCCAAATCGTAGGAACACCTCTTTGCAAAGAAATTTAGCTGCGGATCTGTGGTCTGCTTTAGCTGTAGGACATGCTTCAATCCATCTGCTAAATCTACACACAACAACAAGCATATACCTCTTCCCCTGTGTGCGGTCAAGCATATCCACATAATCCATGATCAGGTGCCTGAAAGGTCCATCTGGCATCGGAATGTGTGCCAACGGCTGTGTGAACATTTTTCGGACATTGTATTTTGGACATTGAGGGCACATCGCAAGCTGCCGATCGATCATGGGAGACATATAGGGAGACCACCAGACGCTTGTAGTTTTCTGACAACCTGGGCCCTAGAACAATGATCAGGCTCATGCATTTTCTTAATGGCAATGGGTAATAGAGACAATGGCAACACAAAATGTCCTTGGGCCCCTCGCCACAACCCTTGGTGGGAATACGACCATCAGCACGCACGAACCCTCTTTGTTTCCAAATACTCGCATTGATATGGCACACCCCATACCCATAACTGCTGTCAGTGTAAATAGTGGCCTTCTTTTTGGCCGCTAATTTGCATGCCGCTATTAATGCTTTTATTTCAGCCAATTGGGCGGAACAGGGCTGATCCAGGCTGACCGACTGTAATTTAGTAAAGGTTCCGTCCGGGTTAAGTTGGACAATCCCATAGCCAGCCCTGTTCCCTGTTTCCCCTCTGACACATGAGCCGTCAACGAACAGTGTCAGATCTGACGGGATGGGATGATTGTATAAGTCATCCCTCACCTTCATGAGGGTTGTCTGTTTCCTTAAGACAATCATGAGGCACACCTTCTGTTGGCAACACCATCCTAGTGGCTGGATTGATGTTTGTACATCTCTGTATGGTCAGGTCTGGTCCTGACAGGAGGACTTCATAACCTGTCCGCCGCGCTTGGGTAATCACAAAGCGTGGGCTTGTGAGCATTGCATGTAGTTGATGAGACGTATATAAAAACACTGGGTGGCCCATAGTGATTACCTTGTTGTATGCGAAAGCGGCTGCTGCCAATCCCTGATAACAGGGTGGTAACCCCTCTTCCACACTGTCCAATTTTGTGCTGTAATATGAAATTGGTTGCTTACTTGTTGACGAGTCTTGCATCAACACTGCACATGCGTACCCTTGCTTTTCTGCCACGTACAGATGGAATGGCTTGCTGTAGTCTGGATTGGCCAAGGCTGGAGCATTCTGGAGGTCTCTTTTTGGACTTAGAAATGCACCCTCTGCTTCATTGGTCCACCGCAGCTGGGCTGACTGTTGCCCCTTTCCTGCTGCTCGGATCATAGCTCTCAATGGATTTGTCTTAACTGCATAGTCGCAAATCCAGGGTCTGCTGTAGCCCGCCATACCTAAAAAGGACAACATGTGACCAACAGTTCGAGGCTTTGGTATTTTGCTTATGGCTTCCAACTGAGATGGGGCAATGTGTCTCTTGTCCCCATTCAGCTGTCTGCCCAAGTACTCCACCGTCTGTTGGCAGAATTGCAACTTTTTCTTACTTACTTTATGTCCTCCCTCTGCCAGGGCGGTCAGCACTGTAATAGAATCTTTTTCACACTGTTCTTTGGACTCAGAGCAAATCAAAATGTCATCTACATACATTAACGTCGTTGATGAGATATCCAAATGGCTAAGATCGTTCGCAAGTATGCGATTGAAGATGGAAGGAGAGTGTACAAACCCTTGAGGTAGGCGAGTGTACATGTACTGCTGATCTTTGTAAGTAAAAGCAAACAAATACTGTGAATCAGGATGAATTGGCACACTGAAAAATGCTGAGCATAGGTCTATCACTGTAAACCATTTAGTACCTGGGGGTATATTAGATAACAAAGTGTGGGGGTCAGGTACAATGGGCGTCTCTTCAGCTATTATGGCATTAATTGCCCTCAAATCATGCACTAGCCTATACTCGTCACTATTGGGCTTTTGATGGGGAAAATCGGGGTGTTGCATGCACTATGTGTTGTAATTAGCACTCCCGCGTGTACTAAACCGGTGATGGTGGGCTCTATTCCTTCAACAGTACTTGGCCTAAGGGGGTACTGTTTTTGGAATGGCAATCTAACACCTGGCCTGGTAAAGAATTTTTGTGGTTCGGCCGACTTAACAAAACCTACATCTGTTTTGTGTTGGGACCATACTTGTGTGGGGACCTGCTCTAACAATGATGTGTGCTCCCCTGTAAGTGACATGTGTTTCTCACCTGCCCGTGGCACTCTGACCCTTTCTGCTATTACTTCATCTGCGTCTGAGAAGTCAATCTTAAGAAACATCCCGTCCGAGGAGGCTTGAAGTCCTTCACAAAGTGTGGGAGTCCATCCTTGGCACTGTTTTGCAGCTTTGACCATAGGTCCCAGGTCATGTGACTCGTATCCTTCTGCAATCAGTAAGGTGATGTGTGGCGTTGAATCGGGGACCTGGAACCAGCTGTTTTTAATGTTGTCTTCCAGCTTTACTGCTGCGGCCACTCCCTGTTGTCCGATGATGATATCCTCATATTTTATGATAATAGTCTTATCGTCTATCAGTTCATCCCACATTTGTTCATAGTCTTCATGATCTTGATTCTCGTCATAGAGCATTGTACAGTGAAGGGGAAGCGTCGGCTTCTTAGCTGCTTCATAGTGATTCAGTATGAACGCCCTCCACTTTTTCCATTCAGTGTAAAGGAAAGATCTTGGCGTTGTCAATCTCATCCAGAACACTTGGGCTTCTGGGCCGCGTGGTATTATCTGTGGGAATTCTGTAGACATTGTTAGGTTCATCATAGGAATATTTACTTCATCAGGTTTTAGATCAGCGATATCAAATTGGATTCCATCTGGGGAACATCTGATTCTTGCTCGTAGTTGGCACAATATGTCTCTTCCCAGAAGATTGATGGGTGTGTCTGCTGAGTACAGAAGGGATGCATATACTGTTGTCTTTCCTACCTGCAATGGAACCGGTTCAGTCATTGGTATCACTTGTGTTTTCCCAGAGAAACCTACTGTTCGGATTTTGGAAGCTGAGAGGGGAAGGTCGGCTCCGTCTTTGCCTATGCACGAGTACGTGGCTCCTGTGTCTATCATAAATCGATGACGGTGGTTAAAAACAGTTACCATTATGGTGGGTTCCATTGTTGGTTGTTGTGTTAGCATAGGCAAAATTGCTCCCCCTTCAGGCTTCTCTGGGCATCCCTATGTCCAGCATGCTGCTGGACCCATCCATGGTCCAGCATTCTGTCGATTGGGTCCAGTTCCAGGATTTTGGGGTCCTGTCCACGGGTTGATTGGACACTCTCTTTGCATGTGTCCTGCTTGTCCACACCCCCCAGCACTGGAGGCCTGACTGGTAAGGTTGTACAGCTTGGTACTGGGGTACCTGTTGTGGTGCCTGGTGCTGTTGGACAGCTTGTCCTGGTGGGGGTCCACGGTACTGCAGTGGTGGTCCTTGGGGTCTTTTCCATCTCCCTCTCATGATCGGACCACCTCGTCCTCTGCCGGCCACGGGCTGCTGAGGTTGCTACACGTTTCCTCCTTGGTTGAGGTGCACGTGGATTGGTGGCATCGGCTGCTGAGGTGGTCCAACAGGAGGCCCTGGAACTGTGAGGGATTTTCTTCTTCCTTTAAGCTTTCTTTCTCCAGCTTGCTTGGATCTCGGCGTGAGGGATATTTTTCCCTCAGGGCTTCCCATAACCTGGTTCGTAGTTCATCAAACGGTACCTCATCGTAGTGGTGTGTCTCAATTAGCTTTTCGTAGCCTGCCGTCTCAAAAACGTCTGCGGCGGCTGCTTTCCCCTGCAGTTTTTATCAGTAGGGCCTTGATGTCGCCTCCTGCCAATTTGATTCCTCCGGTGATTTCTTCCAGTTTCTCGATCCACTTGTCAGCTCCATCTGTCAAGGGAGTTAATTTTCCTGCAAGCGTTATCATGTCCATGAAAGACCACGGCACATACCTGTCTTCATTCTCCAGACCCCTGGCCACCAGGGGGCACATTCCCTGTTACATCAGTCTCTTGAGGTTGACTCTTAGAACTTTCCTTCCGATTTCGCAGAGTCATTCCACTCCCAGTCTTGTCTAGCTGTATTTTCAACTTGAAGGTTTGTTCTGGTTTGCTCTTAGTGTGGGTTGCGGTGGTGGACTTACCCCCCATCCTGGTCTGGACTTCGCCATCTCCTTTTGCTCCCATATTCTGCTGGACACACGGTGGTGGAGCTTTCTTCTGATTGCCCATCATCAGAGCAATCCTCTTCCAGTTCATCATTGTTGTTGTCTACATCTTTCCACTCGATTTCTTCTTCTTCCAAGGGTCCTAGGAGCTCTTGCTGTAGAACTTCAGATGTTAGTTTTGCACTACATTTAATCAGTTCCTCATGTTGTCGTTTTCCTCTTTCGGTTTGTTTCCTTATTCTTTCTCTTCTTCTCTCAAATTCATCCCTTTTCTTACTGTCTCTTTCATCCTCATTCTGGTATGTAACTTTCTTTTCAGGTCTCTTATCTGTGTGTGTGTGTGTCACGGATGTGTCTGTTGTTGAGGTGCATGTATTCCTGTGGGTGCTGCTTGATTCTACCCCTGTCTCTTCCTCATCGTCATCTTAGTAAGAAACTTTTATCTTTCCCGTAATCATCCCTCCCACCTTATCTTTATTAAGTAATATGTATTGTCCTGCCTTACCCCAGTTGTAGGGAGGGGGTCTGGGGTCCGCGTCTCGGTACATCATCGAGTTCCTAGCTGCTTCCAACCTGAAATACTGCAAGATATCCCTTTGCTCTGCATTTCTCTGTTTTTTTCTTAAAGTGATTTATTTCATACTTTTTAGCTTTATTTTTTAGCTCCTCTTCCACCTCATCGCACCTTCTTGGATCAAAGCTGCCTTCAACAGGCCATTGGTTTCTTCCCGACGTCATTCTATGCCAGTTCCTCATGTATTTCTGAATTCTCCGCCCATTTGCAGGGTGAGAGGCAATGATTATTTTTGCAGGCGTTATCTCTTCTGACTGTTTGCTACCGATGTCACCCATGTTTTATGGCAAGCGGCAGCAGCTCCTTCAGTTACCCCTATGAATTTATTTTTCCCAAATTTTGTGCTCTTACCTCTTTTTGCCCCAGCACTTGGTCAATGCAAGACTACTATTATTTACTTAGTTATTTTATGTATTACTTTTAATATCAATACTTTTTTAAGTTATTTTGACTAGTTTGGCTTTATTTATTAGTTTCTATGTAGTGTTTTAACACACAACTTATCCATTATGATTGTTTTTTCAAAGTTAGGTCAAATTCGTAATCTATTGTATTTTATCCTAGATATTGTGTCTGCCTACTGACACACTCCTCAACCAACACACGTGGTGTTTTTACGTGTCTTATCTTGCTTCTCGTTGAACTTAATAGTTACACATCAATAACTATACACATACAATACAACAATACACAAACTTTTCTCATAGGTACTTTTACCTTTTTACCTTTTGTACTGCTTCCCACAGTATCTTTCCCTGCCTGGGACCACTCCCTCGATAGGCCTAGTGGTGACGTCTCCTCAGGCGGTACTTTATCTCGTAACCTGGCTTTTCCCTAAGCCTTATTCATTTACCTTTGACCAGTACATATCCCTGCATGACTGTCCTAAACGTATTAACTCTTTAAGAAAACAACACTTTCACAACACGCTATTTTTCTAGCCCTTGTACAAACAAAAACTCTTCACTTTCCCTGTCCACTTTTCCCGTACACAATTATCACATACACGAGTATCCCCGTTCCTGTAAGTGACAATGCAATCCACAAGCCAATTAGTGCGTTAAAAATACATTTCTCAATCACATCCATCCCATTTCCATCCCCCTTCTTTATTGACACAACACAGTTGGATCCGTTCACCAGCTGTTATTGCTCATGCACACAGTACATGTTATTTTTAGTTTAGGTACTAGGGTCTTTCAGGAGAGCTTTACCGGTACCTTCCGACCACTGACGTCCGACGGAGGCTGGATCCCCGTTAATTAAAAGGAAAAAGAATTTGGTATCTCACCTGAATTTGGTGGATATGTGGGCCCGTGGGGTTCCTGGCCTCCAGCCGGCGCCCGTGGTGTTCTGGTCCCGTCGCTTCCTCCTGGCTGGCTCGCCAAAAATGTTGTGGAATATCTTCAAGTCAAAGCTACTTCTTCAGGTTTGGAATGTATAAAAGGTTTTGGGAACTTTCCCACCTTTTATACATTTCAGAGCTTGGGTCTACCCCGCCCCGGGCTCCTCCTTTTCATTTTGCCCCTTTGTACCCTATTTTCCATGGTTATCTTATTTTTACCATTTTTATCCGTGGAACACGTCTCCTGTATTTGATTTTTTTAAAAAAAAAGTCATACATACTTAATTATAAAAGATTATAAGTCATGGATGGGCCACAGGTCATGGATGGGCCACTCATGTACATTGCCCCCTTTTGGAACGAAAACATGTTATTTAACTTGTTCTTATCGCTACATAATGACATCATACATCGATCCTTGATTTGAGCTGATCCATTCTTGACCTCACCTTGATCTTCACACTACACACCTTCACCCCCCTGAGCCACCACACCCACCAGTGCACCATCAGGCTCACTCACCTGCTCCTCACTCACCACCTTCTCCACCTTATCACCTACCTCCTCCTGTCCACTTCCCCTGGTGCTCTCCTCCTGACCTGCCGGACTGTCCGCTTCGGGGGAGGACCCTAGGTCCTGGGATGGTCCGGGCGGAGCCCTGCCCCTAGGAGCCAACCGGGACCGGGACCGAGCCGGCCCGGCCCAGACAGGCTTTAATCAAATGTCCCATTTGATAGAAGCACTTCATGACGGAGGAGGACGCGTACAGCATATAATCAAAGTCCTCCACTTTGACGTGGAAGCGTACGTTCAGCTCCTCCGCCCGGTTATTTAAGATCATAAAAACCTGTCTCCTGTGGGACACGACGTGGTTCAGCAGGGGGACTTACATGCCGACGGAACCTTCCTGATGGACGACACGATTTTTCCGAACCTGGCGAGTTCCTTAGCCAGGAACTCGTCGCTGATGAAGGGGGGCACGTTGGACAGGGTGACCCGGGTGGAGGGCTGTGTCAGAGGCAGCACCGCCTCAAACCTTCCGCCAACGCTGATCCCCGTCTCCACCCAGCCGGTTCGCCTGCTCCACCTTCTCCACAAACAGAACCACCGCCCCGTTCATCCGGGCGGCCGACTTCATGGACCTGTGCCCGATAACCTCCCCCACGGCCAGGGCCACCTCCTCCACGGTGTGCGGAGACCTGGCCCCCACCTTCACGCCATGTCTCCGCGACAACCGGGAGAGGTCGCCGCACAACCACCATGGCGCCGAAGACACCAACAAGCCAGACAAACCTGGCTGGTTCCACCCGACAAACCCCTCAAACCCCCCACAAACCACACAAAAACCAGCACAAACAACTAAACAAACCAACGATAAACCACACAACATAAGCCAAAACCTCTTAAAGTTTTGAAAATTCTCAGAACGCTCTCAGGTCCACATACTCCACTCACAGAAACAGACACACACACACACACAGAGACACACAAAGAGAGAGAGACACACACAGACAGACACACACACACACACACACACAGACACACACACAGACACACACAAATCTTCCTGCTGACACATCAAGTGCTGTCAAGGATGTTGTTTAAGTGTATTTTATGTAAATGAGAGAACAAGAGAATGAAAGAGTTGAATTCCATGTGAGACATCATCAGTCATGTACATGAGCCATGTCAAAGGCAGCCCCTTTAAAAAGTTACTGTTTTTGATGTTTTAATCACCTGATGTGTTATCAATGATGAAATGTTCTGATACATTGTGGAAAATATTTCGGATTTAGGTTTAGGATGTGAACATGTGTGATTGTAAATGAGGTCAATCAAATGTATTATTTCTTTGTCCAGATTGAGACGCTGCAGGTTATCAGGTAGAATCAGCCTGTGTGGATAGGCTGAGCTCCAAAAACATCAGGATAGAACATAAATCAACACAAGCTTAATGATGGTGTTGTTCTGTGATCAAGCAGAACACTGTGAGGGCCATGGGCTTGTGAATAGGTGACAGTGTCACTATCAGCACCTTGGTGATACACACTGTTAGCTCCACTGTTGAAGGGACACACACCTGATAGAATCATATAGAATAGAATCATATAGAACACTGACATGCTTCTGGATCATTTGTTCTCTACATGTTTTGTGTGTGATTTCCACTTGATCCTTTCATCTATTGTGACACCGTCTCATCTTTCATTTATTCTTCTTTAGTTTGAGGGCCTGCAGTTTATCAGAGATCAGCTGTGATTATCTGGCCTCAGCTCTGAAGTCCAACCCCTCCCATCTGAGAGAACTGGACCTGAGTAGGAACAACCTGCAAGATTCAGGAGTAAAGCAGCTCTCTTCTGGACTGGAGAGTCCAAACTGTAAACTGCAGACTCTCAGGTCAGTTCCTGTATCTCTACAGTCTGTCTGTCATTCATTTAACACTAAAACCCTTTTTATTGTTTTTGCCTGAGCTCACACACAATCACTTATCTTGTCTTTTTAAACAAAGTGTAGTTTTTTCAAGCCTTTATTAAATCAACATGATTTCAGGCAGGTTTGTGTGTAAGTGTAAACCAAAAACTGAACACATGTGATTATAATTCACATGTTTAACTATTTTAAATATAAACTATCAACAATCAATCAATCAATCAATCTTTATTTCAATAGCGTCTTATACAATCAAAATTGTTTCAAGGCGCTTTACAGAATCCCAGGACCTAACCCCAGACAAGCAACAGTGGCAAGGAAAAACTCCCCTTTAACAGGAAGAAACCTTGAGCAGGACCAGGCTCATGTAGGGGGACCTTCCTGCTGATGGCCGGCTGGGTAGAGAGAGAGAGAGAGAGAGGAGAGGAAGAAGAGGGAGAGGAGAGGAGAGGCACAGAACACAGAAAACATACACAGAGATACAAAAATACAATATACAACAGGTCGGCGGGCCAGATGTTGTCATGCAGCTCCGACGGCGGCGATACCTGTAAATAAATAGAGGGGGGGGGGGCAGAAAAACTACACAGGAATCTGCATAACTAGTCTGCTTAATGAGGAGGAGGAAAGGAGAGGAGAGGAAACCATCAACAGTGAGGAGGCCTGTCAGGTGATCCTGTTTCTGGACCCCGGCAGCCTTGGCCTATAGCAGCATAACTAGTATCTTAACCTAGTGATCCTATAGCAGCATAACTAGTATCTTAACCTAGTGATCCTATAGCAGCATAACTAGTATCTTAACCTAGTGATCCTATAGCAGCATAACTAGTATCTTAACCTAGTGATCCTATAGCAGCATAACTAGTATCTTAACCTGACGATTAGACGACCCCCTAAGTGTGATCATTAGTCTATCTATGATAGTAACTGGAACTACAGAATTAATAACAATAAGCTTTTTCAAAGAGGTAGGTTTTAAGTCTGGTCTTGAAAGCAGGGATGGAGTCAGCCTCCCGTACCAGGACAGGGAGCTGGTTCCATAGCAGAGGGGCCTGGTAGCTAAATGCTCGGCCCCCCAGTCTACTCCCAAAGACTCTGGGAACCACAAGTAGACCAGCGTTCTGAGAGCGGAGCGGTCTATTGGGCTGATAAGGTATCACTAGCTCCTCCAGGTAGGATGGAGCTAGGCCTCTGAGGACCTTGTAGGTCAAGAGGAGGGTTTAAAAATGATTCTGAATTTAACGGGCAGCCAATGAAGAGACGCCAGTACAGGAGTTATGTGATCTCTTTTGTCAATACCTGTCAGAACTCTGGCTGCAGCGTTCTGGACAAGCTGAAGACTTCTTAAAGAGTTGTTTGGGCACCCTAATAGTAGAGAATTACAATAGTCCAGCCTGGAAGTAACAAAAGCATGGACTAACTTTTCAGCATCATGCTGCAATAATATCTTCCTGATCTTTCTAATGTTCCTTAGGTGAAGAAAGGCACTTCTACAGACAAATTTTATGTGTGAGTTAAAGGAGAGGTTCTGATCAAAAGTTACTCCTAGATTCCTCACAGACAGACTAGTTTCAAAGGAGATACCATCTAGAGTGATAATGTGATCTAACCTATCCCTGAGAGGTTTAGGACCAAACACCATGACTTCAGTTTTTCCTGGGTTGAGGAGAAGGAAATTTGAAGACATCCAAGACTTTATGTCCTTAAGACAGGTCTGGAGCTTCACTAACTTCTCTGTCTCTTCTGGTTTCATGGATAAGTAGAGCTGTGTGTCGTCAGCATAACAATGAAAATTTATCCCATGCTGCCGAATAATGTTTCCTAAGGGAAGCATGTACAAGGTGAAGAGGATTGGTCCAAGTACAGAACCTTGAGGGACTCCGTGGCTAACCCTACTGTATGAAGAGGGAACACCATGGACAAGAGCAAACTGGTATCTATCAGATAAATATGATCTAAACCAGTCTAGTGCTGTCCCTTTAATCCCAACCAAGTGTTCCAGTCTCTGTAACAGGATGCTGTGATCAACTGTATCAAAAGCAGCACTGAGGTCCAGCAGAACCAGCATAGAAACCAGTCCATGATCTGAAGCTATAAGAAGATCATTGGTAACTTTAAGAAGTGCTGTTTCTGTGCTGTGGTGAGCTCTGAAGCCTGACTGAAACATCTCAAACAGACTGTTCCTCTGCAGGTGCTCTAGTAACTGAGTCACCACCACCTTCTCAAGAATTTTAGAAATAAAAGGAAGCTTGGATATCGGCCTATAATTTGCTAACACGTCAGGATCCAGTGATGGTTTTTTAAGTAACAGCTTAATCACTGCCACCTTGTAGGACCGAGGTACATAACCTGTTACTAAGGAAGAATTGATCTGGTCCAAGATAGGACTGCCTATCAATGGTAGAACATCCTTCAACAGGTGTGTTGGGATGGGATCTAAAAGACACGTGGTGGTCTTGGATTTCTGAATCAGCGAAGACGCCTCAGAAAAATATATAGGGATGAAGGAGTTTAAGGGCTCGTTGGAGAACCTGTATGTTCCCACGGTCAGCACATCTGGTGATGGTCCAGATGTTGGGATGGCCTGCTCAGCTTTCTCTCTAATGGCTAGTACTTTATGAGTGAAGAAGCTCATGAAGTCTTCACCAGTAAGGGAGGAAGGGATACGTGGGTCTAAAGCACTATGACTCTGAGTTAATTTGGCCACGGTGCTGAAAAGGAACCTGGGGTTGCTCTTATTTTCCTCAATTAAAGAAGAATAATAGGCTGTTCTAGCCTTGCGAAGGGCCTTTTTTGTAAACTAATAGACAGTCTTTCCAGGCTACATGATAGCTGTCTATTTTACAGGAATGCCACTTCCTTTCCAGTCTTCGCACTTTCTGCTTGAGGGTCCTGATATGTGAATTATACCAGGGGGCACACCTCCTCTGATTTGCTGTTTTCTTTTTCAGGGGGCAACAGAATCAAGTGTGATTCTCAGTGAGGCTGCTACACCTTCAGCAATAGAGTCAACCTCTGTAGGGCTAAGATTATAATGATTGATCCCTGGGGAAACACACGGTGGTCCTGGGATTAGCACAGGGATCAATTCCTTAAACTTAGCTACAGCATTATCTGAAAGACATCTGCTATAGTAAGACTTTGTTCTGAGCATAGAAGAATCCTTAATCATAAATGTGAAAGTGATCAAAGAATGGTCTGACAGAAGTGGGTTCTGAGGAAACACTGACACATGTTCTACCTCAACACCATAAGTCAGAACTAGATCTAGGGTGTGGTTGAAGGTGTGAGTTGGTTGGTTTATCTGCTGGAGGAAACCAACTGACTCAAGTAATGAAATGAAGCCATTTCTAAAGCTGTCATTTACAATGTCTACGTGGATGTTAAAGTCTCCAATGATAATGACTTTGTCTGCTCTAAGGACCAAGTCGGATAAGAAATCAGAGAACTCGGATAGGAACTCTGAATGTGGGCCAGCAGGAGGCCGATATCCAACTACAAACAGAAGTGGCTTTTCTGTCTTCCGGTTCAGATGGGTGATGCCAAGAGTCGGGCTTTCAAATGAGCTGGAACTATGTTTTGGTCTAGGGTTGATTGATAACTTGGAGTGATAGATTGCTGCCACTCCCCCTCCACGACCAGTAAGACGAGGAATATGATAATTAAGATGAGTAGGAGGAGTAGATTCGTTTAAACTAACATAATCCTCCTCCTGAAGCCAGGTCTCAGTGAGGCAACATAAATCAATGTGATGATCCGCTATCAGGTCGTGCACTAACAGGGATTTACACAAAAGAGATCTGATATTTAACAGTCCACATTTAATTGTGATGTTGGTTTCTCCAACTTGTGCTTTGGTATTAATTTTAATAAGATTATGGTGATTGACCACTCCCCTACTCTGCGCTTGGTGAACTCTAGGCCGTGGAACAGAGACCACCTCTATGGTATTAACTATGTTATTATTGGTGGATGAGGGCTCTATGGAAGCAGCAGAGAGGTGTGTAAGACTACAACTCTGCATCCTGGTCTGGACCCTGGTTTGTCAGGTCACTTTGGGTCTAATAAAATCAGCCAAGTTGCTAGAAATGACAGAGGCACCATCCCGTGTGGGATGAACACAGTCTCTCCTAATCAGACCAGGTTTTCCCCAAAAACTCTTCCAATTATCTATAAAGGACACCTGGTTTTGGGGGCACCACCGTGACAACCAGCGACGAAGCGACGACATGCGGCTATACATTTCATCGCTGGCCAGATTGGGAAGGGGACCAGAGAATGCTACGGAGTCCGACATCTTTTTTGCATACCTGCACACCGACTCTATGTTAATTTTGGTGACTTCCGATTGGCGAAGCCGGGTGTCGTTTGCGCCGACGTTAATAATAACTTTACTGTAATTACGTTTACTTTTCGCCAGCAGCTTTAAATTGGCTTCTATGTCGCCGCTCTGGCCCCCGGGATGCACTTGACTAAGGCCGCTGGGGTCGGCTTCACGTAGCGCAGGACTGAGTCGCCAATTACCAGGGTCAGTTTCTCAGCGGGTGTGTCGCTGAGTGGGGAAAAACAATTAGCCACGGGAAGCGTTTGGTGGTGCACCGTGGGCCTTTGGTTTGGGCTACGCTTCCTTCGAACCGCCACCCAGCCGCCCTGGCTAGCCGGCTGCTCGGCTGCTGCCGGGGCACCGCTAGCTGTAGCTATGCTAGGCGGCTCCGCAGCAGCTAGCTTCTCCTGGCTACCTGACGCAACTCCCGACAACTCCAAGCTACGGAACCGCGTCTCAAGCTCACTAAGCCTCGCCTCCAGAGCCATTAAAACACTACACTTTCTGCACTTGTCCCCTTCATTAAAGGAGGCAGAGGAGTAGCTAAACATCTCACACGCTGAACAGGCAAAGACACCGGGTGAGACAGTGAGGCCATGCTAATGCTAGCGCTAGTGCTGCTAACGCTAGTGCTGCTAATACTCAGCGGAGGCCTGTGTTTAATAAGTGTTATTTCTCACTGTTGTTATCAGTGAGACTGAAATGTCCCAGGTATTGAAACTTAAGTGTTGTGGATTATTTATTTATTTTCTTTAATTAAAGTAAAATTAGGGTGAGACTGCAGTGAAACTAGAGTGAAACCAACACACCGTGCACAGTACAGTCAAACGAACCGCGGGAACTCACGTGACCGGAACCGGAAAATGTCCAGCTGACAATGTCCAGAAGATGGTGTGAGAAAGCTTTGCACACAGGAGGTAACAAGACAATCTGGTAACAATCGTCAGCACATTAAAATAAATGGCTGCAGCTGCAACAGTGTCTGTTGGGAACGCTTGGTGGAGGAACCCGTCAGACTGGTCTTCAATTCCCACCTCCGACAGAGCTTCGATTGCGTCCCTGGGGCGGTGGGGGACATGGAGTCTGAATGGGCCATGTTCCGCTCCACCATTATGAAAGCGGCTGTCGCGAGTTGCGGCTGAAAGGCCACTGGTGCTGGACGTGGCGGTAATCCCCGTACCCGATGGTGGACACCAGAGGTGAGGGGAGCCGTCAGGCTGAAGAAGGAAGGCTATAGGTCATGGCAAAAACTCGGGTCTGGGAGGAGTTCAGTGAGGCTATGGAGGAAGACTATCGATCGGCACGACAAGATTCTGGCAAAATGTCCGGCGCCTTAGGGGCGGCAGGTGGCAACTCGCCCACACCGTGCTAGGTGGGCATGGGGAGCTGCTGACGTCTCCTTGGGCAATTATCCGGTGGTGGAAGGAATACTTCCAGGAGCTCCTCAATCCTACCAACACGTATCCACAAGGTGGAACAGAGTCAGGAGACCAGGAGGTGGACCATCCAATCTCTGGAGTGGAAGTTGCGGAAGTAGGGAAACAGCTGCCTAGCGGCGGAGCTCCAGGAGTGGATGAGATCCGCCCGGGGTATCTCAAGGCTCTGGATGTTGTAGGGCTTTCCTGGCTGACACGCCTCTGCAACATTGTGTGGACATCGGGGGCAGTGCCCTTGGATTGGCAGACCGGGGTGGTGGTCCCTATCTTTAAGAGTGGGGACCAGAGGGTGTGTTCCAACTATAGGGGGATCACACTCCTCAGCCTCTCTGGGAAAGTCTATGCAAGGGTACTGGAAAAGAGGATTAGATCGATAGTCGAACCTCTGATCGAGGAGGAACAATGCGAGTTTCGCCCCGGTCGTGGAACCACGGATCAGCTCTTCACCCTCGCTGGGGTGCCTGAGGGGTGCTGGGAGTTTGCCCAACCAGTCCACATGTGTTTTGTGGACTTGGAAAAGGCTTATGTATGGGTCCCCAGGAGCATCTTGTGGGGGTGCTCCGAGAGTATGGGGTGGATGGTCCCTTGATAAGGGCCGTCCAATCCCTGTACCGTAGGAGCAGGAGCTTGGTCCGGATAGCCGGTTGTAAGTCGGACTCGTTCCCAGTGAGGGTTGGACTCTGCCAAGGCTGCCCTTTGTCACCGGTTCTGTTCATAACTTTTATGGACAGAATTTCTAGGCACAGCCGGGGAGGGGAGGGGGTCGAGCTCAGTGGGCAGAGGATCTCGTCACTGCTTTTTGCAGATGATGTGGTTCTTCTGGCCTCATTGAGCCGGGACCTACAACGCATGCTGGGGTGGGTCGCAACCGAGTGTGAAGCGGCAGGGATGCGGATCAGCACCTCCAAGTCAGAGTCCATGGTCCTTGCCCGGAAAAAGTGAGTGCCTTCTCCGGGTCGGGGAGGAGGTCCTGCCTCAGGTGGAGGAGTTCAAGTACCTCGGGATCTTGTTCACGAATGAGGGTAGGACGGAACGGGAGATCGACAGGCGGATCGGAGCAGCGTCAGCAGTGATGCGGATGCTTAACCGATCCGTCATGGTGAAGAAGGAGCTGAGCCGGAAGGCAAAGCTCTCGATTTATCGGTCGATCTACGTCTCTATGGCCATCAGCGTTGGGTGATGACCGAAAGAACAAGATCGCGGATACAAGCGGCCAAAATGAGTTTCCTCCGCAGGGTGGCCGGGCTCAGTCTTAGGGATAGGGTGAGAAGCTCGGACATCCGGGAGGAGCTTGGAGTGGAGCCGCTGCTTCTCCACATCGAGAGGAGTCAGTTGGGGTGGCTCGGGCATCTGGCCAGGATGCCTTTCGGTCTCCTCCCTTTAGAGGTGTTCCAGACATGTCCCACCGGGAAGAGGCCCCGTGGCCAGCCCAGGACTAGGTGGAGGGATTATATCTCTTGCCTGGCTTGGGAGCGGCTGGGGGTCCCCCCGGAGGAGCTGATGAAAGTGGCTGGGGAGAGAGCCGTCTGGGCCTCCCTCCTGAAGCTGCGGCCCCCGCGACCCGGACCCAGATGAAGCGGGAGAAGACGGAACGGAACGGAGCTGCAGCTGCTTCAGTCAATATCAGACAAGACGGAGCTGAATGGGGGGAGACAAGGGAGCCACCAGGACTGAGAGAACAGGCTGGAAAAGCAGCACAGTCAAACCAGTCGACCAGTCAAAGCAGCAGGGTCACCCAGAGAGTTGTGGTGATAAATCCAGTTTAGCCAGGCTGCTGATGCATCACAGGCCAGGAAGCAGACCTGCATCGGCCTCCAGCCAATAGAACTCCAGAAAAAAGTAAGGCATTACCCAGCGAAAACAGAGGAAAGGATGGAGAAGGGAGAGAAGGGACAATGCGTGAGGACGCTTACAACTGCAACAAGAGAGCTTCCAGCAGGGCAACCCGGCCCCATGGCAATGGCAGCCCACGGCACCGCAGCACAGAATGGAGTGTGTCACCAAACGTGCACGTTGTGTCAAAGGGAGGGTGGA